>PVIJ01000637.1:89187-263404 GCA_004024925.1 Scalopus aquaticus
GGGGGGGGGGGGGGGGGGGTTGGAGAAAACAGAAGTTCAATTCTGAGCATGTTAAGGTGGAGATGCAGAGGAGAGACCCAAGTGGAGATGCCAAGGAGGTGTGGGCACGTCAGACGAGAGTCTGTCTCAGGAGCAGAGATGAACATTTGGTATTTTTCAATGCTTGGATGGTCTTAAAGCCACGAGATAGGTCGAAATCACAAAGGAAATGAGTGGAGGGAGGGAGGAGGCGGAGATCAGGGCTGAGAACAGGAACACTCTGAGTTTCAGAGGTCAAGTTAGTGAGAGGGAACCTGGAGCCTGAATAACAAGTGACTAGCAAAGCAGGAGAGTAAGAGAGCGCAGCGTCCCAGGAGCCAGCCTGAATGTCTTCGCGCCCCTCACAAGGAGGAGGAATCTGTGCAGGGTGCTTGTGTCTCTAGAAAGGCTGAGGTTAGGGAGGTTCTGTCTGAGCAGGAAGCGACTTGCACGCCTGTGTGAAAGGGTGGAGAGACAACTCAGGTTATTTTTAAGTTGGTCTGAGAATGGGCCTGGTAAGATGATGGTTTGGTTAATGAGCCCTTACTCACTGTAGAAAAGGGTGCCTGAAATGTGCTTCCTTCAGCGCCATCTCTCAGAATCCGCCCGACTTCTCCTGGGAATGATGCCAGCCCAAGATGGCTGACTGATCTTTCCTGCCAGGACTGTGTCTTGGAGCCCAGAACCGGTGCTGGCAGCGCCCCAGAGGGGGTGGGGAAGAATGAAATTGTCAGTCAGCCGCTCAGGGCAAGAGATGTGGGCTGGGGAAGCCAGGAATAAAGACCCCCGGGTCAGCCTGCTGGTACTTCTTCTCTGGGTCTCTTCTCAAACCTACAGCTTAGGCTAAACACTTTCTGTGCTGACTCTAATGTCTGGCCTGGGCTTTTCTAGAAAATGGCAGCTTGCTGACTGGCATTTCCTGGAACTAACACAGCACTTCAGTTCAGTTTGTTTCCATAAATGAAGAAGGCATCGTCATGCCTCTATCGCTGTGTAAAAACAGTTCCAGACTCTTCTCTCTTGTCTCCTCTACTCACTGACCTGCTGGGCACGTCTATGCATTCACGGACACTTGACTCCCGGTCAGCATCTTCCTCTCCACCCATCATCTCCCTCTCATCCTAGGTGATTCCAGCGATAAACTAAAGAACTACCCAGCATCCTAATTTCACAGTACCCCGATGTCCTCAGTTCAAGGATACCAACCTCCACTCCAAGGGCAGGCCTTCACCTCCCCCACCATTCAGACTTACTCCAGTTATGAAAAACGAAAGCACAAATATCCCACTTTGTGACCACAGTTTTGATCCTCCTAACACCCCTCATTCTTTTCTTCCATTTATACCTATTCCATGCCCTTCCACCTCCTCCTAATCACTCCATGAAAACTGTTTCACTTCCTGCTCTTCTCACCCGAGTTGACGGCCTGTCGCTCCAGCCTCTCACCGGCCAATACCCTTACCCACTTGTCCTCAGCTGTATCCACACTGCCAAACCCCACTCTGCATTAATCTACCTTTTGGGTTCCTGTGCCCAGAGAAACATCTCATCAGGCTGTTGGAAAAATTAGACAAACAGACGCCCCTATAGTTCATACTCCCCACCTTCGACATGCCTCTTGCTGTGCCCGCGTCACTCAGCAGCGGACCATGTCACTCCAGGAGAAAAAAGGCCGTCAGGAAGATCCGGCCACAACCTGAACACCTGCTCTTCAGTCCCTGCACCCACTGAGCCAGCCTGCCCCTGCCCTCCTGTGCAAAGTTAACCTTCCCACGAGGGCCTGACGAGGGCCCAACCCGTCCCAGAGCCTCAGGAGTCTTACTCCATCAGTTCTCTCCTCTGCCCTGTGTTTTCAAGCTTTCCTTCTGTTCTCGTTCTTTTTCTCTTGAACCCACAACTAAGCCCAAGATCTCTACCATTAAACACACACACACACACACACACACACACACACACACACACACACACACACAATATTCAAACCCATGCCCACCCTCACCCCAGCCCCAGCTACCACATCGTCCACGCTCTATTTCCTTTCCCCTCACGTCTCCTACAGGGGTGAGCTTGTGTCTGCGGTGCCTGACTCCTCCCCTCCCAGTTACCCATGATCTGACTTGTGTCCCCACAGTGCCTTGGAAATGACCAGAACTATCGCACAGGTAAGGGCTTCCTTCCAGGTGGTCAAATCCAACCCTTTTCCGAGCTCATCTGAGTGACCTTTCGGGCACATTTGACAGCTCTGACCCTCCTGTCCCTTCACACTGCAGCCCCCCTGTGTTACCACTCTGGGGACCAGCCACCCCAAAACCCCTACAGTGGACATCAGCTTGGGGCCTGTGCCTCCTCGGCCTGGAGCACTCTCCTTCCTTGGAAGGGCACCCCTGGCGGGAGCGTGGACACCTCCCCAGCACCTGCTCTCCTACCTTATGCTCTTGGCCTTTCCAGTCTCCCCTCCTTGGGAGCCATCTTGTCTTTGAACTCTACTTCAACACACTGAGCAGCACACACACGGCTGGCCAGCCCTCCTTCACGAAGCTCTTTCTCTAGATCTCGTGATACCCTGTTCTCCCGGTTTACTGCCCACTCCGTGGCTGTTCCTTCTTACAGTCGCTGCTTCTCCCCTGCTTCACCCTAAAACATTGGCACATCCTACCTCCGCCTCTGGCCTGCTCCCGTGTCCCGGCTGCACTTCCTCCCTGGGCACTCCCACGCGTCTTAAATACCACCTGTGTGCTGCGGGCTCCTCAGTCTGAATCTTGAACTCCGGGGGCGTGGATCCAGTCACCCACACCTCCACATGCCTGTTCCCTAAGTACCTCAGACGACCCGGCCAGAATAAAACTCTGGTTGCACTTCCACTCTGCTCTCCGAGCCCTCTGTCTCAGTGCACAGCGGACCAGCCGCCGCCCGCTCTCTGGGGGCGAGGCAGGGGTGGTGTCGCCCACTGCTCTGGTTCAGGCCCAGGCCCCCTGCAGTCTCAGGCAGAACGGGATGGCTCCTTCTTCCCAGGAGTCACTCAAAATGTCCTTTTACTCCTTACATTCCACATTCAATCAATGGCTCTTCTGCCAGAGATACCCTAAATAGGCCTCTTCCACCTCCGCTGCTGCCTGGTCCCAGTTTCCATTATACCCCACCGAGACCACCCACTAGCTTCCTCATCCAGCCCCCCTTCTTCCTTGCTTGACCTACTGTATTTTTCACAAAATAGCCAAGGGGTGTTTTCAAAGAGAACACAGGGCTGTGGCAGTCAGACAGCGCCTGGTAGGCCTCAGGCGCACCCGCACCAAGTCCATTTCCTGCTGCGCGACGTTCCGCATGGCCCAGCTCTGCTCACTCACCCCTGTCATCTCACAGCCCGCTCTCCCTACTTCCTGCCCCTGCTCCCCAGTCACTTCCTGACTTCCTCCTTCCCTTCCCCTCATTGGAGGTCAAAGGTCCCTTCCTCAGAGCTGCATCCCCAGTCACTGTTTCCAAGCTGTTCCCCAAGTGTCTCCCCAAGTGTCTCCTGTTCTTGTGATTCTGTTGTCCTCCTGGCTTCTGTCCCTGCCTGAAGTGCCCCTGCTCACTTTTTGTTTTTGTTTATCGACTCTTCCATCTATGATGAAAGCATCTTGAGCCTTATTTGCATCTGTGTTCCCGCAGCTGGCCCAGAGCCTGGTACGCAGTAAGGGTTTTGTAAATACTTGCTGCAAAAAAGAATATTCAGGCCATAGTGCGGGGCCTCTCGTTATAAATAAATTATATATATATATAAGATGAATTATATTGAATGAACAAATTAATGAGGCCTCCCTCATGGCTCAGTGGATTAAGCGCAGCGCTGTGGAGCTGTGGGTGGCTACGGTGCGAGTTCGATGCCCAGCCGGAGAGATTCCCACATGGTGGTGCAGACCTCTCCTGCCTCGCCCGTTGTTCCCCTCAGCAGTGTATTTCGATCCATCTGCCTGTTCACTCTGTCTCTGGTGAACCCTCTCACCACCCCACACCTCTGGCCTGCACCCCAGCTTGTATGCAAAAATAAATAAATCTTAAAAAAAATTAATGCGCATGAGCCAAGCTCTGTGCTCAGCACAGGGTCCGCCTGCATAACGAAGATGACTCTTTAGGCATCTACGGTCTACTGAGAGACATACGTAAGTCAACATTTTAAACTAAGCAATCATAAGTGGTGAATATGTGGGGGAGTAAGAGATGTCAGATTCTTTTATTTTTGTAAATAAAATACAATTGTCCTGGTCCCCATCCCACTAGGGTGACATGAATTTCACTCTCAGGCATCAGAGTCCCTCTCCCCAATCTCTGCAGTCACACAGAGCTCCCAGTAGTCCAGAAGCTTCGGGAAGGCGCTTTTACCTCAGTCTACCCTGGCCACCCCACATGTTCCTTGCTTGAGCCTTCATTTCCTTGAGGGGGCAGGGTTTTTTTTTTTGTTGTTGTTGTTTTGCCAAGCTTCAACCCGGGAAGAACAGGTCAATAAGAAAGTGGAGAAAGGTTTGCTGGGAGCAAAGTGCTGACACGAGATGCCCACAGGAGCTCTCTGAAGCTGTATGCCACTCACAGCTCAGGGAAGCGGCTCCCAATCGGCTTCTGCTCTGTGCTGCCCACCTCTCTTCACCTACATCTCCCTTCCTTCCCCTCCCTGCTTGGGACTATGCTATAATGTCCCCCTCAGTTGGCCTTGTTGTTGTTTCCTGCAGATGGAGAAAATGCTAAAAGTCATCAGTTCTACCTGTAAAGTAGTATGCTTATGTCCCACTCCCTTAGCCTGTCCCTTCTTCAGGATTCTCGATCTCAATTAATAACATCAGTTTCCCTCTGTCACCAACGATATGAAAGGCAACTCGTTCATAATTTCTCCTTCCCTCTAATCAGCCACTGAGTCCTGCCAACTGTGGCACCTCCATGACTCCTCTCTACAGTCTGACCAGCCGTCCAGGGCATGGTACCTGACCTTGAAGGCACCTATGCTTATATAAGAATGTCATACTTGACCTCCCCATTCTAGTGTCTCCTCAGTCAATCCATCCATTGAATGACCCAAGAGCTATTCCTAAAGAACCAGTCTGAACATGCTACTGCCTGGTGACTTATCATTTTAGGTAGAATGAAACAGACCAAATGTCTCAACTTGGTGCCCAAAGCACCCTACCATTTAGACCCTGCATAACAAACTTTATCCTCCATACTTTCTATTAAATATATTTATTTAAATATATATCTATATTTTACATCATTGTTCATTTTTGTATAATGTTTGATTTTTCCTCTCAGGTGAAGTCCCCATAAAATTCCCACCATCAAGTCATCCGTGAACCATCACCACAGTTTCTTGTGCTTTTCCCTCCCATTTTGATTCCTCTCTCTTCCCCTCCCCTGCTGTATGTCTCCGATTTATATTTTGCCTGCTGGTTTTGTACTCTCTCTCTCTCTTTATTTTTTCTTTCCCTGCCTCTTGTTTGGTTTCCTTATATATTTCCTATATATATTTCCTATATGTGAAATCATCCAATATTTTTCTTTTTCCTTCTTTTTGCACTGAGCATAAGCTCTTCCAGCTCCATCCATGTTGCTAGAATGGCATGAGTTTATCTTTTTTGATTGCTGAGTAGTATTCCATTATGTGTATGCCACATCTTCTTGATCCAGTCATCTGTTCTTGGACATGTTTCCGTGTCTCAGCTAATGTCAACAGTGCTGCAATGAGTATCCTCCATACAGTTCTCCACACTTTAGAACCTCTGCCCAGTTTGACCTATTAGTCATTTTCCCCACATCCTTCATCTATTCTTCCATTTCTAGCTTTTTTCAAAAGCTAGTTTTCTTACTTGAAATGTCCTTTGCCTCCTTACCCCTTAACTTCTCCCTTTCCCCAACATCCACCCAGTCGAAAGCACTCATTTCCATCACACCCAGTAATATTTACAAAGAAAAAGGGTGAAGTGATGTACTTAAAGACATGGACACCTGGGGCCAATCTGGGTTGAACCCCCCATTGTCTGCCACTCTCCGGTTGTGTAACCTTGGGTAGGTTACTATGCTTCAGTTCTCTCATCTACATATAAGGAGCTATGTGTATGTATCACATTACACATACGGTGTAAATGTTTGATATAACATGCCAGATATGGTATGGAGAATTTTTCATGCATTATCTTAGTCCTCCCAATCACTTTGAGAGATATTATTATTCAAATTTTATAGCTTGGGGCCTCCCCGGTGGCGCAGCAGTTAGGCGCTGCGCTGTGGAGCTGTTGGCCGTGGGCGATGCCGGTTCGACGCCCAGCCGGGGAGAATCCCACATGGTGCGGCAGACCTCTCCTGCCTCACCCGCTGCTCCCCTCAGCAGTGTATCTCTGATCTGCCTGTTCTGCTCCCCACTCTGTCTCTGGTGAACCCTCTCGCCGCCCCGTGCCTCTGGCCTGTACCCCAGCTTGTATACATAAATAAATAAAAATCTTAGGAAAAAAAATTATAGCTTACTTCTTAAAATTCAACTTAAAATTCAAATACACAGTGGAAATGGAAAATTGGAACTCAAGCCCAAGTCGTATGGACCAATGCCTTGGTTCTCTTTATTGTGCTGGAAAAGTCACGGAAAGGAGGCAGAAGAGGATCAGTCACTCAGACTTCTCTTTGGTGGAGTAGGCAGAGGAATGTGCTCCAGATAAGAGAAGAACACTCATTTTCCAAAGTCCAACCTGATTTTCTCACGTAGCATCCTGAGGAAGTAAGATTAGGGCCAGGCCCAAAGGCAGATGACTACAATTAGGGGGTTACAGAGAGTGTAATCCCTGAAGGAAAAGGAAATGACAGGAAACACTAGACATGGAGATGACCCCAATAGTATTATCAGAATTCGTTACTGGGAAATGTACACGTGTTCCTGAAACTCTCAGCTTGAGGAGACAAATTCTACATCTAAGATTTTTATTGTATTTTTTAAAGATTTATTTTATTTATTTATGCATACAAAAACTTGGATGTAGGCCAGAGGTGTGGGGAATGAGAGGATTCATCAGAGACAGCGTGGGGAGCAGAACAGGAGGATCTACTGAAATATATTGCTGAGGGGAGCAGTGGGGCAGGGTTGGGGGGTGACAAGAGAGGTCTGCTGCGCCGTGTGGGCTATCGCCTTGGTCAGAGATAGAACTCATGCTGCAGTGGCTGGTGATAGATTCATAGTGCTAAGACCCAACCCCTCATGCAACCAGGGAGGACCTCCGGTTGTGTTATTATTTAAAGGTGTACTGTGATGAATTAAGTATCCATTTAAACATTACAACAACCACTAAAATCAAGTCAAACAAAAAGGTATAGCCAATACACCAAAGGCAAAGATAAAACAGAATCACAAAAAACACTCAATTCAAAAGAAGAGGAGAAAAAGGAATGAAAACAAAAGAGCAAGAGTAGATTTAAACTCAACTCTAGTATTAATAATTACATTAAATTTAAGTGTTCTAAATGTCCCTAACTAAAAGGCGAACATTGTCACATTACAAACATTTTCAAAAAATCTACCTATATGCTGTTTACAAGAAACCTACTTTCAACAAAGATAGATAGGTTACAGGAAAAGGAGAAAAGTTGGTGCTCTAAAAATTTTTTTAAATAAGCATGCTTTTCCAATATGCATAGTTAACTGTGTTCTTTACATAATACACATGCATATTTAGTCATTTTCATACCTTGTCATATCATTTTAGTTGGTGGTAATTTATTTTCTAACTTTGTGACCAGTTTCTATTTATGTGTAAAGATTCCTTGCATACATCAATACCAATTATGAATAAAGAGTTAGCTATTTATATTAAATTTTTTATCATACAAATAATAAATCAAAGTAAAAGAATAGTCTTTCTAGCAATGATGTGCGTGTGTGCAGAGATCAGCAAATCCGCTAGCAAAAGAAAATACATAAACTGAACAAAATTGTCAAAAAAAGAGGCAGATCTTGTTCCAAGACCCACAGCCCTCGACTGTGCAGGCATCACCTTTAACAAACCTGCCCCTTTCAAATGCAAATGCAGCTCTCTGCCCACCTGTATCTTGCAGGCACCTTCTTCTCCTTTCTCTATTTCCTAATAAACCTTGTCTTAAAAAAAAAGAAAGAGACCCAAAAAATGAAGTGTTTATTCTTGAAAAACAGCTAGAGATTTGGGTATGAAATTTAAGACATCTGGTTTCTCAGCACAAACATTTCGGGATGAGGGACCTCCCTGGTGGTGAAAGGTGTTAAGTCTCAGCACTATAAGGCTGGGTGCAGCAGACCTCTCCTGTCTCCCCTGCTGCTCCCCTCAGCAGTGTATTTCAGTGGATATGCCTGTTCTGCTCCCCACTCTGTGTCCAGCGAATCCTCTCATCGCCCCCAGCCCCAACACCTCTGGCCTACACCCAGCTCTTGCATGCATAAATAAATAAATCTTTAAGAAAAAAATTTCGGGCTGAGCAAATCTTTATTGTGAGGGATGGTCCTGGCGTTGTAGGATGTAAGAACATCTCTGGCTTCTTCCCACCAGATACCAGCAGCACCTCCCGTACCCCTAGTTGCAACAATCAGTGTCTCCAGAGAGCAACTGTTCCCTAGGAGGCAAAATCAGGAAACTAAGCAATTACAAATTTGTCTGTACCTCACAAAGAGCCCCCAAACTTAAGAAGCAAAACTGACATCAATAAACAATTCAGTACAGCAATTATGGTTGGTGGTTTTAATATCTCTCTTTCAATAATTAATAAAACAACTAGACAGAAAATCAATAGTTATATAGAGAACTTAAATAGCAGCAACCAAAGTGGATTGACATGAAAAACATGTCACTCAGCAACAGCAGGATATACTTTTTTTGGTCAAATACATGTGGAACATTCTGCAGGAAATATATATGCTAGACCATAAAACAAGTCTCCATAAATGTAAAAGACTTAAAGTTAAACAATGTATGTTCCCACTTACAATGCTAGTAAATTAAAGAAGGTTGGGAAATTCCCCAGTATTTGGAAATTAAGCAATACACTTCTAGATAACTTGAACCAAACACGAAAGTACAAGGAGAATTAGAAAATATCTTAAACTAAATGAAATATAAACACAAAAAATACAGATATTTGAGAATCACCTAAAGCGGTGCTTATCAGAAACTTTATAGCATTAGGTGCCTACGTTAAAGAAAAGAAAGGCTTAAATAAGCGTTCTTAGCTCCACCTTAAAGAATCAGAAAGAAGAAAGAACTCAAATGAAACTCAAAGAACATGGAAGGAAAGACATGGACTGCAAACTGGAAATCAATGGACTTGAACACAAAACAAAGCCAAAGTAAAAATAAAAATTCAATGAAAACCAAAAGCTGCTTCTTTGAAAAGATTAATAAAATTGATAAACCTCTAGTAAGATTGATATGAAAGACAAGAGAAAAGACACAAATTACCAACATCAGGAGTGAAAGAGAAGAAATCTCTGATCTTATTGACAAGGTAAAACGTTGCTGTCGCCATTTCCTTTCAACAATGCCCTGAATATCCCAACCAGTACAAAAAGGCAAGAAACAAGAAACAAAAGGCACATGCTGTTTTTAATCTAAATGTGATGATCTATATAAAAAATTTTCTAAGCTTGCAGGCTACAAGCTCAATGTACATAAATAAATTCTATCTCCCTATATTAGCAAGTAAGAATTAGAAATTGAATTGAAAAGCACAATTTACAATGTCATCAAAGAGTAGAACATATTTATCTATAAAGGTAACAAAACATGGGCAAGGTCAGTATACAGAAAACTGTTAGATATTGCTTAATTTTTTTTTTTTTTTTGGCTGCTTGGAAGAACTGGAGTGAAGGCCAAAGGTGCAGCGGGTGAGAGGATTCACCAGAGACAGAGTGGGGAGCAGAACAGGTGGCTTTACTGAAGTACACTGCTGAGGGGAGCAGCGGGTGAGACAGGTAAGGTCTGCAGCTCCCTGGCCAGAGAGCAAACTCAGGTCATCACTGTGATAGCACTGAGACTTAACCCCTAGGCCACGAGGGAGACCCAGACATTGCATAAATTTTATTTTTTTCTTTTCTTTTTAAAAGAGTTATTTATTTATGCATACAAGCTGGGGTGTAGGTCAGAGGTGGGGGGGAGGTGAGAGGATTCACCAGAGACAGAATGAGGAGCAGAACAGGCAGATCCACTGAAATACACTGCTGAGGGGGGCAGTGGGCAAGTCAGGAGAGGTCTGCTGCGCCATGTGGGAAGCGTCCTGGCTGGGGATCGAACTCATGCTGCAGTGGCTGAGGATAGCTTCATAGTGCTGCAACTTAACCCGTTGTGGCACCAAGGAGGCCCCATATGGCAGAAATTTTAAAAGACTAAGTAAATGAAGAGATGTACTATGTTTGTGGGTCAGAAGATTCAATATTGTTAAGATGTCTACTCTTTTAAATCAGTCTACAAAGTCAATGTCATCCTCTTCAACACCCTAGCAAGCTGGGTTCTGCAATTCGAATAGAAATGTAAAGGACCTAGAACAGCAAAAACAGTTTTGAAGAATAGCACAGTCGTTTGAAGACTTACTATAAATTTACAGCAATCTAGGTAGTACATGTGTAGGGACAGAGACACACACCAGAAAGAGACCCAAGTACTCAGTGACTTTTTTAACAAAGGACCCAGGATTATTCAATGGAGAAGGGGTTATCTTCTAGACAATTGAATATCTACATGCAGAAACACAAATCTCAACCCTTCCTTCAAACCATATACAAAAGTTAACTCAAAACGGATCGGAGACTTCTGCAAAAGTGTCCTGTTGCCTGGGTCAGCTGAGGGACTCAGGGCAGCCAACAGGAAGGTGTGCAGAAAGGGGAGGCTGTGGCCCCACATGCTGACCACCCCCGACAGCCACCTGTCTCGGTCAATGACTCTGGATTGAGTTTTCACTGCCAGACCCCACTGCTGGTTTGCATGTGGTATCCACAGACTTAAGTGCCTGCCCATAAGAGCGCTTGTATGTTATGGTGAGTGCCGAATTTGGAGAAGAATCAAAAGAATCTGTTGCTGGTAAAGAAGAGGAAGGGAGCAATGATGATGTCGCCATTGTTTCAACATTGAATTTTGAATTGCGCCTAGTGAGAAACAGCACTGGAGGCAACGCTCACAGCGATGTAGGGACAGGGACGCCAGCTTAGCCTCCAGACCCTGGGGACAAAGACTCAGATGGTTACTGTGGAGAACAGTACACGAGAAGGCCTTGAATTACAAAAGTACCCTAAGGAAAAAAGGAGAGAAATAGACAGATCATATTACCTGACTGAAAATTCTGCTATTGGGCCTCCCTGGTGGCGCAGGGGTTAAAGTTTCAGAGCTGTCAAGCTACTGCCAATCACTGTGGCCTGAGTTCGATCCTGACCAGGGAGCTGACCCACATGGCGCAGCAGACCTCTTCTGTCTCACCAGCCTCAGCAGTGTATTTCACTAGATCTGTCTGTTCTGCTCCCCACTGTCAATCCCCACACCTCTGGCTTATATCCCAGTTCTTGTATGCATAAATAAATAAAATAAATCTTTTTTTAAAAAAAGAAAGAAAACTTTACTATAAAGCAACAGTATGGCATTGACCCATATGGCATTGACCCAAAAATAGATACCACACCAATGGAAGAGAACAGAAATAGAGCCATGTACAGACTCACACCTAATCTAGGATAAAGCGTCCAATACTGTAACATGAGGAGAAGACAGTCTCTTTAATAAATGGTACTGGGGAAATTGCAAAGCCACACGTAACAGAATGAATTTGGATTACTTGCTAAAGTCATAGACAAAAATAAACTCCAAATGGATTAAAGATTTAGATGTAACACCTGCAACAATAAAATACATAAAAGTAAACATTGGTGATACATTTCAGGATATCAATAATAAAGATATTTTTGGCAAGGGAATTAAAAACAAAAATAGGGGGCCTCCCTGGTGACACAACAGGTTAAGTCACAGCACTGTGAAATTATCTGCAGCCACTGCAGCACAAGTTCGATCCCCAGCCAAGGAGTTCCTACATGGCGTAACAGATGTAGGACTTCTCCTATCTCACCTTCTGCTCCCTTTAGCAGGGTAATTCAGTCCGTCTGCCTGTTCTGCTCCCCACTCTGTCTCTGGTGAATCCTCTCACCACCCTACACCTCTGGCCTATACCCCAGCTTGTATGCATAAATAAATAAATCTTAAAAAACACACACACAAAAAAATAGGGCCTCTCTGGTGGCACAGAGGGTTTAGTCTCAGCACTATGAAGCTATCAGCAGCCACTGCATCATGGTTTGAGTTCGATCCCTGCCAGGGATCTAACCCACATGGCACAGCAGACCTCTCCTGTCTCACCCTCAGCAGTACATTTCAGTAGATCTGCCTGTTCTGCTCCCCACTCTGTCTTTGTTGAATCCTCTCACCCTTCACACCTTGGGCCTACACTCCAGTTCTTGTATGCATAAATAAATCTTTAAAAAAAGAAACAGAATACATTTAAAAATCAAACACAGACACACATATGAAACTTGATCAAAAAAATGGACAGATTTGAACACATACTTCATGAAAGAAGATATTTGCCATTTCAAATAAACATACGGAAAGGTGCCCCTTATCATCAAACACCAGAGAATGCAAATTTACCCTGAAATAAGTTGTCACTACAAATTCACTAAAATAACTAAGCTTAGGAAGACTTATACTTCCAAGATTTGGCAAGGATGTGGCATAACTGGATCTCTCATTTATCACTGCCAAGTAGTATAGCCACTTTGGAAAACTGGGAGTTCTCTTATAAAGTGAAACATACACTTACCATATGATCCAAAATCACACTCTTAAATTGATCCAAAAGAGATGAAAATTTATGTCCACAGAAGTACTTGCATACAAAATGTTCATAGTAGCTTTAATTATAAGAGTCACAAATTATAAACAAACTGTCCATCAAATAGTAGAATAAATGAATTGTGGAATAATCGTATAATAATATGTTACTCAGCAATAAAAAAGAATGAACTCCTGATATACTCAATAGCATAGATAAATCCCAAAAGCATTACTTTAGGTAAAAGTGAGACACAAAAGTGTTCATACTGAATATGAGAAAACCATTTTGGTGAAATTCTAGAAAAGGCGAAGTAATGATGAAAAGCAGGTCAGCAAATGAGTGGCCGCCAAAAGTTGGCAGTTGGGGAAGGTGTTGAACACAAGAGAGCTTTAGGGAACGTGGGGGTAATAGAAATGATCTATAACTTGATTGTGGTGCTTTAAGACTAGACGTGTCAAAACTCATTGAATTTTCCACTTAAAGTTCTTGAAATTTATCATATGTAAATTCTACATCAATAAACTGAATTTTAAAAATGCCCTTAACTATCTAGGAAAATTAGACATGAATGATACTTTTTTTTTTCAGATTTATTTATTTATGCATACGAGAGCTGCGGTGGAGGCCAGAGGTATAGGAGGTGGTGAGAGCATTCACCAGAGACAGAGTGGGGAGCAGAACAGGCGGATCTACTGAAGTACACTGCTGAGGGGAGCAACGGGCGAGGCAGGAGAGGTCTGCTGTGCCATGTGGGAAGCTCCCTGGCCAGGGATCAAACTCCTGCTGTAGTGGCGGTCTCCTTAGCTTCATAGTGCTGACCCTTAACCCCTTGCACTACCAGGGAGGCCCAAATGATAACCTTTCTAATGAAGAAGTATGTAACATAACATTGATCAAGCTATCAATGCTATCAAACTGATTCAAGTGCCAATGAAGTTCGAGCTATCATTGAAAGATCAGTATTTAGAACATAACACACTGATTTAAATCCATACGTTTAAAGTCATGACTTAATAATTGCTTCTCAAAAATATCTCAAGTACTGTAGATAAAGATCAGTGTGCACTGAAGATAGAGTTTTGCATACATTTAATTGCTTCTTTGAAACACATGAGTTTATAAATTACCTAATTGCTTGTAGCAGGGAGCCTATCTATTGGAAGGAGACAATGGATATTGCCATTTGAGTTAAAGCACCTAAGATGCTCTGGTTCCTGTGTTGAGGACCCTTCCATCAAAGAGGTGAGAGGGTCGGGACCTCCCTGATGGCCTAGGGGTTAAGTCTCAGTGCTATCATGCTATCACCTGAGTTCAATCCAATCCCTGGCCAGGGAGCTGACCTACGTATGGTGCAGCAGACCTCTCCTGCCTTGCCCACTGCTCCCCTCAGTAGATCCACCTGCTCTGCTCCCCACTCTGTCTCTGGTGAATCCTCTCACCCCACCCCACCCCCTGGCCTACACCCCAGTTCTCCTATGCTTAAATAAATAAATTTAAAAAAAACCAAAGAGGTGAAAGTCTACAGGAAGTAATGGAAGTGCAAACCACAATTACAATTCAGTGATTTGAGCTGTAATAAAGGCGGGGTGTGGCGGAGGCATAATCCTGAAAACAAGACAATAGACTCTGAGGATATAAAGATGGCATCATCATCAGGGAAGACTTTAGAGGGAAGAAGAGACCTGATCAAGGCAAGTAAATATTCCCAAAGGGCCCTAGGGGGTCTACACCAAACGGGAGGAACGGAAAAGAAAGGGACATTGACTTGTCACCCCCTTTGAAACTACCTGGGAAATTAATTGCAAGAACATGCACCTGCTTCAGCCCTTTGCCTTCCCAGCAAGACTTTTCTTCTGTAATTCAATATTCCTCTTAAAAAAAAAAAGCCTCCTCTCAGGCAGTATCAAGTTCCATTCCTCAGGCCAATCAAGCTGTGATTTTCAGCAGGTTGTCTTGGGGAAGGATGTGTGTTTAGAAAATGCATCAATCAGAAGTAAACAAACAAGAAACTCCCATGTAAATTCTTTTTTTTTTTAAAGATTTATTTTTTTATTTATACATACAAGCTGGGGTACAGGCCAGAGGTGTGGGGCGGCAAGAGGGTTCACCAGAGACAGAGTGGGGAGCAGAACAGGCAGATCAGAAATACACTGCTGAGGGGAGCAGCGGGCGAGGCAGGAGAGGTCTGCCGCACCATGGGGATTCTCCCCGGCTGGGCGTCGAACTCGCGTCGCCGCCGCTGCCGACAGCTCCACAGCGCAGCACTTAACCGCTGAGCCACCAGGTAGGCCCCCTCCCATGTAAATTCTTGAAGGCACAAAAGTAATAATAATTAATAATAATAACAACCCTACTTTCCCTCTCAATCAAATCAAACAGAAAGAACCAGAAGGAAAGCCACCACAGTAACTCAGTTGAAAGGTGCCCCAGTCACAGGGAAACTACATCACAGCACCGATGGAAACACACATGGCTTTCCACTCCGCATTCCCAGAAATGGCTCAGGCAGCCCCTCACCTACGCTGGTTGATTTCGGCAGATTCAGAGCCGATGCCAACCTAGCCAAGCAGTCGTGGGTGTTGGCAACTCTGAGAGGAAAAGGGGCAAGTCCAACACAAAGCCCTCGGTCATCCTTGACACTCATTTCCTCCTTCCAGGCCAGTCACATACAACTTTGTAATCAGACACAGTGATTCCCTGTGTAGCTGGGGGCTACGTAATACCCCTCTCTCCTCTCAATGACAATGACCACCCCTACTGACCTTCAAGGACACAATAGAAAACTGAACGCAGAGCAGTGAAGGGAAATAAGGTCCTAAGCAGATAAACAGAAAATCCAGAATATCCTGACTCTCTTGGGTTCCCCCTCCAATCTCCCAAAGCACTCCTATGTTCATTTCATACCCCCTCCCTTGTAGATCAGGAAGAGTCAACTTATTTGTTTGTGTTCAAATACAAATCTTGGTTCTCCCATAAAGAACAGCCCCCACTTCTGGGTAGTTACCACAAAAAAAGGTAGCGTCACAATGGGGCAGGTAGGGCTGGGGGCAGGACAGCGCAGTTACCCAGCTTGTTTACACACTAGGGGAATGGCGTCCAAGGGAGCACCAGCCCTCAGGTTAGCAGGAAAACGTCCACCAGGCTTGCTGGGCTGGCACGTGGTGGAAGAACGCCATCTGGTGGAGCCAAAAGAGCATTTCTAGAAATTGAAAGTCAATCTTGCTCCAAAAGGGAGTAGGACTGACACCTCCGGGGTGGCTGGAAGAATACCTCAATACAGAATATTAATTCTGGAAAAGAAAGGTCTCAGATGATTTGCTCACGTATTTAGCTCATAATTTAATATGCACCTTATTAATGACACTTAAATTAATTGATGTGGTTTCCCTTGTCAAATTGAGATTTGCAATTACATTCCACAAATTTGGAATTCACTGTCGTTTCCCTCTAAGGAGCTCTCAGTTCCGTGATCCCGCCTCATCCGTGACGGTGGAACTTTTGTTTCTAGTCAGAGATGGCTGTGGATGGAATCTCAGAGAACTACTGGAGAAATGATTTTTTAAAAGTTCCAACACATTATTTGTTGACTGTAACATACCACAGTTCTGGGCACTGGGTTCACAGAATAAATGAGACCCACAATAAGATCCCTGCCCTCTCGGAATATACAGATCAGTGAGGGTGGAGGCAGATAAGAAACAAGCAAAAATGCAAATGAGGTCAGAGTGAATGTGATTTTTAAATGCAGAGGGGGGAGAAGGGTTGTGGGGTAGGAGGTCAGAGATCTCTCAGAAGGTCGTATTTGAGATCCAAATGGGAGCTAGTTTTCCCGTGATGAAATTTATTTGTAAAAGTAACCAATCCAGAATATACATTCAGATGAGCCTTTTTCAAAACTCTTTTGAGACGCCTTGGGTTTTTCTTTCAGAACCAATGAATGAACTAATTAAGAAAAGTGGGGTTAGCTCCAAGCAGTGTAATTCAGCTTTCCTGTCATTTCTTTCTTTGACCCTAAAAATCTCTGGGGTACTTCTGAAAACTAAACCAGTCTCAAAGGGCATATGTGGAACCTAACATTTCAGTGGGAAACTGTTCAGTAGGCTCTGAAGAGAATTAAGAATTCTGTGACGGGGGAGGCCCACTGGTGGCCTAGGGATTAAGTCTCAAGGCCAACCAAAGTAGCCTGAGTTCGATCCCCGGCCAGGGAGCTGACCCACATGGCGAAGACCTCTCCTGCCTCGCCCGCTGCTTCCTGCTCCCCACTCTGTCTCTGGTGAATCCTTTCACCTCACCATGCCCTCCCCCACCTCTGCCCTACACCCCAGTTCTTCTATGCAAGAATAAATAAATACAAAATCTTTTAAAAACATATTGAAAACAAAAGATTAAACAATGGGGGGGGTGAAACTGGAAGAAAAGGACAGTACTGAGAGTTGGGGAGGGTAAAAGAAAGAACTAGACCTGGAGATCACTCTAAAGCTCCTTCCCTTCGAGCTGAGCTGTCTAGGCCTTACATTCACGTTAGATCTCTGGGGAACTCTGTCAAGGCACACACTTTCCATAAAGCTAGTTTCCCCTATTCCCTGGTGAAATGAAGGAATCTGCCAAAGATAAAGCAGTGAAATGACTCAAATTGTTACACACCTCCTCTTCTCCACGCCCCCCATGACTCCATCCACGTGAATTTCTTTCCATCAAACCTGTCACTGAAACATGTTAACTGAAAACAGTATGTGTCTTGCTTGCTGAATCCTCAAAGTGGATTGAAGATTCAGTTGAGAGATCATTTGTGCCATTTATCACACCTATTGTTACAGGGCTCCGTATCACACTTTGTATTTTGTCTTGTCAGAAACGACTGAGACGAACTGAGTCTCGCTGGAGTAAATCCAGAGAAAGACCGTTTTGTATTCCACTCAGCCCGTAAGACTCCTTATTACTAATACAGATTTGTGTCATAGCAGTTATATGAAGCACTATCAAAACCTCTTTCTATACATGAAATCTCAGTCCCAAAAAGCAACCTCAGTAGAATACTGACTTTTGAGAAGATGCCAAGAAGATCTCTATACTGGGTACTTTATAAATAACATGTATTTTTGAGGAAAAAGTAAGGCTATTTTAATTTCCATTATAGTCTCTGGATGAAACCACAAAATTCCTAAGTCTGTGTACAACTGTCCAAATTTCTGATGTCAGCAATATTTGTTTTAAACTTTCCGTTAAAGTAGAAAACACCATTTCTGCAGACAATTAGGGTAAACATACCAAATGTGGTAAGACATGAATATACGGCTATTTTTATACACCAACCTGGGGAGAGAGTCAAAAATGCTTAAGTAGGGGCCTCCCTTGTGGTGCAAGGGGTTAAGTCTCAGCACTATGAAGCTATCAGCAGACACTGCAGCCCAACTTCCATCCCCAGCCAGGGAGCTGACCCACATGGCGCAGCAGACCTCTCCTGCTTCATCCGCTGCTCCTCTCAGCAGTGTATGTCAGTCAACCTGCCTATTCTGCTCCCCAGTCTGTCTCTGGTAAATTCTCTCACACCCCACACCTCCAGTCTACACCCCAGTTCTGTATGCCTAAATAAATCTTTAAAAAAAAAAAAAAAAAGCTTAAATAACCCCAAGATGGTAAAAAGAAGTGAGACCTGGAACCGAAAACACAGGCTGTACCAAACATTATCTGCAGCTAAATCTCTGTCCAGTGCAGAAATACACCCGTACTGACTTCTCATTAGCTAGGAAGATCCAAACGGCTGAATGAGGGATGCGACTATTCCTTAAGCCACGAACAGGCGTGCCGTAACACAAGTGGTTCATATTTTTTTCAGGATAGTTTTTTCTCTAATGCTACCATCATTTATTCAATATTGTAAATGGGAAAACATAGTGATTTACAATAACCATGGTTATCATCAATACAAAACAGAAAGTATTTTCCTGGTCGTTAGGAGAAACACTGCTAAGCCCAGCATGACTGTTACAGCTTCTATGACTACTCTTGTTTATTTTTCTTTGTAAGCACAGAAAAGTGGGCAGCTAATCCAGTATCAGAATCAAACACCCAGTCTTTTAGAGGGGCTTTTCCATACTCTAAGAACCAAATCCTTCTATCATTAAAATGTGGGTCATAATCATTGATCTCCTATCACTCCTCCCCTTCAATTAGTTGAGGTGCAATTTAATTTCAAAATCAACACAAAATACTATGAAACATATAATAGGAAGTTGAACCAAAATATCATGTAATAGTTTAATTGTAAATATATTTATTACAACTTACAGATTAGTTGTTATATACACAAATATAATTTTAACTATAAAATTCCAACAAATTGGTTACATTTAAATCATTGGATCTGTGGAAGCCAACATAGAAGTCTTCTAGTCCCTAACTTCACCTTCCTTAAATTATAAAAAAATAAAATCTCATAGTTTTGATTTCAAGTTAAAGATGAAGAGGTGCTGCTATAGTTCAACACTCAGCAAAGGAAATCTTACCTGTCTGTACAAGCCTTTCACATGCTACAAGGGTATTGAGCACCACCGCAAGACTTTGAACGTGTAAGTATTCAATGAACGTCCAAGGGTTTTTTTTTAAGATTGTGGGGGTTTAAGTTTGCTCTAAAAACTAAAACTGGGATGAAATTCCAAAGAATTTTAGTTTTCTCATTCAGTCCAATTTTAAAATGGTCCCTTCTGTTCTTTTCATCCCTGTCTGGCCACTTCTTTTAAAGGAGAATAATCTAAGTGAGGGAATTCTTGACCAAGCATTGATTCATTTGGTAGTGAGGCTAGAGTCCCTGGGAACAAGTTTCCAAAATCCAGTGAGTGTAAAGCTACCCCATTATTTTCAAATTTGCAGAGGTGCTGTTTCAGAAACACAGGACACAACCTCAATCTCTGAAATAACATGCATGCCTTAGACTGAAGAGAAGGCTCATATATTTTCAAAATGATTTTTTCAAGGCAAACAATACCTTCTTTCCAATGGACACAGCTGGTGCTTAAAACTAGTCCGTTTTCATGGTGTTCTAACCAAGACTAAATGCATTCCCTGTGAGGACCTAAGGTGGAGGTGCCCAAAACACACGGAAGAAGGACTCTGCAAAAATCGGACCAGTTTTTATGACGCTGCACCAGTGTGTGTATGTGAACATATGGAACACCAGAGACAGTTCTTAGAGCAAACCAGACAGAAATAACATGACCAGGTAGATTAAAACTGAGGTAGTAGTAAGTCTACAAGCACTTCTGATGACAAATTAGTTCCCACAATGAAACAAGTTCAAAATTAAGAGGTTACCTCTTCTCATGCTTTCCATTCCTTGAGACAAGAGGCACATGGAATAAAACAGAACATTAAGGGGGTGGTTAACATTCCCTCAACCTATCAGATGCACAGAATTAAATAAGCCAAGCACAACCAGTCACTGCAAAAACTTCAAAAGTAACTTTGGGCTAAAGATATTAAGACTTTCTAGTTGTTAAATCAACAGCTCTAGCCTTTCCCGTGTCGGCCTTGCCATTACTTCTCTCCTTAAAATAGAACACAATGGACCAGGACACTGACTGAAGTCTCTATTTTACATTTCAAACTGGAAAATTCAGAGTGTCATTTTCCAAGCTTACAGTGCCACCCTGACAGGTTTTTAAAAGTGACAGTGCTGAGGCATAACATTAGTAACACTGGTTTTCTATATTAAGAGTATATACAACAAAACCAAATTGCTCTAAGATGTCGCCTACCTTTTTAATGTAAATTCTAGGCTTTTAAATTAAAAAAATAAGTAAAAGCCTATGATGCAATTATTACTTTCTGAAGTCTTTTACAACTATTTCTACCTGCTGAAATATACAAAGAACCATTTAATCGGGAACTACAGCACACAAGAATCCCCTCCAAAGAACAGTTTGTACAGAAATTAAATATATTAGATGTTAGAATTTGGCAGAAAGATGCAGCTCCCCCAAAGTAGCAGCATACTGCACATGTAGGTCTTGTGGCAGTCTTTGTAAATGTCTTAGGTAGAACTTAATCAAGAAATAAAAACCCATCACACATTTTCAGTCAAGGTTATTTTTAGAAGGAAAAAAAAGTGAAACAAGATAATGAATGTTAAGTTAGTAACATATACAAGATGATTTTCTGAGTCTTAAGGTAGAAGTGCCAAATCACTGAGATGGGAACAAACAGAGAAAACATAAATGTCCATTCATTGTAGGATGCTGGGAGGGTAGGGAGAGAGGAACCCAAAGTCTACTCAGGGACACATAATTTAAATTAGAATTGAAAATGGGCTTTGAACCCTATAAATATTGTTCCCTAAGAAAATAAATTTTTAAAGTGCAAAATTACACCTTAAAAGGTCCACTTTTCACCTTAGCAAGTAAATGGCATTCAAAAACATACCCCAGTAAATAAAGGATTAGAAATCACAACATCTCCTCCTTCACTACCAGGACCTGGCTGCCAATTTGGATATTTCTGAGTGGGAATGTTGCAAAAAAAATATTAAACTAGGTCACTGCATCCAAGTTGCATATTCTCTAAAATAAAGTCAAAGGGCAGCTGCCAATTTTTGCTTTTAAAAGAAACCTCTCAAATGAGAGGTAGTGCCTCCAGGGCTAGAGGCTGTCCAATCATCTTCAACATTGCTTGAAAACATTAAGCCCTGTGCAACATGTTTCCTGGAGCCTATTAAACATTCTTTCTCTGTGCTCAAATGTCAAGCAATATCCAATAGCATCTTCTGTTTCTTGAATTCGTTTCTGGAACCTGCATCCATCTCGTGCAAATTCTTCCCATGGTCCTTTGCGATCCTCGTCACCACTTATATAATACTCAGTAACTTCCTCAAGGAAGGTTACCTGTAAAGACAAAGATGAATTTTGAATTGGTTTGGGGCAGTGCAAGGTAAAACCGTTTAACTGATAGCATTCCATGACCAGAACAGGCTTGACCACATTGATTTTCTAAGTAACAGATTACCACTATTTTAATGGCTTGAAACAACACACATTTATCACAATAACGACTAATTTCAACTACTCATTATGATCATACAATCATGGAGGTAATTACCCTTTTGTTACGAATCCTTTCAGAATAGCAAATCTCTTATAAGAGTATTTGGCAGCAACTATAACAGAAATTTTAAAAAAGAATAAAATTCTGATTGGATGGTATTTAGATTTAACCATGGGCAAAAAGCTGCCTTAATTTCTCTCTCTCACACACGCACACGCACACGGGGTGGGGGGAAGGCCTGTCCCCAACTCGTCACCTTGCTTTCCTCCTCACCTCTCTTGGGTTTGGCTTTAATAAAATGAATCCAGTTGGGGAACTGTAGTTTTCCTGTTATTAATCCTTATTTTTTTTAATCCTGAGGGAAACACTGTTGTATGATGCTCTTTCCCCAAATGACAAATGTTTCCAAACAAATATTTCAGAATACTTGAAGTTAATGTTATTATAGCACCAGAGTTCTAAGAGGATCTTCACTTATTTTCTATTTTTTCCTTTTTTAAAAAAAGTTCACTTCTCGGTCCTTCCCAATTTTTGAATCATGAACATGTAGCTATTATTCTTATATATTATTTTTTTAATAAGACCATAAAAGAGGAAATTACTTAATAAAGGAAGTGTAACAAAACTGACTTATCTTGAAATCTGCTCCTCTACAGATTTTGTAGTCAAAACCCTCTTTGTATTCCTCTACATATGCTATTACTGTATATGTAAAATTGTGAATGAGTCCTTTTATATCTCTACTTAATTTCTAATAAAGAAGAGTCTAAGATCACAAACTCCAAAAGTAAACATTGTACTTGCTTTAAAGTATGTTCAATAGTTACATCAGCTAGTCCCACTGTGGCCTCCTTACTTTCATTCCCTTTACATGAGGCCCAGGAATGCCCCTGAGGACAATTAGGAGGGCTGTAACACCTTACTGGATATTGCATTCTAGTGTTACTCATTCATTGTGTCACTAAGACAAATAACAACAACAACAACAACAACATGGTATTTGCCATATGCCGGGCTTTTCTCAAAGCACTTTATAACTTTTATCTCACATAACCCTCATATCCATTCAAAGGGTGGGCTAGAAAAGGTCTCTAAAGGGTCTGTGGCCTATGACCATCCCCCCTGTACAGTTAAGGAAATAGAAGCAGAGCGGTTAGCCCCCTTGTTGCAATCAGTCAGCTTCGACCAAGTGTAAGCAGGATTCAAAGACCAGAGCCCGCACCCCTTAGGCTATAAAATAAGGTATTTTAAACTCGTAGTCCTGAAAGCCTCATTTTAAGAATTAGGCATCACCCATTATTCCCCATATAGTCTGGCACACTGTGACTTCCAACATTATCTTACAAATATTACTTCTAGTTCATAGTCAACAGTCTCAGCATTGACTTCACTCCTCTCCCTGTCACTCAAGGAACAAGCTGCAAAGAGGACTGAGTCTGCGGAGGTCCTGAACTCTTAGAACTACCACTTTTAAGTGAGGCAATGAATTAAAGAGTTTTATTTATTCATCTCATTTAAATCATGCACTAACTCTTACAGTCAGTATTTTTATACTATTCCTATCAGAAAAATGAGGAATCAGGTTATGAGAAGTGGTTACTTCCAGATCTGGCCGTCTTCCCAAATCTCACGGCCCTAACCACCCCGGTGGAGGCAGGTCTCCAGATGCCAAGAGTTCACTTCACTGCCCCACTTTGCTCTTACCAATGTACTCCAAATGGGTCACTTTATCAGGGACCCCTTAAAATCTCTTTTATCATGGCATTAAGCATGAACAAAAATTCAATTTTTAACATGACTTATTCTGCTTCTACTGGTAAGACATACGATTCCCACCACTTAGAGACCTTTTCCAGCCCAGGAACAGTCTCAAAGCATTAAGCCAGCCATGTGGAACCACGAGATTGTGGCACTGCCCATGTGAACCGCCCTGATACCGCAGACCCTGAGAGCAGCAGTAACTCATCCCCCATCTTTCCCTTCCCAAGCAACAGCAGCGGTAATGACACCTGTTCTGCAAAGACAGGCTGTGTGTTTGGGGGAGTGCTCTTCAATCAGTAACTTTTTAACTGAATAAACAAGGGGGGGAGGCCTCTCAAAGTAAGACTACTTGTGAATGTGGTGAAAGAATAAAAATGTTCCATTGTTTACATTAGACTGTTAACCTGTAGCCGGCCAATGGCACCCACTATTGTATTCTGAAGAAAAGGCAATACTACTTCTGTCCTGTTTTTTTCAGTGTCAATGTACCTGCCAAAAAGTGCTTGAGGGTGAAATTAATATTTTCTTCCACAGCAAAAACCAGGTAACTCTGACCTGCTATTTGGGACCATCAATCCTTCAGGTTTTAATAGGCAGAAAGAAGACACTTGACGTGTATCAAGTATTAAGAGTCTGCAGGTAAATCTGAAAATTCTATGGCTCTAACAGAAACTTTCCAATCTCAAGAAAAATTAAACCTGTGTATTAACAAGGCTTAAGTTTTTCTGTTCCTTAAAAAAGGGTGAAAGATTGAAGCCTGTGGAAAAACAGCCCACAGCTGCCAACCCAAGTGCAAACAGTACTTTGCTGCTAACATCTCGCCACTGGCATCTTTCACCTGGAAGGAGCCACACTCCACAGGAAGAGAAAGGGATGGCAGCGGGAAAATCACCTCTCAGTTCATGTAAATGAATTTAGAGGCCTTTCTTAAAAATATGCACTACTACACCTCCAAAACAGTCATGCTGCCTATATTTTACCTTATCAAAACAGTCAATACAAATTACAGGGCAGGTTGAAAAAAAACAAACCTTTTTTCTCCTGATATGCGTGTGTCTTTCTCCGGAAAGCACCCCACCCTGCACCAAGTCTGAACTTTCGCCTTCGCAGCTCCCTAATAGCTGAACCTTACAGGAAAGGACAGTGTGACACTCAGAAATGGCCACAGTGGACTCGGACGAGCTCTCTGAGACTCGACAGCCTTTCCACTTGTTCCCTGATGTCTGAAAAGGAGCCTTAAAATTTAAAAGGTTGTAGGGGTCATCGGAGTTACAGAAAGAGTTCCACAGTCTGAGGCTCTCTGCTTCATCTGCACTAGATCCCCAGTCATCTTCCTCCCCAGAATTATGGCCAGGGGACTCGGGAAGGCTTCCAGTCAGAGAATTCTCTGGAACAGATTTGTCAAAGAAATTCTCTGAGTCACAAGGGTGTCCAGGGACAATTCTGGCAGCAGTCTGGATAGTTGCTGTAAAGTTTTGGGGATTATAAGGATCTACACTGTAGAAAGAGTTCCAAAGGTGAAGCCCTTCAGAGTCGTGTTCAAGGTCTGATTCTGAGAGTGAGCTGTCACTATCAAAACCATCATCCTCAGCGTCCTCATCCCAGTCCTCACCCTCTGAATCAGAACTTGTTTCCAAGTCACTGGACGCACCTCCCAAAATGTAATCTATCAACTTGTTGCTGCACGCTGGCCTGGCAGAAACGGAGAGGTTATCTTCTATGTCCGAGGAGTCAGCTACACTTACTTGGTGTTCTTCGGGCTCTCTGGCCATAGGTGTCTCATCAGACAGACAGTTACCTGAAGGGCCCTGTTTTCCCAAAGCAAGTGGAACCTCTCTGGTCAACAATTCTATTTTTGCCTCGGTGGGTTCCTGGGCGGTTCTGGGAAGCGCTCCGGGAGGAGTAGCGAACTGCGTCGAACTCTCTCTGCCGTGTTTCAGGTCCATGCGGAGAAGGCTGTGCTCCTCCTCCAGGCTGTGGTAACCATGATCTTGGTCAGGGGTGGGCAACGCCTGTACTTTGCTAGCCTGCTGAAGGAATTCCAGCCGTTTCATGCGAAGATGGTGGATTTCCGGCAGGCCTTCTGTAGAGAGAGGTGGACATCCCTGCCACGAGGCTCCAGTGATTTCTGCCTTTAGCGGCTGGGGATGAGAATGAGCCTCGGTCAGGCAGCTGCTCTCTGTGGTGAGCGTCTGGAAATCAACTAGCTCACCAGCTGCCACTCCGTTCTGATAACTGAGCTCTACCCGGGGCAGGCAATCGAGATAAGAAGGGCTCAGCAAATAGGAGACGACGTTGAAATTGCTTAAGCGCTGAATGTTGAGCGGCCCGGAGGGCGAAGAGCCAAGTTCCCGGTCAGAGAACAGACGCGCTTGAAGGCTACTGGGCAACAGTTCCATCCCCCACAGCTGCCGCTCCAGCAGAAAAGCGTGTGCGGCAGGGTCCAAAGCCCTGTCTTTGGCTTTCAGTTCCAACTCGAGATCGGCGGACGAGCATTGCCAGTGGATCCCCTCCTCCAGCCAATCGAGGGGGCTGGCAGACGGGTCGTCGGAGGGGTCGAGTGCCAAAGAACTCAAGGATTTCTGCGCCTTGGGGGCGGCTGGCTCCTCCTTTGCCTGCAGGGCTCTGAGGGCGCTGTAGCCTCCCGCAAAATCTAGCCATCTGGTCGGGATCATTCCCCCGATAAGCTGGCTCCAAATCAGCAGCTTCTGAAGCAAGCTGGGGAGCGGTGCAAAGAGCTGGAAAAGCAGCTTCACCCAGTAACTGGTTCGCGCTTCGGGCTGAGGCGAGGAGACCAGTTTGGGGTCGGCAGGGTGTTCCTGGGCTGGGGGTGTGGGGAACTTGGAAGAGACCGGTTGCGAGCGCCGACGAAAGAAAAAGGGCAGCCGGAAGCCGGAGCCCACCCGAGGGGCTGACCGTTTCCGCGATCCGTCTGCTCCCGGCTCCATGTCCTCTTTTCCGGGCAGTTTCACGGGGAGGGACCCGGAGCTCGACGGCTGGAGATCGGAAGGGGCTCGGAGTGGCCTAAACAGTCTCGGCCCGGCCAAGTTGCGGAGTCGGTGTCCCGGGCCGACCCCCAGGCCAGCAGAGGTGCCGTAAAGGGAAGCGGCTTCGGCAGCGAGCGGCAGACCACAGTCCGGGAGAGCGCGCGCGGGTCGCGGCGATAGGGGCCACATCCATCCTGGCGGGAAGGAGGCGTCCTAGCTCGCAGCAGGCCTCGCCACCATAGATAGGAGGCCTCCCGCGGTGGCGGCGGCGACTTTCCGGAAGAGACGGGCGGTTGAAAAGCCTCAGACGGCGCGACCCCGGAAGGGCTGGGCCGATAGGCGGGCGATGGTGGAAGCGAAGCTCAAAATGGCCGCAGGGCCAGCGCGGAGGCAGGACACTTACGGCAACACGACCAGACGGAGGAAGGGCGCCGGCTACGCCACCAGCCGCGCGCCGCCGAACGTCACTCGCTGGCGGGACAGGCGGGACTCTCCGCGCTCGGGCGCGTGGCCGCTGATTGGCCTTCCGGTCCCCAACGGCTCCCTCTCGGCAGACCCAACCCGCGCGCCGGAGGTTGCATCAGCCTGACCCGGCCTTGCGCGCGCGCACTCGTTTCCCGGCGGTCTCCTAGGAGACCGCCCCCTCTGCCCCGCCCTGTGGGCAAAGGGGAGCGACCTCCGGAGGTGTTAGCGTTTCCAGAGAACGGGAGAGTTCCCTGGAGTCTCTTTAGTGGCCCATTACATCCCCAGGTGTAAACACTTACCTTATACTTGCATTATCGGGGTTCCGGGATTGTTGAGGGCTAAATCATCAGCCTGAGCTCTTAGTGTAAGAGTTGGGCGTTGCTGTGTAAATACATATGTAGTGTTAAAACGCGAATAATCTGAAGTGAATAATAGTGAAAATTTTAATGCGAAAAACGAATCAGCCTTTTGCATTTCTGTCCCCTTGACTTTAGAGTTTCTAAATTACTAGCATTGTCCGGAATCTGGCTTTGAGGCCTTTGAGCGTCCTACCTACCTACCTACCACCTCCTCGCCCATCTTCCCAGGCCCCAGCTTGTGTTTTCAGGATTGACTAGCCCCTTTAGTGGGGCGAACTGGAGCGAGGAAGGAAGAAACGTTTCCCCGGATTGTTTACATGTTTCTTCTACCCAACAAGCAACAAGTCGTTTTTTATATGCTGAGCTCCCAGAACCACAGGATACAAAACCCAGAAAAGGAATCTCGGACCCCTGTCCTCTGAAAAAATTCTGTCCAAAAATCTTAGTTGCTTTATTTGATTCTCTCTTGTGAGCTTGGCCTTAATTCATTTCCTTATTTTTGCTAAAAGTTTTTAATCAATACCCCTGAAACCAAGTATCTCTTACAGAGGGGAGACAGCAGTAATGAGCACTAGGGACGTGGAAAGATCTTTTGGGAGGCCGGATGAGGCCAGCCGTTCCTCCTACTTTGGGGGTTGTTGAAAGTTCAGCTGCTTCTTTCTAGGAAAGTTAGAAGTCTTCCGTTTCTATGGTGTATCCTTCTGATCTATTTTCCATATCTCTGAATATATCTCATTTTCAATCCTAAGAACTTTAGAAAAATGTATTAGTAATAGGAACCAGTTTAATAATAGAAGAGAGATCCAATTGTGCAAATTAAGTACTTAAAGGCTCAGTTTCTTCCCTTCCAAAGTGAGACTTTGATGAGAGAACTAAAGTCCTAATATGGTGCCTCACCTAGAGTAGGGGTACAACATCTGTTAACACTGTTACCCTACAATCCTCAATTGTTTCCCATCACCCACAGATTAAAGTTCTACAAGGCACTGTTTCCCTTTCCCAGCCCTCTCTTCAATCACTTCTCTCATGCACATTATACTCTAGAGAAACACTGGGCTTGTTTCGTAGCTCAATCAAGAAAGTGATAGAGGACTAGGCAGGAAGAGCAGAGCATACTTCCTAGTATAGGAACCTGCATGCACACACCCAGCACAGACTGCACATGTGCACTGTGGTTAATGAGCTGTTTTCTTTAAATGAAAACTTGTTTTGAACTGAAATTCCTGCCCTGATGATCCCCAAATGAGTAGCAGACACCAAAGCCTTCAGATGTACCAGGGTCCAGATAACTAAGAAGCTGGTAAGTTTTGGGGGCTAATTGTGGGGAATACCAAGAACATCAGCTATGACAGGCTGTTTGAATGGGTTATTTGCTTAATGACTGTCTTTGTCTAACTTGTTATATGGCAGAAGGTAAACTTAGATACCAGGGCTAACAAAAAGCAGCTTTAATTGCACAGGTACTGACTAAGCAGATTTGCATCCAAAGGCTGAGCTCCCGTCTTTAGGAAGTCAGGGGCTTATAGACACTTTCAGTTTCTACACAGTGCCTGGTGGGTTTGCACTGGCACCTGTACGTGGTCAGATATGATGCGGCTACATACCAAGGAGTGAGTAAAGGGTCAGGAGTGGTGGGCCCCTCCTCCCCAGGTCCGTTCTGCCTCGTGATGGTACATGGTCTAACGTGAAGCAAAATTCATACCAGAAATTCATACCAGGTGCACACCAGGAACTGAGCAGAAGGTTGTTACTAAGACCCCCCAGGCTGCTTCTCTCAGGTCACATGCTTAAAACTCATTATAAAAAGGCCAGCTTGAGATGAGATGGCAGAACTGGCTCTTCAGGGTGATACGCCCACCATTTTCGCAGATCAATGTTCACCGATCTGCAAATTAAAAGTGCTTATAGATTTCAGTTTTTGCTTGTTGCCTTTTGGCAGTGACAGGCAGCAGGACCCAGGCCTATTCCAATAACAAAAGCCCTCACCTCACCTCCCTGGTTCTAAACCTACTCAGGCTTCAAGGGCCAACTCAAATGTCCACTTCTTGAAGTCTGCTCACCTTCCTAGTCAGAATTCCTTTGTTTTTTTTTAAGATTTATCTATTTATGCATACAAGAACTGGAGTGTAGACCAGAGGTACAGGGGGTGGGAGGATTCACCAGAGACAGAGTGGGGAGCAGAACAGGCGGATCTAATGAGATACACTGCTGAGGAGAGCAAGGGGGTGGGGGGTGGAAACAGGAGAGGTCTGCTGTGCCAAGTGGGAAGCTCCCTGGCTGGGGATGGAATGCAGGCTCAAGTGGCTGCTGATAGCTTGGTGGCGCTGAGACTTAACCCCTGCACCACCAGGGAGGCCCTTAGACTTAATTCTTATGCGATTAGGACACTTACCATGCTGCACTGTCTATACCTGTAAATGTTCTTCTCTCCTGCTGGCTTCAGAGAGCTTTGAGGGCTGTATCCCAATACCTAGATCAGTGCTCCCCAAAGTATGGTTGGGACATGCCTGGGATTCCATTTTAAATTCCTTACCGATGGTCCGGAAGGTCAAAAATAACTTTATAATAATTCTAAGTAAGTGTTTTCCTCTTTAACTCTCATTTTCTCATGCGGGTCCTGTGGTGTCTTCTAGAAGATACAGACTTAATGCAAAATTATATGAGTCTATTGTCTCTCATTAAGACATTATGATATTGAAGACATTTGGGGGCAGTATAAACAATGCTGCTCTTCTTGCTAAATATTTTGTTTTGAAAAATAATTTTTCACAAAAATTGTTAATAATGGGTTCCTTATTTTTTAGTGAAAATGTATTTAAACTCCTCAGTTTTGGTTAAAAACTAGTAACTATTGACATAATCCACATAAACAAAAGCTCTTTGGGGGTCTCAATTTTTTTTCAGTTTTGTTTTTTTGGGTCCTCAATATTTTTAAGACTATAAAGAGGTCCCTGAGACCAAAAAATTTAGAAATCACTGGCCTGGATATTGACTGGCACATAACACTGGTCAACAGTGAGATCGTTACTGATTTAAAAAGTCCCTAATCTGCAGCATCTTGGTGTGCTGAACAAGAATATAACCCTGAAAATTTTTTATTAGCTCTCGTTTGAAGACATTTCATATAATTCATTTTGTATGTTTCACTGTAGTCTATGACTTGATTTTTTACAGGTATTAACTGTAGGCCTATTACTATTGGCATACATTTCATGATATAAACATCAATTTATTGCAGATTACCAAAATAACTAGAGCCAAAATTAGAATTTGACTGTCATATTCTTGTTGAGCACATACAAATTGATAGGAAATGACTAATTTTATTTCAGTAACATGACTTTTGTAAAAATTTGTTGACCAGTGATAGGTGACCAATAAATGCTTGTTGAATGAATGGAGAAGCAATAATACATTAAAATAATTGCATTTTGTGCTGACTAAGCCTCTTGAATTCTACTCTCAACTTTGTCACTAACACCATGTGCCCTTGAAAATAATTTCTTAGAACTTTCCTGACTTCCTTACCTTGGAAGTTGATTGCAGGGAGGAGAGAATGCACTCATAAATGACTGGAAAGTTACAGGAAAGTGTGACTTCACATTTTGAGTCTCCTGACAGGAACTTACAGTGTAGATTGGTCTCCTCACGCCTGCTATCAGCCTAAGGGTGGAGAGAGGTCAGCTCTGTGCAAGGAGATAACGATGTGCATGGCTACATGTAGGCTGCCAAGGACAAAAAGGCCTCTAGTGGCAAGATGACTGGCCCTTTGGCAAGATAGTGTAAACCCTAATGATGTTTATGTTTAAAGATTTCGACAGACCTGAGCTAAAGGGTGTGTCGAATTTGACTTTCTTTTTTAGGTTCAGTACAGCCTACAAAATCTTATTTCCCGGTATCCCACTCTGTAACTACCACCTCCTATCTTTCCAACTCACAGCTTAGTCTCTCTCCCACTGCAACATTCTTGCTAGCAAAACTCTAACTTTAGTTGAACCCAACTACCCACTCATTCCCAGCCTATATACACCCTTGCAGCTGTTAAAGAGACAACTATCCCAAAATGGAGTCCCTTATGCTAAGGTCTACATCATCAAACCAGGCCTTAATAACCTAATTAATTGCAGTTGCACCCCTCCCAAGAATGCACTCTTTTTTTAAAAAAGATTTATTTATGCATGCAAGAACTGGGGTGTAGGCCAGAGGTGTGGGAAGGTGAGAGGATTTACCAGAGACAGAGCGGGGAGCAGAACAGAGGGATCTACTGAAGTACACTGCTGAGGGGAGCAGCGGGCAGGGCAGGAGAGGTCTGCTCTGCCATGTGGGAATCTCCCTGGCCTGGGATCGAACTTGTGCTGCAGTGGCTGTGGACAGCTTCGTAGTGCTGAGACTTAACCTGTTGTGCCAGCAGGGAGACCCTCCGGAATGCACTTTTATCAATCTGGAATTTCCCAGTCAACATTAGCAAGGTAATCTGCCTGATTAGCCCTCTTGTCCTCTAGGCAAGGTGGCCTTGCCTGAAATAATTCATTTTCTTATCTCCCCCCTCCTGTCTATAAAAGCCTTTTTTTTATACAATATTTAGACTTTCTTCTAATTGCTAATTGCTTTTAATAAAGACAATTAGATCTTCAAATTCACTCCAATGACATTTGTTTTTTTAATGCAGCTCCTCATTCCTGGAGCAAATCACTCCACGGGCCAACTAACTCACTTCATCAGCGCCGGCACCCTGCTTCTTCTACACCCTGAGACTGTTTCATAAATTTCATTCTCAAATGTTTGGCATTCCTGCAAACACACATCACAGCTTAGTATCACACTTCATATTTCATTGAGAAAATAGATGCAGTTGGGTGTGAACAACCTGGTCTGTCCACCAGCAAACCCACCCACCTGCCTGCACCTGGAAGTTGCTCTGCCTTCACCCTCTACGAGCAAAGACGCCTCTGGGATCCTGGCCCTTAATTTCTACTCAAGGAGCATGATCTCGCCCTCTTTTTTAAATATTTTATTTTTACATAGGAGAACTGGGGTGTAGGCCAGAGTTGTGTGTGTGTGGGGGGGTGAGGATTCGCCAGAGACAGAATGGGGAATAGCATAGGCAGATCTACTGAGATACACTGCTGAGGGGAGCAGCGGAGCGGGCGAGCCAGGAGAGGTCCGGTGCGCCATGTGGGAAGCTCCCTGGCCGGGGATTGAACTCAGGCATTCATGGTGATAGTGCTGAGACAACCCTTAGGCCACCAGGGAGGGCCTGAAACTATCTCTCTTATCCCTTTCTTATTGTAACATATAATTTTTCTCTCTGATCATAAAGGCCATTAACATAGATTAATATCACCTTCCTAAAAATTTAAAACTCTCCCTAGATACTTGCCCCACTGAGTTTCTGCATGACTAGAGCAAAATTTCTTAAGCGTGATACACACTCACAGTCCCCTCTGTCATCCCGTTCTCTCTTCCACCTGCTCCAAAGTGGTTTTCACCCTCATCACTCAAACAGCGTCTACACTGGTCGACATTGAGATCATTACTGACTTAAAAATGCCCTAATCTGTAGTATCTTGGTGTGCTGAACATGAATACAACCCTGAAAATTTTTTTATTAGCTCTTGTTTTGAAGATATTTCATATAATTCATTTTCTATGTTTCACTGTGTAAATTTATCCAGTAGGACTGCAACAACAGCAATGCCTCAAAAGTACGTTAATAGCATGGACAATTTCTGCTCTATTTGTGGGGAAGTGACATTTGCCAACTAGAGAAAAGTATCACTTCTCAAGTGAAGAAGGCTTACCATCTTTACTTCGGATGCAAGGTTGGTGACCAAGACAAGCCTTGGGCCCCAGATATATGCTGTGCTACATGTACAACACAGCTTTCACAGTGGTTCAATGGCAAAAGACCATCAATGCCATCTGCAGTCCCCATGGTATGGAGAGAGCCAAGCAGCCATATGAAAGACTGTTACTTCTGCTTGGTTCCTCCTCTTTCTGGTGGAATAACAAAGCAAAAGAAGTCGAGAATAGTCTACCCAAACATTCTGTCTACATTGAGACCAGTTCCACATGGTGAGGGACAAGGGTGAGCCGACCTGTTCTTCTCCTGTTCCATCAGCAAGCAGTGGTCTAGATTTTCACTGTGGTGCATCATCAATCCCACACAGACTAACACAGGAAAAACTAAATGACCTGGTTTGTGATTTGGACTTATCCAAGAACAAGGCAAAATTGCTAGGATCAAGACTCCAACAATGGAATCTTCTAGAAGAAGATGTTGCAATTACTTTCTATCGAAAGCTCCACCAGCAGTTGGAGCCTTTCTTCAGAAAGGAAAGTACTCTGGTATTCTGTTCCGATATTGAGGGCCTCATGAATGCCTTAGACATCACTCATGACCCATAGAATGGAGACTATTTCTAGACTCTTGAAACTGCGTCTTAAGGCTGTGCTTTTGCACAATGGAAACCATCTTCCATCTATTCTAGTAACGCATGCTGTACACATGAAAGAGACATACGATTAACTTAAGCAGCTACTGAATTCCATTGAGTATAACAAGTAGCTGGCACTTCTGTGGTGATTTGAAGCTAGTTGCCCTTTTAATGGGACTGCAGAGGGATATACAAAATACATGTGTTTCTTATGTGAGTGGGATAGCCGAGCAAGTGAACTGCACTACTTGCGGAAGGAATGGACTCGCAGACAGAATGTAGCAGTTGGAGAGAAGAATATCCAGCACCCAGCTTTGGTCGAGGCTCACAAAATTCTGCTACCACCCCTACACATCAAACTAGGTTTGATGAAGAATTTCGTGAAAGCCATGGGCCGGACCTTGCCAGCTTTCCGATACCTGCATGGAAAATTTCCTCGACTCAGCGAAGCAAAGATTAAAGAGGGAGTTTTTGTGGGTCCTCAGATTTGAGAGCTCTTCAAAGATGACCGCTTCAACAACTTGCTGCAGGGTGATGTGACACAAACATGGAATGCTTTTCGCCTAGTGTCTACAAACTTTCTTGGGAATGTTAGGGCAGAAAACTACAAGGAACTAGTAGAAGACATGCTGATGCAGTATCAGAAACTTGGCTGCAATATGTCTATAAAGATCCACTTCCTTCATTCCCATCTTGATTTCTTCCCTGAAAACCGTGGTATGGTTAGTGATGAACATTGTGAATGTTTTCATCAAGATATCGCATCAATGGAACAAAGATACCAGGGGAAATGGTCCACTACAGTGCTGGCTGACTACTGCTGGACACTCCCCAGAGATGCTCCTGAACAGCTGTATAAGAAACAAGAAATCTAAGAAGTAGTCTATGACTTGATTTTTTTGCAGGTATTAACCGTAGGCCCATTACTATTGGCATGCATTTTGTGATGAAAACATCCATTTATTGCAGATTGCAAAAAAAAAAAGCTAGAGCCAAAATTAGAATTTGACTGTCATATTCGTGTTGAGCACATAAAAATTGATAGGAAATGACTATTTTTATTTCAGTAACATGACTTTTGTAAAAATTTGTTGACCAGTGTTATCAAAGGCACATTTTTCCAAGTTAGGTTCTCTGTTCTGGTTTGAACTGTGAATGTGCACATATTTGAGGTACCTGTGAATGTGCACATATTTGAAAACATGGTTAAGAGGTCTTTGGGCCAGGCCCTGACCTCGTGTAACTGTGTCCTTATAATAAGGGGAAATGTGGGCACAGACTTGCAGGGAGCACACCATGTGGCCACGAAGGCAGACACGGGGGTAATGCATCTAGCAGCCAAGGCACGCCCCGGCTGGCCAGCAAAACTCCGGAAGCTAGTGTAACAGGGTGGTCCCCAGGAAAAGGTTCCATTTTCCCTGCCCCACCCAAGGAAGGATGGAGCTGAGCGGGGAGTAGAAGCTGGAGAGGAGACTGGGGAAGGAAGAAGCAGAACAGAGAGCCAGGAGACTCAGAGGAGGCACGTGGAGCAGAGACATGTAAAGAAGCTGCGCTGGCTTCTTGGTCCGGGACTGGTTGACACAGACGTGGGTGAGAGCCCCCTCAGGAGGCTGACAGTGGCAGCTTTTATCTTGATTTTGATTTTGCTCTTTTCCTTCTAGACTTGTCAGGCTGTTTCTGACCCTTTCTGTGGGTCCCCACCAGGAGGTGCTTTAGACTTGTGGGAGGCTTTTGGGCCTCAAAGGCCCTGCTTTGGGCCAACCCTCTTTGGCTGGGTGCTTACCCACGAGGGGACTGGTAACTTTGGGTGCTTGATTTAGAAACTACATTCTTCCCCTTTTCTGTATTGCACACTAATAGCATTAAAGTTCCTTTCCATTGAAGGTCTTACACACTAGAGTATGTTTTGTCTTAATGCAGCAGATGGCAGAACCGATTTAGAGTGGGCAGGTTTGAGGGTTTTGGGGTGCCCCACTCCCTGTCCTGTAACACTGGGAGAAAAGCAGGGAACAGTCTCCTTCTCAACCCTCAGAAGGAACTAGCCCTGTGTCTTGGACTTCTAGCTTCCAGAAGTGTGAGAAAATCAATTGCTGTTATTTAAGCTAACCGATCCGCTCTCTTGGTGTCCTACAATTTTAGTGGCTGCCCCTGGCCCCCAAATGTTGGTCTGTCTTTTCTGCTCACCTCTCCTGTGGCGTTAAATCCCAGGTAAATGCTGATGGCTTCCACATCTGAACTCTAGACCGACCTCTCCCTGGGGCTTTAATGCCATTGTCCTGCTTTCCACTTGGGCATCCACCAGAGATCCCAAAGTTATTACACTCAAAATAGAATTCTTAAACTCACCACCAAGCCCACCCCCCATCCCTGCAATGCCCCCACAACTCTTCCTCCCAAACTGAGGAGTTATCTTCAGTTCCTCTTTCCCTCACCTCCACACCCAGTCCATCAGCTCTACTTTCAAAATATACCCAGGATTTAGAGTACTGCCCACTGGGACCCAAGCCCAGTGTGAGTGTCCTGCAAAGACCTAACTGAAATTTTTACCCCGCAAATGGCTCAGACCATCGTGAAGTTTCAATTAAAAGGAGCACAGACAGGCCTCCCTGGTGGTGCAAGGGGTTAAGTCTCAGCACTATGAAGCTATCGCAGCCACTGCAGCAAGCGTTTGATGCTGTCTTGCCCACTGCTCCCCTCAGCAGTGTACTTCAGTGGATCCGCCTGTTCTGCTCCCCACTGTCTCTGATGAGTCCTCTCCCCACCCCACACCTCTGGCCTACACCCCAGCTCTTGTATGCATAAATAAATAAATAAATAAATAAATAAGTAAATCTTTTTTTAAAAAAATAAAGGAGCACAGAATGGTGGAAAAACCCCTGAAGAAAAAAATCTAATGACTTAACTTTCAATTTTGACAGATTTGAAAGAATAGAGACTAAAATGCTGATGGGCGAAGTGATGAGGGAAACTGCCTTTTAACTGGCTGAGGCCAAGTTCACAGCAGGGGACTTTAATACCAGTCATGTAAATAAATGTAAACAAAGCCCAGGTGGAGATACGACCTAGGAAAGATAATGGTTGTAGCAGGTGTTACTTTACCAGTAGTTGAATATTACCTTGCAGGCATTGATAGCTACGGACTGACTGGTTAGCCAGAGGTGGGCAGCAGAGGCTAAAATTAAAGCAGAATTACGCCAAGGCAGAGGAAGCACTGGTAGACATGGCTTCCTGGCAGGCTTCCTTTGTTATTTTGAGTGAAGCTATTAAGATAACTAGCAGGCGTGTACATGCCATTGAACATGTCATCGTTTCCAAATCAAACATATCCTTGCTTATACCATCAAGGAGCTGTTGAGAGAGAACGAGAAGAGTTTTCTGCAGGTTAAAGAAAATGCAGAAGAAACACGTTCTTAAGGAAAAATCTGAGATGGATTTGAAGCAACGAAGGGTAGCAGGGAGAGGTGCTGGGGGCTGCCAGTCTTCTGACTGGAGAAGGATGAGGGTCTTGTCCTCAAATGAGCTTTCTTGCTCTGGTTCTTTCTGAAATGCTCACGTGGCACTACTTTAATTCACACCGTGGAGGTTTGGTGTGGGTGGCTATTTTATTTTTGTCCTAAGATGTGCATTTCTGGGATTACATTTGTGGAATCATATTTCAGCCATCATTTATCACAGACAAGATTTGGAGAAACATCCAGAAACTCAGAGAAGTGGCTGCACTTTCTCTGCAGAAGAGCCGAGTCCATTGATGTTTATGTTACCAGTGACCTGTTGACCGAATATACTAGGAGCCCCCCCCCTTAGAAAACAGCAGTCTGGGCCAGCACATGTAGGCTGGCTCCTGAGGGGAACCCTTTGTCCCTCTCCACTCTGACCTCGGGGCTGGCTGCGTGGGACTGGGGCAGCTCCTCATGGGACCGTGGTGCTTCTCAGCTCAGGCTTGATGGAAACCTGTTCCCTTGCACGACAGATCCACCCTTCCATGGGAGCAACTCTGCGAATTTAAACATAACTATATATGCCTGTCTCCAGAATTGAGCTAGGTGTCCCCTCCCCCAAGTCACCTCCTCTCCCTCCTGGACAACTGCGATGGCCTTTGCAGCTTCCATGGAGCACTCCAGTCCCTTCCTATCTCCTAATGGCCCCCATCAACTTAAGAATGAAGCCTGGAGTTCTGATCGACTCTTAACTCAGTCAAACATCTGATGACATCTGCTCTACCCGGGCCACCTCCCCTTTGCCAGCTTGTCCCTGAGCCACCACACTGTGACCAGGTATTCCCATGTCTGCCTCCCTCGCCAAACTGAGTTCCTCGAGGACAGGATTCAGGTCTGTGTCTTCCCAGTAACCACAGGCCTCACCTGGAGGCCACTAGCACTACTGTCAGACACTTCAGCTAAGTCCCAGTCACCAGACTCCCCTCCCAGCTAAAAACACAGCCTCATTTTTTACTCATCAGGTTATTTGACATCGATACCTCTCTTTGAACTCAGAAACCCAGGCCTCCTGGGCCGCTCTTGTTTCTCTTCTCCCGGGATAACCCGCTTCCCCACTCCCTCAGGGAGGTTCAGATTTCTGCCCTACTTGGCCAAGAAATTTTCTTAACTAAGACTCTTGCCAGATTCAAGTTCTAACTTTTAAAAGGTCCATTGGGGCTTGTCCAGAACTGCAGTGACACCTCAGAATCACAGGGAAACAGCAGGTGACACTTCCTTTTGTTTACGACCGAAAATTTTTTGGATATTTCAGAAGCCCTGCAAAATTTCCCAGAATAAAACATGCCTCCCGACTGAAGAGTTCCAGAAACTTCTGTGTAAAATGCTTGAGCATCACCTCCGTCTTCCATCAAGGGGGTTCAGCTCTGCTTTAGTACTTTGCTCTAACAATAATTTCAAGGCAACTCAGGGTTCCATTTCCTCTCTTAAAAATGGGCTTTGTGAAATGTCAGTAGGAAGCAAACATCCTAAAAGCAGAGGAATGTTTCAACTTATCTTTGTAACCCTCAGCCTGGCGCCTGGTTAGGGTTCAGTGCCAGGCACCCAGCCCTCGCCTGCTCACAGGATGAATGAATGAGCCACGTGCACTTTCCAGGGCAGCTGAAATGAAAAGTGACGTCATGTTTATTAAAGCACTTTGAAAACTATCAAATATTTTACTAACTTAAAGAATTCTATTACATTTCGTGCAAAAGAAGTAACAAAGTTTGGAATCAAGTAAACCTGGCTTATCCAGATTCTCAGCCATGTGCCTTTGGACAAATGACTTCACGTCTGAGCTTCAGTTTCCTCACTCCTAAGACGGGGGTGGAAGGACCCACTCGGTCACGCTGTTGTGATTTGGTGGGCAGACGTGGACATGCCCTGTGCGGGACACCAGTGTAGCGTCACCACCTGTGAAACCCCAACTGATTTTATCTTGTACATCGGCTATTTTCATCTAAACATTTCAACACTGACCAATCTTGAAAATGATAGTTTTTCTCAAATGTCATTTATTAGAAAATACAATTCAGAGAAAGGAGGAGGACAAGGATGTCTGGGAAGTGAGTGTCGTACAGACCTCTTTAAATCAGGGGCACTAATAAAGAGCTACAGGCGAAAAACCAGTAGATCTGTGGTCCGTTTAGCTGAGAAGCCCCACCCCGGCCCCGCTGCCAGCCGCTCCCACGGCAGCATGGGTCGTCCTTGGCAATTCTAATACAATTAAAACTTGAAACTTCCTCGCTGCCCGGTGGCTTCAACAGATGGAGCATCTTTCTCCAGTCATGGAATGAGTGAGTAAAGGGCTTTCTGAGCTTTGGTGGGCAGACGGTTCACGGAATACCCTTGTTTCACTCCCTTCCCCAGTCAGGGCTCATCCAGCCAATCTGGTTTAAAAGTTAATATCAAATTCCTAGTCTCTCCCTCTATTTTCCAGGAAGACAACCCTTTGGAGTAAAGCACAAGAGGGAGCGAGGGAGCGAGGGAGCTTCGAGTCCATCTGGTAGGGAATGAAGCGTGAGGAGCCAAGAGGTCCGTCTCACCCTCCCAGCTGAACTGTGGCAGCTCTGATCCAGCCTCCTCACGGCCAAAGGAAACCCAAATCACTGGGAAAAACAATCAGTGGATGGGAACCCCCACCCCGTGCCTCTCTTCCTCAGGTTAGGGTATCCCTTTGGCTCCGCAGTAAAAAGGGTTGTGGCCCCATGAAATGAAAGAAATTCTTGTAGAAAGTGACAGACATGGGGCTTGGGAGGGAAGCAGCACAAAAGGAAGCAGTGGCACGGGAGGGAGAGGGGAGCATCCTGGGCTGAGGGGCGCCGCTGCCCTAAGCCCCTTCCCAAGGCCAAGATGCCCTTGGGTTGCAGGAACTCTGAGGGCCAAGGCAGCGTTTTATCCCACCAGAGAAAAATGAAGAGAGAGACCAATAGGGGAGCACCCCCAGCATATCTGTAGGGCCCAGGTGGTCCCAGAAGGGCCGAGAGAACGGAGGGTAGAAGAGGGTATTCAGGGTGAGTTCTAGCAAAGCAGAAGAGAGAAGAAACACGCCCCCGGAAGAGCGTGGGTCCCTGAATACGGGTCCTTTGCAGAACCGCACAGGAAGGGGGCCCTTCCTTACACACGTAGGTATCACGTCGCTCTCCTTTGGAGGCAAAATCTGAGAGGCCCTGTGACACAGGCCTCGGTCCAGCACCAGGTCCTCCCTGCCCCTCCCCACCGCCCTCAGAGAGGGAGGGCTCCGAGGACCCACCGGGCCCCTCCCCAAATAATTCCTATAGATAGAAAAACAAAGACAAAAAACCAAACACACACACACCTAGGGAAAAGTCCAATAAGAACCTTCATCATACAAAAAAGTCCAAATAGTCTTCCTCTTTTGCCTTCTGAGGCATATGTAAGTCCCTTCTCACAGGCTTCCTGTCCAGTTAGGACAACATTACTATTTCATTTTTTAAAAATAAAAATAAAGATGTCCACCCACCCTCCCCCCCGGGGCTCCTTCATACGGTCCATCCCACACCCCAAACCAGGTATTGCGCCCTTGACACAAGGTAAACTTCAAACTTTGCTGCAACCTCACAGCCTCCAAGGGCTGCTCAGCACAACTAACCCAAATTCAGTCTGCAGAGCGGGGGACAGCGGGAGCGGCTCCACCCCCCCTGCCTCTACGGGAGGCTGAACCTTCGGAGAGACAGTGGGAGGCCCACCAAGGGCCCAGCCCCTTCACGAGGAAAGGACAAGTCAAACAGGGGGCAGCACAGCCCCCGGCTCCACCCAGCCTGGGGTCCGTGGCTGGGGCTCCGCGGGGCTCACAGGGTCTCATGACTTCGAGACCCCAGCTCAAACCAGCCGGTCTTCTCCTGGGCCAGGTCCAGCTCTCGCAGGCGGATGTGCACCTCCCCGAGGAGAATGTTCTCCCAGAATCCTTGCTCGCTCAGCACGCTCAGCTGTAGCTCCCGCTGCTCCAGGTCTCCCTTAGGGATCCCGTCATACACCAGCTGCCAGCAGACATCAGGAAGAGAGGAGGCAAGGGTGAGCGGGGTGCAAGGACTCCGAGGGAGCGGGGAGGAAAGAGGTGAAGTGAGGTCCTTGGTGCCTTGATCTGGCTGAGGCCAAGTCCACTTTATCTGCCCGACTCGACAGAGTTTAAGGGAATCCAGAAGGCACACGGAACCCAGAGAGACTTTAAAGAACTCTGTTCTTCACTCAGACTTCAAGCAGGTCACGGCTTTTTATTGGGGCCACTGCCCGTTATCTGCACAGATCAGCAGGCCCTCCCTTCTGGCAGGCCAGGGTCCAGGCCGAATCTCAGCTACGGATCCCTACCCTAAGGGTCAGCAAACTTCTCTTATAAAGGGCCAGACTGACTATTTCGGGCCTGAGAGACCCTGTGGTTATGTCACTGCTACTGACCCTGCTGCTGGAGCAGGCAGCAGCCACAGATGATACCTAAGTGAGGATGTACAGGCACGTGCCACGAGAACCTAGGACACAGGCCAACCCTGCCCGCCCAGCACCTTGCCACGCACCATCTCATTGTACGTGGGGTTGCAGGTTTTCCGGGCCACTTTGGTTTTCTTCTTAGTGGTTTTCTGAGGGTCTGGAAGGAGGTAAATCTTCACATAAGGGTCAGGGTCATTCCCGTCCTGGAGCAGTTGCTACAAAGGGAATGAAACCCCCCCCAAAAAAAAGATAAAGGTTCTAGGTGTGTCTTTCTCGCCGTTCCTGTGATCACACCCTGACCAGACTGTCATCGCACGCTGTCACGCACACCTACTGATTTGCCTGACAGAAATCTCTCCCGTGATGTCAGGCTTCCTGCTAAGACATCAGTTGCCAATTATATCCAGTCTAAACTTCTGACAGGGATGCTGAGGGGTGAACCGTCATGTCCGGGGGCCTCTCCCTGCCAGGACCCAAGTCTTTGTCTATTTTGTCCTTTGAGCCAAGTAACGCCAAGAGGTGAGAAATGACTCAGAGATGTAAGTTGCTTGTTCAAGGTCAGTCAATTAGTGATTCACCCAGTCAGATCCTTTTAAAACTTAAGTCATGCCTCTGGCTCAGAAACCCCCAAGGTGCCCGCTGCCACTCAGTCTGACTGGCTGGGGCTTCCCTCTGCCCTTCCCACCTCAGCATCCACGCCTCGCCCCTTTGCTCCACACGCTTTAGCCAGGGGCCCTTTGTAGTTCCTGACACCCCAAGCTGGCTCCTGATTCCAGTTCCCCAGCCTGGAACAATCCTCTTCCCAATGCCCCTGTATGCCTCCCTCCCTCGCCTCCTTCCACTCTGCACAAATACCTCCTCATCCATCAGGGCTTCCCTGGCCCAGGTCACACGCCCACCCACACTCCCACCCCCCAGCACTAGTTCTCACCGGAATATTCACTGCTCTCTGACTGGCCATATGTGTACTTAGTTGTCTTTCTGCCTCTTTTTACTAGAACGTAAATTCCCTGAGGGGAGGGATTTTGATTTGTTTTTCCCTTTACCCAGAGATAATGGATTGGCCTGGCACATAATGAACATGTGTTGAATGAAGGAGTGAGGCTGAGAGTGAGACCTAAGTCTCTCTGACTCCAAAGCTCACGCTCCGCTCTGCCAACTGCCCAGGCCCCACCTATGAAGTCCAGCACTTGGCAAGTATTTAATGAAAGTTCCCTGCCGCTCACTTTATTTATTTTTAAGATTTATTTTTATTTATTTATGCATATAAGAATTGAAGTGCAGTCCAGAGATGCAGGGAGTGAGAGGATTCACCAGAGACAGAGTGGGCAGCAGAACAGGCGGATCTACTGAAATACACTGCTGAGGGGAGCAGCGGGTGAGACAGGAGAGGTCTGCTGTGCCAGGTAGATCAGCTGCCTGACTGGGGATCGAACTTGTACTGGAGGGGCTGGTGATAATTTGGTAGCACTGAGGCTTTAACCCCTTTGCCACCAGGGAGGCCCCACTCACTTTAGTCTTAAAACCACATGAAAAATTTAATAATTACACACTAGCCTGACTATGCTCAAAGGATGGCATGTGGCTGCCTTATCTTTCTAACCAGGTAATAAGCCCCTTGAGTCTCTCCTTATAATAATCACCACAATTACCACAGTAAAAATAACAGGGATTGGGCCTCCCTAGTAGCCTAGGGGTTGAGTCTCAGCGCTCCCACCTCTATGGCCTGAGTTCAATCTCCGGCCAGGGAGCTAACCCACATGGCGCAGCAGACCTCTTCTGTCTTGCCCGCTGCTCCCTTCAGCAGTGTATTTCAGTCAGTAGATCTGCCTGTTCTGCTCCCCACTCTGTCTCTGGTAAATCCTCTCACACCCCACCCCTGGCCTACACCCCCATTCTTGCATGCAAAAAAAAGATACCAGGGATTACATTAAATGTTCAACAAGTGCTCTGCCATTTCACCCCCACGATGACCCTCTAGGGCAGGTCTATCCTCCTCCTCATGTTAGCAAAGGCTACACGCCAAAGACCACGGTGGGAAGGAGCTGTACATGGAATTACTTGGTCGTCCCGGCTTGTGGCCGCAGGCCCGTCGGTGGGGATCCCGCACGGGGCACTCATGGGACACGAGCAGAGGCCTGGGCATTGGAGCAGCGCCAGAGGAAGGTAAAGGGCCACACGGCGGCTGCGTACACACTTACCAAGCCCCGAATGTGCATCACCATGATGAAGAGCTTGTTGTTTTTGTAGGAGATGGACAGCTTCACCTCCCCTCCCACCTTCCCGACGGGCCGGGCCCAGGTGCCATCTGTCGGGACAAAGGAGACCAAGAAAGGTTGTGAGGCCAGCCCTGTCCTGTCTGGTGCCAGGCGGTTCCTGTCCTGCTCTGCCTCTCTGGCGCCCACAGTAGCGCGACGTCAGGTTCCTGACACCCCACGGGGCGTCTGCACAAGTGGTGTCTGTGAACGTGGACCTGGGCTATGTCTGTCCAAGCGGACTGTGTAGCCACCAGCTGAATATTGAGTCCCTGGAGGACCTGAGCAAGGGGCCATGGAGCCCACAACTGGGCTGGGGGGGTGGGCAGGCTCTCCAAGCAGCAAAGCAAGTGAACAGAGGTAAGAAAATTTACCCCTGGAATGGTCACAGTGACGGCTCAGAGGAAAAGGCGGGCAGGATGTCAGAGAAGGCATCGTACCTGAGGGCTTGGGGGCCGGGCTGGTGCCTGCAGCCTTTTCATCCCGGGGCAGGGGGTGGAAGAAGGTGTACACCAAATCGCACTGGAATGGAACCAAACAGCAGGTCATTCTTCAATGAAAAAAGGAAAGGGAGTATTCCAGACTCAAGACACTTAACATATAGTCACCAAATACAGTAAGCGGTTCTGTTTGAATTGTGGCTCAAGAAAGTGTGAGAAATGACAGGGAAATTTTGAAATGGACTGGGCATCGGATGATATGACGCTGTAGTTAGGTAAAAATATGTCCTTATTTTTTTAGAGATGCACAGTGAGTATTTAGGAGTAGAATGTTATGCTATCTATATTTTAAAGTATTTCATATGAAAATAGATGGGACAAATACAGCAAAATATTTACTGTCTAGGTGACAGATACAGGGACACTCATCACACTGCTTCTCTACTTTTCTGTAAGTTCTCATAATATAAACTTTTAAGGAAGAAAAAAGCAAGCAGAACAAGGTGTGATCAAAAGCAGTCTGCTCCTTTCTACCCCCCTTTCCCTACACACACAGGGAAATACCCCAACCAGCCCTAGGCAAAAACCAGGAATCTCGCTCTTGAGAATGTTTCCTCTGTAATCAGGGAAATCAAAACCAAAGACATGTGCAGATGTCCACCCCAGCATTTCCAGAGAAAATATGGACATAAGCAAAATATCTTTCATTCTTTTTTTTTTTTTTTGCAGGGAGAATCCAGCTTGCAAATGCTGAACTGAAATTTATTTCCACTCTCGTTATACTCTGTTGCCTCTCTGAGTATGGCTTCACTCTCCTTTAGGAGCAGAGGCCTTTGAAAGGTAAACTGTGCAGTCCACACATGCTAAGGAAAACTAGTTACTACAAAGTTTTAAATTTATACCACCATGGCTTTCAATAAACATTGGCCTCCAGAAAGACTTAAGATTAAGCAAAGTATCTTTCAAGAGGTGAATGGGTAGGAGCTTATGAAATTGTAAGTTGAGGTATAGTTTGGTACAGATATTTAAAGTTATGCTTACTATTAAAATCTTGGTGAAAAAATCCCAGAACATAGAATTATATTTAAGCTGTGACCACCATAAAACTGTGGATGTCGCATTGGCGTATGAATGTGAAGATGGGGTCAGATGATCAGCTGGGGTGATGGGAGTCTTGGAGACGATATTTTTATGCTCTTATAACAGCAAATGGCAATGCTTTTTGGTTAAAGAGGAAAAAGCCCTAGGTGGATACACACACTCAACCTGCTCAAAAAACTGCTTTTTCTCAAGGATGTGCTGCCGTCCGCAGGCGGGACGCAGCGCTGGGGGCCGGTCTCCTGCTCACCTTGTTCCCGCCAGTCGCACTGACTTCACAGGACTGTTGAGGCTGCACCACCACCCACCCTCCTCTGCAGTGGGACACACCCGAGGGGCACGCGTCCTCCCGGACTGCTGCGGCTCCATCCCCCAACAGCCAGCAGGGCGAGCCCACCCACCTCGGCCACCTCCGGGGTGGCGTGGATCAAGTGCCAGATGTAGCCATTCAGCTCTTCCCGCCGCCGCTCAGCCATCGCCTCTCCCCGAGAGCGGCCAATCACGAAGCGACTGGGGAAGCTGCAGGCCGGTGGGCGTGGGCGGGGTACAGACAGAAAATTCAGACACAACAGGCTTCTGTCACATTTCACTTGCATCTTCACGCCTGACCCACACTTCTCAGCAGCCTCCCTTCAGGGGGACCCTCACTCAGCCTCATTCCTCCCACAGCTCCTCCCGCCCCCCCCCACCAGTACTGGTGCCAAAGGCCCAGTACTGGTACCTCACACCCCAAGTTCCAAGGACCCCAGGCAAGAAAAGCAAAGTCTTAGCGATCCCCAGAAGTGCCTCAGGGGCTTCGGAACCCCAGTTTTCCTCATTAAGGGAAGAATTTACTTCAAAGCCATTTTGAAGACTTTGTAATGAAATTCACATAACATTTCCCATTTCTAAGTGGCATTTAGAAATTCACCGTTGGGTTTCCTCCACCATTGTCCAAGAGCGCTGCCCATCTCACAAAACTTCCGGGTTCCCCACCCAGCCCCGCCAACCAGCATCTACTTTTTGTCTTTATGAATTAACTACTTCAGGTACTTAATGTGCGTGGAATATCTCACCATATTGTACTTGGCATAATGTCCTCAAAGTTACCCATGTTATAGCATGTGCCAGAAATCCTCTTTTTTAAGGCTTACTGTCCCATCCTATGTCTATACCACATTTTATCTCTTGGAAAAATATTTCTACGGGAGCATCCCTGATGGCCCAACAAACAGGTTAAGCGCAGCGCTGTGGAACTGTCAATGGCTGCGACGCAAGTTCGTATCGTATGCCCGGCCAGGGAGATATCTACATGGCGCAGCAGACCTCTCCTGCCTCACCTGCTGCTCCCCTCAACAGTGTACTTCCGTCGATCTGTCTGTTCTGCTCCCCACTCTCTCTGGTGAATCCTCTCGCCACCCCAAACCTCTGGCCTACACCCCAGCTTGTATGCATAAATAAATAAATCTTTAAAAAAAAAGAAATTAGGAAGAAAAATACTTTCACTTTAAAGAAATTAGGAACTTTGAAGCATCTTTGAATTCAGTGAATCCTCAGTTTGCTTTCCTTCTGACAGGTGGACCAAGCTTAAGGGCCAGGTAGGTGAAACCTGGGAGCAGCACAGAGCCTGGCCAGCAGGGGGCACTAGTTATCAAACTCAGCATCAGGCCAAGAAAAGCAGGTGGATCTTTACTCCAAAAGGGTGGCTTCCACCCCTGCTGTCCTCCGTCCTGCGTCCTGCCCCCAGCCCCGGACCCTCTTCCTCACCGACTCTCTGTACAGCGTGAAGGGGCAGCTACCTGGGCAAGAGGGAAGCAGGGAAGAGCAGCCGCAGCTTGCTGTGGAACTCCTGGAACTCCTCAAAGGTCCGCTGGATGTACGTGGCCTCGTGTGTGTTCTCCCGCATCACCTTCACCACATAAACCTGAAAAAGTCCAATGAGGTCATAACGGACACCTGCCCAACCCTTTGCACCCAACGCAGGGGCAAGTAAGGTACAGAAGGCAGGGACAGGAGTTGACATTCCAGAAGGAAAAGGGCAAAGGGCAAAGCGCGGAGACAGGCAGCAGCACACGAGCAGACATGCTGGAACCTGAAAGCAACTATCCTGGGTCTGGGGCGCAGGGAGGGCCAGAGTGGAGAAAGCACTTACATAGGCCTTGTTGGGGTGGAAGATCTTCTCGTGGCGACAGAGAAAGACGTCACAGATGCGGCCAGAGCCCTTGAGGGTGTGTGTTCGGGGGGCAAAGGAAAGGGTTATTCGGTCATCGGAGCCTGTGAACTTCATCTGAGCCAGGTTATGGATGAAAAAATTGAGCTTTGTGGCTACGCTGCCCAGGCTGGACTCGATCAACCTGTTGGTACAGAGGATAGGGAGAGGATGTGACCTAGGACCAGGTCCCCTCAGCCTCAACCAGGTAACCCGTAGCCACGGGCCCCTGGCAGCTCAGGTCACGCGGGTCAGCTCCTCAAAAGTGGGTGACAGGCACAGCACTACCCACGTATGTCTTATTCACGGGACCCTGGGGCTCTCCCCTCACTACCCTGTTGACCCACAGGCAGTTAAGCCAAGGTAGGAAGGAAGCAGGGACTCCACTGCAGGAGCACCACGTAAATGCCCAAATATTGCTGTCAAACTGGATTTCAGAGCTCAGTACAAAGGAACTTTACCCATCACCATTCAATCTAGAGATTGCAGTTCAAAAGGACAGATTCTGTGTTAGAGAAAATTTAGATGTTTCAAAAACAGTGCATGAGAGAAAGGAAACATTGACTACGTGAACAGAATCGTAAACATTAGTCCACAGATATTTCCGTCTTTTCATACAATGTGCCTAAGACGGAGTGAAAATGAAGCCCTGGAATTTCATGTTTGATCAGGGGGAAAGTGCTGATGCAGAGAATTAAAAATCCAATCGATACACTGCTCCATAGACAACGTATAATTTTTTATGCATTGACTAAAACCTTTTGAGAAAGTGAGAGCCAGACCGCAAAGCCTCTGTACACAAAGGTAAGCACCAAGTGCAGCCAGGAATCGGAGTCAGGGCAGTGATTTACCCAAGGAAGAGGCAAAGCTGGGACAACAGACCACTTTCAACTCCAGCTCTGCCCTGTGGGCGAAGCCTTTTCCACTCCCCTACCCAGCTCCTCCCACCCTGGCAGCCTGGAAATCACCCCCCGGGGGCTGGGGGGCAGCACAGGGTACAGGGCATTACCTAGTGAAGAAGGTGGTGGCATTGGCCTCTGTGTCCTGAGGCCTTAGGGCATCGTACACATACTTGAGGTCCTCCAGGTCCGAGAGCTCAGGGATCCCGCAGGACAACATCTGAAGGAGAGCAAAGGAGAAAGGGGGCCTGGAACCGCCAGGAAGTCTTGCTTCTTCTGGCCTTAAGGCGGGATTTTCTCTGGTAAGACTCCCTGGTCCTCCTAGGGGGTGGCAGACAGAGGCTGTGGGCAGTGGCCGGAGGGTTGGGGTGCTGGAACAGGTGGCAGACACCACTGTCCCCGCCGCCTGGGCCCTGCCGTATCTAGGGCTCAGAGAAGTGCCTCTCCAGAAGCCCTTGGAAGCAAGACATGCGAGTTTTAAAGGTGGTCCAGATGACAAGGTAGAAGGGTTCAGGAAGGGACGGAGCGCCTCACCAGGCCCAGAAGGTTGAGGAAGAGGTGGGTGTGCTTGCGAATGAGGTTGTAGGCTTGGCAGCAAAGGTCAACAAAATCATGGAAGCGGCTGGAAGGCTTGTCACCCCCGTTGATGACATACGCCATGTCCGAGGTGAAGACAAAGGGGGCACGGTCCCTGGGCCGAGGGGAACACACGGGGAGAAGGTCAGCATGGAGGAGGGGCCCACCTGGGGGCTGTGTTGGGGATTCTTCCCCTCCTCCCTCATCACCTGTGCAAACCAGATGGGGCTCTCCCTACCATCTTACTTTTCTTTCCCTAGCGTCATCTCAACAGACCCCCAGAGACGTCATTGCTGGGCCCCCGGAGCCAGCAGTCCTTTCCCTCACGTGTCTAGCTGTGTTCCCTCTCGCTGCAGTTCGGGCTCCCTCCCTTTGCGCAGCCCTCAGCAGGCAGAGAGAACAGCCAGTTCCCACCTCTCCTGCCCGTACCTGCGAGGACGTGACCTGTGACTGGCCCACGCCCCATGGCGCGGCCCCTGACGGCACAGGCTGCGTTCCAGCTCTGACCCGCTCTGCTGGCTGCTGGGCCTCACACATCTGGCTTCAGGAGACCACTCACCTCTTGATGTTGCCAAACATCTGGGCGTGGCCCAGGAAGCGGCCAAAATCGATGTGGAACATGTGGCCCGTGGTCTTCAGCATGATGTTGTCATTGTGTCGGTCACAGATGCCCAGGACGTAGGTGGCCACGCAGCAGCCAGCGCAGGAGTAGATGAAGTTCTCCACGGCCTGGGAGGGAAGGCCGAGGGAGGACGGACGTCAGCTGCCTGGAGCCCGCAGGGGCCACAGTCGCAGAAAACTCAGCTGTCTCTCCGTGAGCCCCTCGCACCTGCCTCACCTCTGTCACCCCTCAGGTGACCCCTGCTCATGGACAGGCCTCTGGTCTCTTATAGGGTGTAAGGAGATGGAAGGCGTGTGGACAAAGTCCACCCCTTTATCTGAAATTCACTTCCTCCCGTGCCTCTCTTCCTCCTGGGAGACCGGGGAGAGGGACAGAGGGGTAGGCCTAGACTGGGGACACCTTGCCAGACGGGAACACTGGACAGGTGACCACAGCACAGCCCCAGGCAGCCTCCTCAGGGCCCCTGCCCTGCCCTGCTCGGGCCCCGCCCTCCCTCAGCCCCAGTACAAGATCCCGGGGGCCCCTGGTAACCGCTGCACCCTAATCTCCTTCAAGTTCCTTCTCTCCAAAGAGCTGAGGCAGCTTGACACGTCTCAGGGTGTTTTTCACTCAGAAATAGACCTCGCTAGCTGGTGGAAGTGTTAGAGGTATTTTTGAGTTTAAAGCAGGAGGGGAGGGATCGGGGCTAGAGCCCCCTTGCTGTAACATCTGCTCCCTCATCTCTCTTTCCAGGAAGTAAAAATACAAGGAATGATGACGGGACACCCCTCACCCTCTAAATCTTCTATGTGAGTTTGGTGAAATTCCCAGGAGTCAAAGACGCAGCAGTGGAGAAAGCGTTGTCAGAGCCAGCCAGGAAGGGTCAAAGTGGGGGACGGGAGAGGGTCCCAGATGACATGGATGCCACCTTCCTGCCACCCTCTGCAATGCCCCCCCCCCCTCCAAGGACCTTTCTGGAGTCCCAGCCACTGTGGGGCCCTCCCAGCTCACCAACTCCTCCCCCACTGAGCCCTTCCCCCTCCACTGCCCCAGGGCCCGGGGGCTTCTCTCCCAGCAGCTCTTGCCTGCCCCACAGGCATATTTCAAAACTAGGTACACAAAGAAATCCCCCAAACTTGTCTGATTAAAGCAGATGGTGCATCCATAGGAAACAAAGAACAGAAGTTTGTAAAGAAATCAGAGACTGCACCTCCTGGAAGGAAAAGACCCTTTTTATGGAGGGGAAGTATACGAAAGAGAAGAACCACTGGGTTAGAAGGAAACCCATCAGCTCCAGTCTGGACCTTCATCCCGACCCCCTTTCTTCCTGTCAGAGTCTTTCTACCTGAAACATAAGCATCCTATTTGGATTCAGCCCAGCGGGCTGCCTGCGAGTAATGACTAAACACTCACCATCCACTTTATGCAGAGTGTTAGCTGCTAACTGGGGGGGGTCTTTCTATCTATAGGAAGCTCTCCTGATTAAAGGGGTTTCACTTGTAGAAGCAAGGTGCCCTCTGTGCTGAGTAAGTGGTCAAGAGACTCTAGACTAGCATTATTCTATCAGAAAGACTGGAAGAGGGCCTCCCTGGTGGCCTAGGGGTTAAGTCTCAGCGCTGTCACCACTGTGGCCTGAGTTCGATCCCTGACCAGGGAGCTGACCCACATGGCACAGCAGACCTCTCCCGTCTCACCCACTGCTCCCCTCAGCAGTGTGTTTCAGTAGATCCGCCTATTCTGCTCCCCACTCTGTCTCTGGTGAATCCTCTCACCCCCCACACCTCTGGCCTACACCCCAGTTCTTGTAAATAAAAATAAATCTTAAAAAAAAAATGCCTAGAAGAGCTGAAAAGTCATCTTTGAAAGACTGGTATTAGTCCAGAGTTAGAGTCTCTGTGTGTGTTCTTGTTGCATAGACTCCAAGCATTTTTATTCTGACTCTTCATTCCCTTGGCAGGGAGCAGGCCAGCACCAAGCACATTGCTCGAGCACCAATAACTCCAGTACCAAGCACACTGCCTCCGCACGGTGGCTGTTTAATGCCTGGAAAATACATGCTGGAATCAAGAGCACATGGGGGAGAAGGGAAGAGAGACTCAGCGTTACTCCTCTCCAAAGGAGGACCCAGAAGTTTACAACATGGAGGGGGTAGGTTTAGAGGGATGGGGAGCGAAGCAATGGCCTTGGAGGGAAAAGGAACACCAGCACCAGGGGCACCAAGGAGAGGCAAGCAGCCCCTCAGCTGGGGCATTCGTCGGCAGCAGCTGTGAAGGTGCTGAGGACCAGACTGCGGGGCCGGAGGAGGGAAGGTTTTGTGTATGATATTACTGAAGCCGCACTTTTTTGTTTGTTAGTTTATTTTCTTCTTCTTGGACTTATCTTCAGGACTTAGAACAAAGGAGTGACATGAGCAGGTTTGTACTTCATTAAAAAGGACTCTGAAATCAAGCAGATGGCAATGGGAGGAGAGGCCTCAGGGTCAGAGGTCACACAGCAAATAGCTGAAGAAATGGAAGGAGAAGAAAAGATCTGAGGGATACTTGGGAAGAAGAATCTAGAGGGTTTGCAGAGATGAGGCAGGAGGGAGCAGCAAGGAAACTCACGGCTGCGTCTTGGATGATTTCTTATTTACTGATAGGGAAGACAAAAAAGCAGGTTTCAAGAGGACCAGGGGAGATAGGATGCTTGGTTTTGCCTATTTTGAGGGTGATGTGCAAGTAAAAGGTAAGTGGAGATGTCCAGGACGCAGGTGGCTCAAGGCAGGGAAGAGGGGACGGCTTTGGAAGGCAAATGAATGGGTTGGGACTTAGAGCACTAAGAGCTGATGAGTTGGCACAAGAAGAATGCAAAAAGAGCACAGCAGGTCAGGAATTAAGCCCCTGGGAATGCAAACATTTTAAGGCCATTTAAGATCATCTAATTATATGTTCACTAAACAGCATCCTGATTATAATTTGGCTGTTCCTGTAGGTTCTCCCTCAGGGATACAATGTATTGATCAATATAAATTAGTATCGGGATCCCCGTAGGAAGTTAAATGACATAAACCAGCATTCTGGGTTACAGTAAGTCTCTTATGAATTTGGTTACTGTGACTTGTTACCTCCCCTAAATGGAATTAACTCAGAGACTAGCCTGGGAAAGCTGTGGGGCAGCCACAGGCCACAGCAGACCACCAAGGTCCCATCAGTCAGCAAATCTCCACCTAAAGACAGGTCAGGCCCCTTCTGTGCCATCTCCGCTTTCTATCTAGCCTCAGCCTTGGTTTCCTGCTACAGGCTTGCCATAAATCAGCTGCATACCAAGAACAAACCAGTGACTCTTGATCCCAACCTATAAAAAGGGGTTGGCTTAACATCATCTCAAAAGTCTCTTCTAACCAACTCTCATTTTACCAAGAATCACTGAGTCCCTCTGAAGGCAAGAGGAGCTGGCCAGGCCCTGCTCCGGAGACACAGGCAGCTGCTCAGACGCTGTCCCCTCCTTCCACAACTCCACCTGCCGGGGGAACCCAATCTTGGTTTCCCAGTTTGATACCAACGTTTTTGGTCCACTCGCAACAGCTCTTTGCCGGCGCCAAGATATCTGGAGGCACCAGCCAAGCAGGAGAGAGCACCGCGTGCCTCCTGAAAAGCAGAGCCATCTTCTCTGCGCATGTGGGCCTTGTGCTAACACAGACACGTGCCTAGTCAGCCCCCACCTCGGCCTTGCCCCCCCACCTCCTACCTTCTCATACTCATTCTCCCCGGGGTTGTGCTTCTGGAGCCAGTCGGCCAGCGGCCGGTCCTTGAAGGAGCCAGTCACCCCGTGTTCCACCTGGATCTTGCGCAGGGTCTCGGAGTTGGGGATCATCTCCACCATCCCTGTGAGGGGAGGCAGGGGTCACGTTCCAGGCCAGAGAGAAGGGTATGTCAACGGGGGACTACAAGAGCTTTGCAGGATGTTTCTCTGTAAATTAAGCTCTAGAGCATTCGGACAAAGTCTGAGAATGCGGTCAAGGACAGTGATTGGAAGGGAGGGTCATTTTACGGGTCTCGGATTGCACACTGTGGCTCTCTGGGGCTCCCAACTCACAGCTGCGGCTCCTTTTTTGTTTTTTAACTTTCCTATGGGAATTGTCAAATATATATAAGAATAAAGAGACCAGTATCACAAATTCATATACAATCATCACCCAGTTCCAAAAATTACCAACATTTTGCTGATTTTGTTTCATCAGCTTTACTCGCTCAACCCCGCAGGAATATGTTAAAGCAAATTCCAGACGTGTCATTTTATTTATAAATAGTCCAAGTACAGCTAACATAGACATCCCCGTGACATTATCACATCCAAAACATTAACAACCAGTTTTGAATCCAGTCTGATCTGATCCTACCCAGTCTCTATCCAAATTTCCCCCAACTGTCTCAAAAAAATCTTTTACAGCTGGCTTGTCTGAATCCGGATCCAGCGTCACACTGGTTCATGTGGCTGTTAGGTCCCCAAGTCTGACTGACTTTAGAACCACCTCTCTTCCCTGCCTTCTTCATTCACGCCATTCCATAGCTTCTAATGAAATGACCTTGCCCTTGTCATTTTCCTGGAGAAGCAGACTGTTCACGCTGGGGAGGGGTGGGAGGGGAGAAGGCAAAGGGCACTCTTCCTGCCAGCTGCCTGTTCGCAGCCCCGCCCACTCCCAGCTGACCTTTCCCACGGCCGGTGGAGAAGCAGCGGAAGATGACCATGCGCATGTCCAGCCCCTCCTGCACCCAGATCTTGCTCATGATGCGAATCATCTGCAGGGTCAGCATGTCCTGGCGCAGGTCGTCCCCGCACTGCACGGGGGAGGAGAGGGATGGAGCTCATGTCCACTGCCTCCCCTGGCTCTCAGACCCCCCAGGCAGGCAACCTCGGCCCCCACTATAATGAACAGGCCTCCCCTCTCTGACCGGCTGGCTCGGCTCGCACGCGGTCCAATCACTGGGGGTGGATTGGCAACCTGAGCATTTTGCGCATGCGCTGTTCCGGCTCTGCCCGCTACCCCACATTCCCTCTGAATCGAACGCAGGTTCCTCTTCTTCATGAAGAACCCTCACTAACCATCATGTCCTTAAAACTTGAATGCTTTCACCTTGCACTTGGAACATATACACTCTAAATATGTAAGTTACTATCGATGAGACATGTAAGTTCATTTCATCCCCAAGAGATTACATGGTCTGGATCCACCATTTACTTCTCAGAATCAGGGGTGGATCAGTTAGAAAGGCCTCGGGGCTCATCTAGTCCACCCTGAACCTGGTACGTTAACTTCCCTTTCAACACCATTCAGCCTCTGCTTGAATACCCCCAGGGACAAGCAGATCACTACCTCGCCCACTCCACATTCTGCTTCCCAGAGCACTTCCATGCATTGACCCCTCTGAGGCCTTCCTAGCCCTCCAACTCTGGTCCTACCCTGGGCATGCAGAATTACTCTGTTTCCCTTTCCTCCTGGTAGCAGGGAATAGTGGGATGAGAACACCTGGGGGCTGCTTCTGCCACCTTGAGCTCCCTCCAGCCCCCCCTTTCTCTTGAGGGAAGTGACCTCACCTTGAAGATGACTCGGATGTTCTCACCCAGCGGATCCACATTTTGGAAGGAGAGCTTGAGGGGCACTGCGTTGGAGTTGAAGTAGGAGCAGTCCTGCCACGGGAGAGAAGGCAGTGATGAGGGCAGGGGCCCATACCTTGGGTCACGCTGCTGCCCAGCCACCTGCTTTTTCCAGATTTCTCTGGAAGTTCTCCTTCCAGCCCACATACCCCTCCCTACAGCCATCATCCCAGGTCAGTTTGTTACAGCCTCAGCTGATGGCTTATCCCTGCTGTTCATTCTGCATGCAACTTACTAGTTCCAATCAATCACATCCCATCTGCACCTCACCTTCCCCTCTGTTGAATGGGGCTCACACAGTGGGAAGGGTGGGCTATAATAACTAGCAAGGAACATGTAGGATGGTGCTGGGCACAGAGCTTCAAAGCGACAGCGTCACCAGCCACATGGCGATCCCAGCATCAGGCACCTCCCTGCCCCGGCCTGACTCCTCCCCCCTGCACAGCTGTCAGGCCAAAGCCTGAGACATTAGGATTGAGACGAGGCCCTAAGTCTTCCTTTCCTCCTCCTAACTCTCAACAGCAGGTCTGTGACATCCTGGCCTCCACTGAGTCCTCCCCGCTCTGAGGGCCCAAGCCACTCACCCTGGGCACGATGCCCTTCACCAGCAGACTGGGGCTGAGCGGCAGGCGGCAGGAGCCATTGAGGGTAAAGAACTGCCTCACCTCATCCAGGCCAGTGCGCAGGATCCCCTAAAGGGGAGGAGAGAAGAGGTGAGGTGGGAAGCCCATCAACACTCCTCAGAACCAGGCCTCTCCCGGTGTGGGCGCCCCACAGGAGCTGAGAATATGGACAGTCTGCAGGATTGTGAGGGAGGACCCATACCTAGCACACTCCAGCCTGGGTGCACAGGCAGCAAGCCCAAACACCTCCAGGGGCCAGCACAGGCAACAAGCCCAAACACCTCCAGGGGTCAGGCGGGTAACCAGCCTCGGAGCCTGAGCTTGAGCCCGGGCTCTGCGTCTCCAGGGGAGGAGCAGCTCAGGCAGGTGCTAAGAGGAGCCAACAATCTGGACTTTCAAGTCTCCATAGTTGTAAATGTTTGCAACCAGGAGCACCGGGGCCTGACACAGCCCCTTTGTGCAGGGAGCTACACGGCCCCGGGGGGCAGCAACCCTGAGCCCCCACTCATGTGCCCACTCTGCCTGGGTGCTCTTGGGCAGCGAACAACTTATACAACTGGACTTAGGCTTTAAGGCCAGCAGTTCGATAAAAATGTTAGTACTCTGCTGGTCAAACCCAGCCACAGGCTGTGTCCAGTTTGCAGAATGTCAGTTTGTGGCCTGGGGGTTAGAGATAGAATCTTCTTCCAGCCTCTAAATCAGATAGTCAAATGCCTTCTTGCTGGTCAGGATGCCAGAGAAGACAAAGACTGGCCACAGAAGCCCAGGACTGTGTGGGGCGCTGCGCCCTGCTCACCTGCCGGGCAGATGGCGCCGCCTCCCGAACCTGCTGGGCCAGCTTGGCCAGGGTGTTGACGAGCCAGCACTGGCGGTTGAACTCTTCCCTCAGCCCCTTGCCACAGCAGCACAGCAAGGCCGCCAGCAGGTACTGGTAGCGCATGCTGAACTGCGAGTCCTTGAGGCCGTCCTTCAGCAACCTGAGAGGCAAAGGAGCGGGGAGTCCAGCGTGCAGGGACCCGCAGGCCAGGGGACACGTCAGAGGAGGACGGGCTGGCCCAGCTTTGACTCCCTGCAAAACCCACCCAAGACGCAGCGGGGAGACAGACTGTGCAGAGTTATGCAGAGGTGTCCGTCGGTATCCAGCACGGGCCTGTCTCAGAAGAGCGCAAAGCCCCTCTGTATCTGCCTCCACTCATATTTCTACTGTAAGGGGGTGAGGGGCCAGCCTCCCGCTTTACCCTCTACAATCCCAAGGAGGAGGCACCAGCCCGACACCACATGGGAAGTTCACAAGATAAAGAAACCTAGAAGGTCAGCTCCCTGCCCTGTGTGTCCCGAGGAAGGACGTGCCCCATCCCATCCTGCTGCAGGTTTACCAGAAGAAGTAGTGCGTCACTCTCAAGTCAGACACAGCTCGTTTCAGGAGGAAGCGCACCAAAGGGCTGTCGAGGTAGCACTCGTACTTCAGGGCCTGAGTAGGAGACAGAAGAGGCCTTGCAGGCTGCCTGTAACCTGCACCCACCACTGTGCCAGCCCGGGTGCTGGGGGACAGAGTGCAGACAGACTGGGCAGCATGGGGTGGGGCCACCCGAGCTAGAGCAAGCCGCCGTGCCCACCTGCACGAGCTGCGGCAAGTAGTCGAGCAGCTCCGCGTCCGAGAGAGAGTCGATCCACTTGACAGCCATCCGCCGCACCTCCTGGTCGGGGAAGCTGCAGGACGGAGCGGCACCTTGACCACCCAGCGCCGCCTCGGCAGCACAGGAGCGAGCAAGCGACCCCCACCAGGGCCTCTGGGGCACAGGTGGAGAGCGGCCATTGCTTCCAGAGTCTGCCAAAGCCACTGGCAGAGTCCTTAGCATCTCCTCTAGACAGCATTCCACAAGGCAGCCCTGGCCCAGGACCAGAGCCAGCTTGGACCACAGAAGCCACGCTCGCCCACTGGGTGGGCTAAAAGGGGACAGCGTCCTCAACCCCGCTCGTGAAGGTCTCCCCCTTGACTCTCTCTGTGCCCAAATTTCCCTCCCATCAAAGCCCTGTCGTGAGGGTTAAAGCACTGTTGCCTCCTTTCATGCAAAGCTTGCCAGGTGAGTGGGGTTTTACATAAGATTACACCTTGGCAGAAAGCACTGAGCAGAGATTAGCAAAACTGATTCTCAAAAAGGCAGAACATATGGATTGGGTACATTTTAATTACTGAGAATGGCAAGAATCTGAGAATTTTGGGGGTCATCTGGGAAAGGCAGCCCAGGGGTCTGAGAGGTATTCTCAGCACTTTGTGTCCCCAGAGAAGCCTTCAGAGGAAAGAGGGAAGAGACGACTATTAAAACGGAAGAGTGAGGGGGCAGGTTTGCACAGGTGAATGCATTTGTCAAACTCAGCATGGGTATAGACGGGTACAGGCTGTGCCCCTTCTTAGATGCACAGTTGCCTCAAGAAAAAACCATCAACATTGACCTCTAGTTAACGATAAGCATGTTAAAGTATTTAGGAGAGAGTTATAATATCTGTGATTTGCTTCAAAATGCAGTAAAAAATAAGGTGGGCTGATGGATGAACAGACACATGACAAAAATATCACAGCAAGCGATAATGGTTAGACTCTAAGTAGAAGGTACAAAAGATGTTCACTGACGCATTTCCAAATTTGCTGTGTGTTTGAAAAATGTTAGTAATGATGTTGGGGGGAAGGGAGTGAAACAAAGAGCAAAGGAGAAGAGGAAAGCCCTGAGCCAGCCACACCCGCATTTCCCTGGGGCTGCCTCAGTTGCCTGCATCCACATGCAGAAGGGCAGGTGGTCAGGAAAGGTGGGTGTCCCAACTCACGTGGCATGCAGGAGCCCCAGAGCATCCTGGTGGTTCATGGGTGTCCACTGCTTCAGGAGAGCATAGATGTCCGGCAGGCAAGCCCACTCCCAGCTGGGGGCGCTGGCGAGCACCAGGGGCAGGCAGCTCACCTCCGAGTGGCAGTAATATCGCTTCTCCCACAGGCGCTTCTTGTCAGCATCAGTGAGCCTGGGTGGGGGTGAGGATGGGGGTGGTGAGAGAGCACCGAGGTGGCCAGAGCAGAAGGTGCCCACTCCCAAGAAAAGGCTACACCCACTCCCTTTCCAGTTCAGTGGTCTGAGACTTGGCTGCAAGTTATAACCACCTGAGGGGCTCTGTACCCCTGTGCCCACACCAGTGGAACCAGAAGGTCTGGGGAGGCTATCTGTCCCGATGGACAGCAAGTATGGGCAGCTTCTCTGGGCATCAGTATTTTTTAAAGCTCCCTGGGTGGCTGCAGTGAGTGAAGCAAAATTTGGAATCAGGGCCCATCTGTCAGCTGGAATCCCCACTCAGAGAAGTCACAGTCGGAGCCCCAAAGTACAGCTCCACTCCCACGTGGAGCCGCCAGGGGGCAGCGATCCCCACACGTCAGAGGCTGGGCATCAGAGAGGCCCCCTGGGGCTTCCAGGGCCAGCTGGAGGTTTTATGGGACCTGCCGCTAATTAGGCTTTGCCTGAGATCAGGTGTCTAATGGGAGAAGGGAGCTGAGGGGCTAATGAAGCAAGGGGTCTGCAGAGGGGGGACAGCTGTCACCCAGCTGCTCCGGCTGCCCTGGGTGGACTGGAGAGAGAGGGATGCGGCCCGCTCACCCCACCCACCACATGCCCAGGGCCGTGCAGGAGCCAGAGACACACAGAGCAGGCAGGGGAGGAGCCCAGGGCCCCCAGCCACTCCTGTTCTTATTTCTCACTGTCCCCCACTTCTCCAATCTTGGTGCAAGGGGCAGCCCCAAGTATGACATCAGCTTGGACTCGCCGACCCCTGAGGGCTGCCAGCTTGCCTCAACACCTGACCCTTTTTGGAAAGTGACAGGGCCAGAGAAATGCAAAGGCTGCAGGGCCTCCCTGGTGGCGCAACAGGTTAAACGCAGCACAATGAAGCGATCAGCAGCCACCACAGCACGAGTTCGATACCAGCCAGGGAGCTTCCCACATGGCGCAGCAGACCTCTCCTGCCTCGCCCGCTGCTCCCCTCAGCAGTGTATTTCAGTCTCTCTGCCTGTTCTGCTCCCCACTCTGTCTCTGGTGAATCCTCTCACCCTCCCCACACCTCTGGCCTGCACCCCAGCTTGTGTGCATAAATAGATAAATCTTAAAAAAAAAATGTGCGTGTGGAAGGGGCAAGAAGTGGGGGCAGGTAGTGAGGACCGCTGCTACCTGTCCCGATGGGCAGCAGGAACAGGCAGCTTCTCTGGCCATGGGTGATGCTCCAGTCCCCCTGGCAAGCTGAGACTGGGCCAAGCCCCCAGCTCAGGGATAGGCCTTCCCAAGCCCACATCGTGACCCTGACCACTCCACTTTGCCTGGTGTCCCCTAATGAAAAAGGGCCTGGGGGCAGCCATCAGCAGAGCCCTCTCTCCATTTCCTGCTTAGGTGGCAGTGCCCACCCCACCCACCTCAGCTCCCAAAGCAGGAGGACAGGGACCTAGATAGGAGGTGAGCAGAGGAGGAGGAAACATGGTCTCTTAGCCGGGGTCTCAGCCACTTGTGGGGGTACCCAAGGCCTCACCAGTACAGGGACTCCTTCTGCGTGATGTTTTTGAGCTTGCGCTGGTCTTCCTCCTGGAGACTGCCAAACTCATAGCGGGGGCTGAACTTGTCTCCAGGAGGGCTGGTGAACTTGACGTCGAAGGCCGAGGTGGGGAAGTCAATCTGGGCCATGGCGGAAAGAAGCAAGGAGAGGAGGTGCAGGTGAGTGGGGCGGCCACTCCCTGGGGGTCTGCTCCTCTCCCACCAGCATTCCTGCCTTCCTCCCTGCCTGCCCTCGGCTTCTCCATGAAACGACTCCGTGATCTCTAAAGTGACTTCCGGCAAAAAGCAAGAAATGGGCACGTGAGGACGAGGCTGGGCTGAGATACCGCCAGGTGAGGACGTGGCCCCAGCCAGCAAAAGGGGGTGGGTCCCTGGGAGCCTCCAGTGTGGACGTGGGGGTGCCACTGCTGCTGGGAGCTGGGCGCATGCGGGGTGAAGGCGCCAAGAGATCTGCAGCCAGTGATGGATGCTGGGTTCCCCTGCTCCACCTGCCAGATGGCAACTCCCTAAAATGCCTATCACAGCTGAGCAACCAGCTTTCCAAAGGAGATTTATGCTCCTTCACTCAACAGATGTTAAACTGAACCCCAAGAGGCTCCAATGCAGTACTGTCCAGGCACGAGGCCCCAGGCCCTGGGCACAGAGGAAGAACAAGACGGCAGGGCTGCTCTCGGAGCTTCACTACACGTCACTCTCTGTGCACTTTGCTAGCCCACATTCCACACCACAGCACCTCACAACCACAAGAAAGGGGAACCGGAAGTCAGTGACTAGACCTTGAACCTGAACAACACCTCCTCTTCTCCCCACGAGCTGTCGACCCCACCAGAGCACTAAGTGACTGGCTCAGGGAGGGTTTCCCCTTGGTCCCCAGGAGGGGACAGCTCAGATTTGATCAGGTATAACGAGGCTTCTGTCTGGGGGCTCTACGGAGCTGAGCCCCATATGGGGAGGATCTCAGACCCTGCCTTCGGGCTTTGTGAAACCAAAGTTCACCTGTGGGTCTTGGGACGTAGATTTCACAGAACTCACCCTCCCACTCTGGGCCTGACCACATGCACCCAGTTGCTTCAGTCACATCATCACCCCAGGCCCAATGTTCCAGAACTTTCTCCTACTGTCACAGTCCAAAACCTTAAGAGGAAAGCTTGGCGCTGACTCTGAGAGGTCCTACTAGGTAAGTGGGGAGCAGGGGCTGGCACTGGGGCCCCACCTGCAGGATGACGCTGTCCGGCTGGTGGAAATTAGGTGCACTCCAGCGGGCACTGGGGTTTTCCTGTGTTGCTGGCCATAAGCCGAGAAGCTTCCGGCCACAGGTCAGGACTCTAAAGAGAAAGGAAGGTCAGTGAGCCAAGAGGCCCAGTGGCTGTGAGATGGTTTTCCTCCTGCTCCCCCTTCTCCCAAATCAGCCTTTTCTGCTTGAAGCCACCACCCGGCTTGCTCTCCTCATCCCTTCCAATCTCATGGCCTTTTCCTTTTTCCAAGGCCTAGAAAAGTTCACCCCTTCAGGAAGCCCTTCTGAGCTAACCACACCTTGGTCTGGTGCTGGTCTAGTTGACCTTCAAGGGCCTTCAAGGACAGTCAATGCCATGTTGCCCGAGCAGGGCATTTTCGTGTCCCTCCCCGGCAGTCCTGGGCGACCAGTCAGGCCCAGTGACTCTTGGTTACATCAACTGTCCTGGTCCTAGTCCTGTGCCCGGGTCCACTCTGCCAGGGCTGGACCCTCTGGACTCTCCATGAGCCCCACACAGCCGACTCTCCAGAGGGCACCAGCCAGTGCAGTAGCCGGGGCCCCTCTCTCTATCCCCTTCCTGTCCCTCAAGGCCACGCAGCAACTGCTGGGGCCCACGTACTGCCTGAAGTTGAAGAGCGGGGTGGTGACCCAGCCCAGGGCTTCAGGCGCGCGCCGCTGCTTATTGGCCTCCGAGGAGCTCCCGGGCGGGGGCACGGGCAGGGCGTAGAGAGTGGCACACAGCAGCGTCTCCCGAGGCAGCCGGTTCACCTGCACCGGGAAGCAGATCCTAGGGAGGACAGGAAGCCGGGTCAGGAGGCGCCTCCTCTGCGGCTTCTGGGGGCAGGTAGCCCAGAAGGTCAAGTTGAGGCTGAGAAATTGGCCTCCCCCTTAGGGTATCAGACATGCCCCTAGGAACGCTTTCCTGCAGACACCGTAGACAGAACCTGCGCTGCGTGCTCCCAGAACACGGGAATCTCTGGGGTGTCTCGGCAGAGTGAGACAAATACCCCGATTCCGAGCTCCATGGAACAGGGCAGGACAGGCTCTGCCTGAGTCATCTCAGAGCTGGGGGGCCACATGTCACCGTAGCCACACTCCTTCCCTTGTTTGGGGCGTTCTGCAGAGGGTCACCAAGAAGCTGCTCCTGTCCACAGTCCTTTTCCATCTAGCAACCCCCACCCTGCCCCCCTCCTGCTACGGGAGCCACCAGGGAGCAGCCACTGGCTGCCCTCAGTTCACCCTCCCCCGTGTCCTCCCCATGTCCGTCCTCTGCGCCCCCTTCTCCTCCTACCCTTGCCCTGGGCACTAGATGATTTGCTCTCACCCCCAAACTTTTCCAAACTTTTCCCAAGCCAAAGGAATAAAGAGAAAGGGCCGCTCGATGTCGGGGAGGGGTGTCTGTGTGAAGCAAACCAGCAGGGCCAAAGGAAGGGAGACACAAGCCCCACCACTACCCCAGCCCAGATGTTTTCTCCTGGGCACCTCCCGAATTACACCCAGCCACTCCCTCCAAGCTCAGGATTAGGAGCTGGGGTGGGGTGGGGCCGAGAGGGGTGGGGAGCTGTGGAAAGAGGGGGAGAACCCACATTACCTTTCAGGGCAGCTGTCTCTGGGCCAAAGTCCACATGGTCACACCCTCCCGGCCAGCCCTGGTGGCCCAGGCCCAGCAGATTCTATGCCAGAGGGCACACAGGCAGGGTGGCCACCCCCAGGGCTGGCAGTTTCTTGGTAAAGCAGCCTCCCTCCAGCACAGCCCCTCACTCCTCCAGGGGACTCTACCTAAGCGAGGCCCTCCCGCCCTCCCTCCCTCCCTCCCCAGGCACTGGCAGAGCCCTGCTCTGCCCCAGCTGCCTCTACCCTGGGGGGGGCCCACAGCTAAAATTAGGGCCCCTCCAGCAGCCAGCGGACATGCCAGGCCAGGGTTTGGCTACTGTGCCTATTTTGAGAGTTAGCTGATCCCCATTCTACTGCCGTGGAGACAGAATCAGCTGAGCCAAAGCCAAGAGGAGAAGGAGCTACTCAGAGCCCTCTCTCTTCATCCAAGAGGAGATTCCAGCTTGGTAGCTGGAGGAAAAGGGAAATGAAGAAGCTTTCTAACTTAAACCATGACCCCTAGAATCAGCCAAGGCCCCCTTCTCAGTCCTTGAGTATATGTGGTCTTCCAAAAAGCTGCCCATGCACCTCCGCCAGCGTCAGCCAGGATAACTTGTACACTGGCCACAGCCCTCCTCCTGCTGCAGAACCCCTTCCCTTCCCTCTGGGACCCATTCCTCAATATCATATCACAGGGGCTGCCTCCTCCAGGAAGGATTCCTGGGATGTGCGACTTCCAGTCCTGGTTTCACCACTCACAACCCTGGGCAACTACTTGGACCTCTGCATCTCTGTTTCCTTGTCAGTGAAAAGGGGACACAGCCTCATTTGTGACGTGTGTGCACCATGTGCTCTCTGCTATGTGACACTGGCTGCTGCCCTGGAACTATGCTATCTGGACAGTATTTCCATGCACAAATATCCTCATGTCAGTCTCTTGAATCAGAGACACTGAAAACAGAAAAGTGAGCAGCGCCCCCAACCAAGAAAACAAAGAAGATGAAGAAAGCGTTAATCCTGTGCCAAGCACTTTATCTACAACATCCCACCTGCTCTCCAGCGTTTCCCCAGGCTAGGCCCCATTACCGTCTCGCTGCTGGAGGTTGAACCTACACTAAGAAGGGGGGTGGTGGCTGGACTCTGAACCCTACACTGTAGCACCACCCCCAAAAGCCTTGGTCTTGACCATGAAGATGCCAAGAGGGACCTCCATGGGGCATCTGGATGGGTGGCACCGAGAAGACTTCCTCCATGAGGTCTAGGTCAGGACCAGCCTCCGGGATTTAAGGTACAACTCTCCGACAGGGTGGAAGGGGCCCCCAGAGTCAGCAGACTGAGCAGGTCAGGCCAGGCTGTCCCCCGACTTCGCTGTTACACTGTGACAAAAGGGTCTAAGGCCCATTTTGTGGTATCTACCTGGGGCACAGAGCTGTCTGGTCCCCCTCCCTGGGCAGTGGAAGGAACTGAGGCCAGAGAGTCCCAAAGGGCTGGTGAAACTCAGCAGCCACCCAAGGCAGCATCATCTGCCTCCAGAAGTCTCTCCTGCCCTGTGGGTATTTGATTAATGGTTTTCATTTACACCTTTATTGGCCTAGAATCACATGAGCATAAGGCCAGGTGAAAGGGTCTGCCTCTCAGTTGTCCATCTATAAAGTGACCTGCCCCTCCCAAGTTCGTGGACACTTTGTCTCCCCATTTTGCATCCTTGGCCTCCCCAGGAGCCCTCCTTGGATTCTTGAACCTGCACACCAAGTAGTCAAGGTGCGATTCTGCTCTGCAAAGACCGTCAGATACAGACAGTCTGGGAAGGGAAGCTGAGGCCAGCAAATGGGGTCTGGATGGTCTGAAGGAGGAGAGAGCACGGCACAGGAAAGGCACTGGGAGGTGAACACCCCAAAACCTCCATTTGAGGCATCCTCATCTCATGTCCTACTTTGCCTGGTATTCGCCTACTACCTTCCTGACAGCAAATTATCCTTGATAAACGATGATTCATATCATCTTGTGCCTGTGGTTTCATATTTATATTATAACCTGCCAATCTCATTTCAGTGCCACAACTGCCTCAGAGTTAAACAAACGCGTCTGTCCACTTCCCAGTTTGAAAAACTGAGGCCCAGAGAAGCCAAAGAAAACCTAGGACTAGAGACAGAACTAGAAATACAGGCTTGCTCCTGTGGTTCCTGCCCACCCTGCTTTCCTCTCAACGACCTCCCTTTCTTTACCCATAAGGGAAAAAGCAGGGTCCTCTCTCCCTGGTCCTTGAAACTCTATTTGAGAGGATATGAACCCTTCAGACTTTCAAGGGAGATGGGTTCAAAACAATGAGCTATTACTAAAATTAACAATTAACATGCATATGGTCCTTGATGGGTTACTTTTCTGTGGTACTTCACAGCAACTCAAGAGGCAGAAATTATACTGGTTCCATTGAAGCGTCAGGGAAGTGGAGCCTCAGAGGCTGAGACTGGTTAGGTTGGGGTTGGTGACAGCCTGGTGTAACCCAGGCATGGGTTCCTAGGCCGGGTCTGACAATCGGGAGACAAGTGGGTCTGCAGTGGCCTGGGCCTGGCCTGGGCATGGGCACGGAGGGGCACTTACTGCTGGTCCCAAATGATGAGGTGGAAGAGGTACTTGGAGAAGTGCACCCGGCGGGTCTGTAGGGGGCTGCACAGCTCCTTGCCGCCATGGCTGAGGGAGCAGGAAAGGAAAAACTCTTCATAGCTACAAGAGAAAAGGGGCAGGTCAGGACACTGGGCGCCCAGGCCCCATCTCAGCCACCCAATCTATGCCAAACTCCATTCCCCTGGTAGAGCTCCACTGGGTCTCTGGGGACTCTAACAAAGGGTCTCAGGGCAGGAAAGCCAAGTTGTATTTGAGGGACTGTGCCCTGGAGGAAGCAACTCAATCTAGATCCCTCTGGGCCCAGTTTCAGGCTGCGAGCTGAGTCCGGGGTTTTTCTTCCTCCCTGCTGGGAACCAGCCAGCAGTGTCCTCCTTACAGTGAGCTCCAGTCCACCAGGAGTGGGTGCGTGTGCGCATGCGCACGCGCAGGTGAGAAGGGTGGGGGATGAAAACGACATATGCCGACATGAATGCCAATACATGGGGGTCCCTGTGGCTTGTGACAGGTGCCTGACAGAAGAGGTCAGAGAAGGCCCTGGTTTCCCAGGCTGCCTCTTTTGTTCTCCACCAATCGCCCAGAGGAATACATTAAGTGAGGAACAAAGAGAGAAGGGGGAGGGGGAGGGAGGGGCGTCTGGGAGGGGGAGGGCGTGGAGTCAAGGCTTATTTCCCCAAGCCTTGGATGCTGGGGACCCTGCGGAGAAGCTGAGGATTACCAGATGAACGGCCCCTCCACCCACCCTTGCAGGCCTGGGGAACTCCAGACAAAGGGTCATCGCCCACCTCCCCGCCCCCTCCTATTGTGCCTCTGCAGGGGAGAGCAGTCATTGGCCATGGGGCATGCACTCTATCTGGGAAGCGGCCATCTGTCGCCAAGTCGCCATCAGCTGGCCTTGGACTAGAGGGGGCAGGGATGCCAGTGCAGCCAGCGCTGAGAGGGAATGGCAGGATCCGATGCTGTGCGCCTGCTCACTTCCTAGAGACCTTCTGTCTCCTCTGGATTGCCCCGGGTCTCCCGCGGGCGTCTGGCTTACCCACTGGCACCGCGATGCCACAGCTTCTAAACTGGGGACAGTGGGGTCATGTGCAGCCAGGGGAAGACTCTGAAAGTCAAAAAGGGCTTCCAGCCCAGAGGTTAACGAGCCCTGGGCTTGAAGAATGTGACTTGAGATAAGCAGCCTGGGGGGGCTTAGTAACAACCTCCTGCTCAGTTCCTGGTATGCACCTTAGTTCCTGGTATAAATCTTGCTTCACGTTAGACCATATACCGCCATGAGGCAGAATGAACCTGGGGGGTCCCATAACTACTGACCCTTTACTCACTCCTTGGTATGCAACTATACAACTCACCTCTTGGTATGTAGCTGCGTCATATCTGACCATGTACAGCTGCCAATGCAAACCCACCTGGCACCCGTGGAGAAACCAAAAGTGTATGTAAGCTCCTGACTCCCTACAGATGGGGCTCAGCCTTTGGATGAGAAGCCGCTGAGTCAGCACCTGTGCAATAAACCTGCCTCTGGTCAGCCCTGGTGTCTAAGTTCCCCTTCTGCCATATAACAGGCTCACCTCGTAACCCACGTGATGGGGATGCGGTGGGACGCGTAGACTGTGAAGGCCAGGGGCCCCGAGAAGTGGCAGGCCTCCTGCACCAGGTCATGCCCGCGGCTCCCGGGCACTGTAGTCTGGAAGTCTGCATTGAATGTGTTGCAGTAGAGCTCCACCAGGTCCAAGATGGCGGCCGTCAGGGCTTCCACAACCTTCTCTGTGGAAGAACAGGGTTTCAGCAGCAAGTCCTGAGGCCTCAACCAGCCCCATCTCCTTCCCATGGTGCTGGCTGGACTGGGATAGGCTAGAAGAGTAGTCCCCAAAGCCAGTTGGTTTCTGACAGCTGTGACAAAGTTCACCCATTTGAGGTGAAATGAGAAAAAAGCAGGAGCATGTCACGAGCTTTTCATGAAAATGATAGCTATTCCATTTCAAACATTGTCCTTATTTTTAGGTATTGCTACTTATTTAGCGTTCTGTTAGCAAATAGTAGGGAAGATAATAGTTTCTTTCAGAAAGTTACGGCTTGGCAAAATAAAAGCTGACAAATTCTGCGTTAGTCGCCAAAATTTTTTGTTGGGGTATTTATTGGTCCATGAAATCAGGAAGACTGGGGGTCCCTGACCAAGAAGCCCAGAGACAAGGGCTTGACAGGGCCAAGTTCTGCTTAAAAGACTCCAAGGGGGAATTCTACCGAAAAATGCTTTATCGCCTTCTTCCCAGGCCCATCTAAGCTGGAAACACAGGGGTGATGAGCGTGGAGAAAAATCACCACCTACACAAGTGAGAGTTTTCCCATCTGGAAGCCAGGGCTAGCTGCCCCTCCGTCCCCACCCACATTTACACCACCTCATCACCATCTCCCAGGGAACCGCAGGAATAACCAGTAAAGAGAATGAGAAAACACTCTGTGGAAAGAAATGTGCTCTCCAGCTGTGTCCATGCCTCATATAGGAAGACGCTCGGGCGCACATGCACGAGCACACACACGCACAGAGAGAGACTTGGACCCATAAATCAAGGGGACCAGGGAAAACAGGCATCTGGGTAGAAACTGATGTTCTCAGCCGCCTCTACTGGACCAGCCAGGGGCCGGGTACCTTACCTCGGTTTTCTCTCACAGCCAGGACAGTGGGATCCTGTTGGGGAAAAAGGAGAGGGAGGGAGCTTCAGAGCCAGGCCTTTTCCATCACAGCTGGAAGAAGGGCTTTCACAGCTGTGCTCATCTGGACCAGACGGGGCTGAAATTTGAGAAGCAGAGATTCCCTTGGGAGTATAGAGTAATGATTTGTAGCAGATCCATGTGACGGACAGAGACTAGCCGAGGATAAAATTGTGGTGTCCACCCACCCGAGAAACGCCAGCCCTCAGGCCTCTCCAGCTCACGGCGCCTACTGCCCCGGCCCGGTCTGCACAGCCAATAGCCCCCGCGTGGCGTCACAGAGGACAGGCTCAGGGGAGATTTGGGCTTTGCATCCTGGTGGGTGTGCAAACTGCCGTGCCCAGCGACTGCAAAGTCCTCGGTGATTGTAAATAAAGCTTTGGCCCAGACTCCGGGCAATCAGTCCAGGGGGCAGACCCTAGCCCACCCTCATCCCTCCCAGAAGGGGTCACACTTGGTATTCATTTCCCAAGAAATCTGTGGTAAAACATAAAAGATGGAGGCGGAGAGAAGAGCCTTCCACTTGTGTCAGCAGGCACCTAATCACACAGTGAACCTGTTGAATGTCTCTCCCCCTGCCCCCCACAGCGCTCGGGGGCGGGGGGGGGGGGCCGGTACCTTCTGAATTTTAGGCTGCATGCGGGAGGGGCAGGGGGGCAGCTGGTTGAGGGCGCTGGTGATCTCAGGCGTCTCCACAGCAGCCAGGGCGTTGCAGATGGCCTTGACGGACTGGACCACCCTGTCAGCCTTCAGCGGGAAGTCCCCCTGTGGGAGGCGGCACAGTGAGGCTGGCAGCCAGCCTCTCAGCCCCTGTGCCGAGTGCGGCAGAAACGGTTTGGGAAGAGCAGGGACTCTGTGACCTCAGGGGTAATGCGTGGAATCCGTGCTCTCTATTTCCAAACACCCAGCATCAGCAAACATTGTTCCTACTGAGCTAAACCAGCCATGCCCACATTCCCAACTCTCGCAGCCTCCCTCCCTGAACCTCCTCTGATTCCCCGGCTCCCTCTCAGCCAGTCTACTTACACGATGCAAACACACAGGTCTACCCCAGAGACATGCAGTTTTAAGAAAAATCAACCCACGGGGACTCACGAGGAAGCCAAGGAGACCACACAGGGCCCGCCCACCCGGTGGCTTATTCCTCACACTTCCACCAATTCCCAGACAAACACCATCACAGTTTCCCAGCATGCCACACTCATGCACCTCTTTGCACCTGGCTCCTGTGGTTCCCACCCTAACTACTTAAGTCAATTCAAATCACTGACCAGCTAAAACCCAGCCTCCTTCCAAAGCATCCCTGGCCAGGCCCCCCGTCTGCCCCCTCGAGGGCCCTTGACTAACTCATCGCTATCCTGCTCTGTCTGCTATTAGTTTTATATTATTTCTTTTTCTAACAACACACGTTCCCCGGATTCTTATGCTCTGTTCCTGCAGCCACCAACACAGGGCCAGACAAGTGCAGAAAAGGTACTGTGAGAACTCCCTGTCACTATAAATGTTTGGGTAGTGGCTATAGGAGAAGGGATTCTAGCAGTGGGTAGAGGGTTGAAGGAGGAACAGTGCAGAAGTTCCCCAAAGGGAAGCACTCGTGAGAGCAACGAGACAGCGCTGTTTTGAAGACCCTGTTGCTTGTCATTAGCTTCACGACATTTGAGGCAACTGTTTTTTCTCATGGTTTTGAGACTTAAAACTCCATATGAGGGGCCTCCCTGGTGGCGCAAGAGGTTAAGTCGCAGCACTATGAAGCTATCCAGAGCCACTACAGCACAAGTTCGATCCCCGGATCCCCAGCCAGGGAGCTTCCCACATGGTGCAGCAGACCTCTCCTGCCTCGCCCGCTGCTCCCCTCAGCAGTGTACTTCAGTCGATCTGCCTGTTCTGCTCCCCATTCTGTCTCTGGTGAATCCTCTCACTGCCCCCGCCCCCGCCGCCCACACCTCTGGCCTACACCCCAGCTTGTATGCATAAATAAATAAATAAATAAATAAACAAATATTTTTTTAAAACTCCATATGAATCCGGGGGAAGAGTCTTGGCTCCTCCCTCCCCTAACTTCGAGACCCTCCACCCTTCTGAAATTTTTCTCTCTGTGACACCAGCACATCAGAACCTCTCAACCCAGAGGGTTCCTGGGAACAGCCCACAGGTTGCGCTGCAATGTACACTTGAGCACAGTAGGGGCGACAACTTGACACCCCAAAGCTGTTGCTGCCCTTCCAGAGACAGGCGTCAAAGCAGGTGCCTAAGCTCCTTCAACAGAGGAGCAGACCCCTCTTCAGACACGCACCAGCTGCCCCACAGCAGCAGTCCTGCTTTGCCCATGAGCACAGGGAATAAACAGATTTCAGTGTTGGGCCTCCCTGGTGGCTCAAGGAGTTAAGTCACAGCGCTACGAAGTTGTCCACAGCCGCTGCAGCACAAGCACGAGTTTGATTCCCGGCCAGGGAGCTTCCCACACGGTGCATCAGACCTCTCCTGTCTCACCCGCTGCTCCCCTCAGCAGTGTACTTCATTCAATCTGCCTGTTCTGCTCCCCACTCTGTCTCTGGTGAATCCTCTCACCACCACCCCCCACCCCCCCCCCACACACACCCCTGGCCTACACCCCAGCGCTTGTATACATAAATACATAAATCTTCAAAAAAAATGTCGGCGTCCACTCCAGATCCCTGGAACACCAGCTGATGCCAGGAGGACTGGGGGTGAGGGGTGGGAGGGGGTCTCTGAGCAGCTGGAGCAGCCCCAGGATCTGTACTCACATCAGCCAGCAGGAAGGCGTCCACCTCGTTGTGGTAAGTGTCAAACAGAAGACTCAGGGCCTGCCTGCGGAGGTGGGGCATGGGAAAGTCACAGAAGGGTTGGGGCAGACCCCACATACTGGGAGACCTATCTCTCCCGCCCTTCTCACAGCTCAGGAGTCAGACCCGGGTTTAAAGGGGTACCCCCTCTGTCCAGATGTTCCATAAAGACGGAAGGAGGGAGAATCCCCTCTACTTTACCACTGAAGGGCAGAGCTGCGACCTGCCCTGGAGGGGATCGCCCCATAAGACCCAGGTCCTACCCCCAACAAGATCCTGGGGCCCAGGCAGAAAGAGAAGCAAAGGGATCCGCTGAGATCCCCTCACGGTTCCTTCGGGCCCACGCCCGCGACGAGCCCACTCTCACCTGCTGATGGTCTGCTTGACGGGCCTCTCCTGCAGATGGACGAGGTAGTTCAAGGTGGAGGGGCTCTGGCCGTCACTCACCTGCGTAAGAGGAGTCCCACTCAGGGGTGCTGCCTTGACCTCACCCCCAGCTCCTACTCCCTTCAACTTCATCCCTTGCCCTCTGCACCCCTCAGCCCTGTGTGGCCATCAGCGGCCCCCGCACGCACCGTCCGGGCCAGCTCACGGCGGACGGCTTTCTGCTCCATCAGCTGCAGCCGAATGTCAATGTCAAACTTGCGGCAGTACTGAATGTACTCGTGGCTGCCCAGGGCGTGCTTGCTGGCGGAGCAGAGGACAGGCCATTAGCATCCCTGGGCTCCACGGGAAGGGAGAGAAACAGGAAGAAGGGCAAGACAGGGGGCAGCGCTGTGTTGCGCCCCAACCCTGGCTCCCAGGAAATGCCATGGTAGAGCTCTGGGGAGGAGAGCTCTGTTGAAGGAAAAGCCACCCGCACACTCAACCGGAGGTGCTCAGGCCACGTCCCTAGGTATTCACTCCACGTGTTATCTCTGGCTCGCTCCAGGGACGGACGGGGCTTCTGGAGGGAATCAGGAACACGGACGTCTCAGGGCAAGGGTTGACACATATTGGGGCACACTGGAAGTCACACATGGAGGGGCCCTCCCTCACTGTGGCCCTCGGTCTCCCATCCCCTGTTCTTCCCCTACCGATGCTGAGGCCAACCCACGACTCCAGGGCCTCTACCCCCATCTGCTTCTCCCCTCCTGTGGCTCTGCCGATGGTGAATGGCCATATAAATGGCCAACGCCCACCTGCACACCATTCCCACAGCAGGAGAGGAGAGCCCCAGTTTCAGAGGAGGTGGCCTCAGGAGTTTGTTTGTAAACCAGTTTCATCCTGCCCCCCAAATCTACCTTAGTCAGAAAGAAAAGCCAAGAGAAGGCCAGAATGCACCCCACCTCCAGGCCAGCCCTGCAGCCCGGGGCCAGGTCCCAGCAACCCGGTAACAGAAGCCGGAAGGGACTTCCTTCCTCAGCAGAGCTGGGAGTCTAGGCCAGAAATGGAGGGGAGGGGAAGGGAGCCAAGCCCATGGGAGGAGATGTGCAGAAGGTGACAGAGGCGCCAGGCCTGTCCAGGCCCAGCTAGGGCTTAAGAGAGTCATCACAGCCTGAGGGGCCAAGGCCATCACCTGGGTTCCAACCTGCTAAGACTGAGCTGCAGTCAAAAGCTGGGGGTGGAGAGGCTGTGCTGGGGGGCTGGGGGTGGTGGGAGTGCCCTGGGAGGAAGGAAGAGTGGGGGGGGCAGTGGCAGGAAACCCAGCCCTCCTGGGACTATGCAAGGTTCTTATCTGCAAGCAGCCTGCATCCTGGCCCCAGCACGCCTGCTCAGCAGGGGCCCCTCCTAGCAGGCCAGCATAAGCAGCTGAGGGCTTCCTGCGGGCTAGCACCTTTTTGGGTCCCCCAGAATGCCCCTTCTGCCCCATCTTATGCTCAGGATCAGTGCTTTGAGGGGGGTTCCTGGATGAGGGTCGTGGATACAGGGCCCTGTGGGGCGGCTCCCTCTGTGTGCACTCAGCTCAGGTGAGAAACCCCTCCACGTAGTTCCACCTGAACGCTGCCCTGGGTCTGTCAGGAAGTCAGGAAGTGGGGCCCATCTACCACCTCTGCACTGGGGGAGCTCAAGGATATTGGGGACTGCAAGGGAAATGACCTGATCCCAGGCACCTCTCTCCTTGGGCTGGTCCTTCCCTGCTAACAGGCACTCCTGGCTCATTGGATGATTCTCTTATTTAACCCTATTACATTTTACAAAAGAAACTGCAGTCGGGGGTTAAAGCTCGTAAGCGGCAACCAGGATACAGACCAGTCAGGCGGCGTGGCCAGGAGCTGCACCGGCCCCACTGTGCCCTTGGACCCTGACACAGCGGTGAGGGCTCTGCTCCCCGAGACCCTGAGCTGAAGAGTGCTTGCTACTCTCCGGGAAAAGTGGTCACACATGAGCACATCCAAATGATGCCCCTGGAGTTGTGCCACATGAGACACCCCCATTCTCCTCCCCCCCAGCCTTCCAGTCGGGGGGACAGTGGCCAGAATGGGATATTGCATCCCTGAGGTTACAGAAATGAGCAAGAACCATGATCACCACGGAACCGCAGTCCATGCACCTAGGCCTGGATGGAAGAGAAAGAGCGGGTGGGGACACTGGTCAGCTCTGCTAAGAACTCATGCAGCCTCCGCTTCCCCTGCTCTCAGGCCCGCTTTCTCCAGGGGGCCAGACCGAGTGGGCAGTGGGCATCCTGGGGAGGACGCAGATCTCTTAATTTCCTGATCTGTGGCCCTCTGGCTGAGTCTACAGCCTGCCACAGCTGCAGCGCTCGAGGGGTGACGATCCCCCACTATCCTCCACCTCAACTCCAGAGCCCCAGGGCAGCGGGAAGGGGTGACTACAGCTGGCCCACGTCAGACTTTCCAGGGAGGCTGCTTGCTGCAGAGGGCATGGGCTGGAGAGGCGCTGGAGGCGAGCCTTGGTGAGGAGGAGAACCAAATGCCCATGCCAGCGGGGAAGGCTGGTTGGCCAGGAGAGGAGGGCAACTGTGATCCCTCCCCAGGCTCCATAAGGGCATTTCTGCCCTGTCCTCCTCCTGCCCCTGGCCATAAAGACACGACACGTAATCCAGGCCAGGAGCAATAACCTCGCCAGCCCCCGCCCTACCCCACTCACATCTCCCCACATGAACCTCGTCTTTGCCTAAGCCCAGCTCCAAGCTCTTTCCACAGCAGATTTGGCCCAGGAGTGCAGCCAGCCCTGCTGGATGATGCAGCTCCCGGGGAAAGCGCGACGTGGATGAGAGTGTGCCCGGAAAGCAGGAGCCCTGCCTGGGGAAGGGGCAGAGCTGCCAGCCTGGAGCTTGAGCCCAGTACCATCCCGCCCCAGTCCTGCTGCCCACGAGGCAGGTACCCCTCCTGCCCCACCCGCCCCAGCCCGTCACTTACTTCTGCAGGAACTCCTCCAGCCCGCAGGGCTTCAGCACAAAGTCACCCACGTCCACCTCCCTCAGCTCATCGTGGGTGTAGCACAGGGTCTGGTAGATGAGCAAGTCTACAGTGGAGGAACCTGTAGGGCGGGCCCAGGGCAGCAATGAAGGGAGGCCTGGGGGCTGGTGGGGCTCAACATCCCAGCTCAGACTCCCAGCTAAGCACGCTGCAGAGCCTCAGCAGGCAGCTAAAGCAGCACGGGGAAGAGGGAAGTAACTAGGCACCTAAAGAGCTGCAGAGAGCCAGCCGCTCCAGAGGAGCTTCCCCACTGCCCCTCGCCTGGACACAAGGCAGCATGGACATCAAGGACAAAGGAGGCTACAGTCCCAACGCCACGGGCTGGCCCTCCCTGCCCTGCCTCCAGGGACGCCCCCGCCCTCCCACTAACTCACAGTTGCAGGTAAACGTGAGTGGGTCCCGAAGGCTGCTACACAATACGGTCACCTTCAGGTTGACCTCATCCCCAAGGTGCTCTGGGCTCGGGGTCACCGCGCTCCAGACGTATCCAGTGAGGGCATACTCTTGAATGTCATAGCCAGTGCGAAGGCTGTCAGGAGGAGAGGAGAAGGACCCTTGCTTTGCCTTCAGAAGAGAGCAGTCAACAAGAGGCCCGCTGCGACCCTCCCACCCTGAGGCCCGAGGGTCCCTGTCCCCACTTAGCCAGCAGGACCCCCCAAGTCTGCAGGCCAGGGGGAAAGCAGCAGGGGTCAGCCCTGGGAAACCATGTTCTGCACATACTTGCTACAGTTGCAGATGGTTTCCCAAACAGAGCAAGAGAAGGGATAGTTCTAAAATGACAAAGCTTTCGCACTAAAATCGATGAAGAAAATTTCTAAATCCGTTCTTTTTTTCCTTTTTGCTCTAGATGACATTCTTATCTCTATCTGGGAGGCATCTGCTCCTCAGGGCCACTGAGTATCAAGTGACTGGTGATAACTGAACTGTTAGATGAAAACTTCATGCACGTTGTCAAAAAACACAGCACAGCTAACCTTCATAAAGTCTACGCACCCCTGCTTAGGGAGTGCCCCGGAGTTGCATGTTGAGATTTGTTCAACACAGCTCTTCTTCCTTCCTAAGAAAGTTCTGAAAGGGGAGGCCCTCCCCTCCCAGCCCCCCACAACCCGCCCAAATCCCCCATTCTTTAACTCTTACATATCCAGCATGTGGCAAAATGCAGCAACTTCCTCATCTCTCTCCTCTGAGACCTCAAACAACTCATGGCCATTGGCGACGGCATGGGGTCGGGAGCCCACCTTTAAGAGAAGATCAGCTGTGTCATCTCCCCCCGGCACCACCTTCCCACTGGCTGCTCCCACTCTGAAATCCTAACCTCTGAGTGTCAAGACTTTTCTAGTTAATATCCAAGCTCTCGAAAGAACCCACGCAACTCAACAACAGAAAAGCAAATAACCCAATCAAAAAACGGGCAGGTAATCTGAAGTCACTTCTCTGAGGAGGACACAGAGGTGGCCAACAGATATGTGGAGCAATGCTCATCATTATGAGGGTTGTGCAGGTCAAAACCACAGAAATGTCACCTCACATCTATGAGAATGACCTACATCAAAAAGACAGTAAAATGTGAGGATGTGGAGAAAAAGGAACCCTTGTACACTATTTGTGGGAATATAAGCTGGTGCAACCATTTTAGAAAGAAGTATGGTTGTCCTCAAAACACTAAAATTAGGGCCTCCCCGGTGGCGCAGCGGTTAAGTGCTGCGCTGTGGAGCTGTCGGCAGCGGCGACGCGAGTTCGACGCCCGGCCAGGGAGAATCCCACATGGCGCAGCAGACCTCTCGTGCCTCGCCAGCTGCTCCCCTCAGCAGTGTATTTCTGATCTGCCTGTTCTGCTCCCCGCTCTGTCTCTGGTGAACCCTCTCGCCGCCCCACGCCTCTGGCCTGTACCCCAGCTTGTATGTATAAATAAAAAATAAATCTTTAAAAAAAAAAAACTAAAATTAGGGCTACCATGTGATGCAGCAATCCCACTTCTGGGTAACTCTCCAAAGAATATGAAATCATGAACACATGGAGTTATATGCACCACAGTGCACTGCGGGACTCTCAAGACCATCTAAGGTACAGGAACAACCCAGGTGCCTACTGGCAGATGGCTGGATAAAGATGTGGTAAATATGCACAATGGAATACCACACAGTCATAAAAAAGATGGAATTTTTGCCATTTGCAGCAAAATGGGAGAGGATTATACAAAATGAAATAAGTTAGAAGGAGAAAGAAAAATATTAGATGGTTTCAACTATATGTACAATATAAGGAAACAAAGCCAATGAATGAACAATACAAAATAAAGCAGTAGATACTGACCAGAGAACTAAAGTTACCAGAGGGGAAGAGGGTGGGGTGTGTGAGAAAGGGCCAAGAGGGTTTAATGGTTGGTGATAGATGTTTTGATAAAAAAAAGAAAAGAAATGTATGCAAAATTTGCCTTCACTCTATAATATAGCTTCTTGAGATACTGATTCTCCAGAGGAGGAAAAAAATCCATGTTAAAAAAAAATAAAAAGAATTTTCTAGACAGTCAACATTCGGTGAATGTTGGCACAGGGAAATATGCGGAATCCAGGAAAATGTTTGCCATCCTAGCAGACCAAAAGCCAAGTCAAGAAGGAGGACCTGAAAATTTGGCTGAGAACAGAGGCCTGGGCAGGATAGACAAGACTGTGGCCGAAGCCGCTTCCGGAGAGGGCAGTCTAATAAGGTCAATCCAGCAGGTTCAACAGTGCGCAGTGTGGCTGGGCTAACAGCTGGCTTTCTGGGGGATGCTCCCAGAGGCAGTAGGGATCAGAGCAGGCAATTGTTCCCTGTCACACCCCTGAAACCAGGGCCGGTGCGTGGCCCCGGTAGTCCCCAGGGAAGCTAGGTCTTGGGCAAAAGCCTTGACACCCATGGCAAGACTTTGGGCCCCAAAGCAGAGACAACCTCCAGGGAGGCCTTGGATGGAGGCAGTGACTCAGACGCCTGTGACTTCTGGGTCAATGCTATTTGAGGAAGAAAGTGTCAAAGCAGCTTTCCGGGCAGGACAGAACCTGGGAAGGCTTAGCTCCTGCTGCCCAAGTCGGCTGGTTCTGAGCAGCTGGAATGTTAGGGAGCCAGTCTGGGTTCCACTTCTTGTCCAAAGAGCATGTGTTTGGTAGGAGAGGATATTCTCTCTGACAAGACCTCAAATGGTTCCCCAGTCACAGAGCTGCTTTCAGTCACCCGTGACGACTTCTAAAGGAACCCCCAAACAAGGCCTGCAGCCCAGCCCCAGCAGGAGGAAGTAGAGAGAGAGCTGGTGCATGACAGGTTTCTGCCTGACCAGCTGCCCAGAGCAGCCACCCCAGGGGAGCGAAGCCGCGGCTCCAATGAAGCGCCCGGCCATAACTGGTAAACGCAGGCCGGTCAGCAGCTGCTTCCGGGGATCGAGTCTGTGAGTCTGTGCTCTCGGCAGCACCTCACCTCTCGTCCTCCCACTGGCTAGTCTCAGGTTGGGGCAGATGGCAGCAACTGAGCTAGTCATTTGAATATCTAGATTGTTCCCTCTGACGCTCGCTCTCGTTAGCCTGCTCCCCTGGGTGAGCACAGAGGGGGCGCAGCAGCGGGGGCAGATGACATGTGAGGCCCTGGCTCTGCCAAGTTCGTGCCTGTGCCCCAGTCAAAACAATAGCACCACTGTCAGCAATTAACCCATAAAAGTGAGGAGACACACACAGAGAGACACAAAGACAGAGAGAGAAACAAAGAGAGAGATGGACAGAGGGAGAGGAACAAGAAAGCAAGGGAAGGCGAGGGGGTAGAGAACACAGTGGCTACTGAAGGCCATTTTCAGGCCCTTTCAGTACCACTCACTGGCTCCACAAGAAAACAAAAGCCACTTACGTTCGCCCTGCTGGCAGGGCCTGGTGGCATCGACCGATGCTGGCTGGGGGGGTCTGCCGGGCAGAGGTTGGCAGCGGGGGTACCAGGCTGGCATTTGGAGCCAACCAACTCCAGAGTTGGCTCCACAGGCCTGGGATAAGGAGGATCACTCCGGCTGGAGGCCCGGCGAGGGCGGGGGGGTGGTACAGGCCGGGAGGTCAAGGGATCTCCCCTCCCGAGTGGAGGTGGGGAGGACCAAGGCCGCATTCCCCGCTCAGAACTGGCAAGAGCTTTCGGCTTGCCCTTGAGTCTTCAAGGAGACTATGGACCAAGCTCCCTCTCAGGACTCTGATGACACACGGGCTGGGGGAAGGGTGAGGAAGTGGGGGAGAAGCAGGAGAGAAAGGGAGCAATAGGGGTGACCACCTACCACAGCGCCTGACTCAGAGAGCAGGCCCAGCTCGGTGCCGGAGCCCTGGGAACAGGAATCTCCCTGGCCCTATAAATAGCAGGAGCAGCCCCACCTCGTAGAGCACGGCCTTAAAAAGCCCGAAGCTCCAGGGCTGGGACTGATCCTCAGAGCTGATTTTGCTGTGGGGAGACTCCCTTAGCAGGAGCCCAGGAAGCGGACCAAGTGATTTTCCAGAGTTGTGAAGGATCCCAGCTGCAGGACAGAAGGCGAACACCCCAGGGCCCCTCAGGCAATGGATGTGGAAGAACCAGGGATGGAATCAGGCAGCAGCAACATCATTACAGAAGTCACTGCCACGGGGCGCCTCTTGTAGCCCCCTGGGGCCAGCATTTCCAGGGAAGGAGGGTGAAACACAACATGGAGATGATGCTTTTTTAAGCCAGAAGAAAAGATCAAAGCTACCCTGAGCCACCCAGTACTTCTGTGGAGATATTTTGTTATTTCATACTATGTAGTAATAAAAGTGAATAATTACTGTCACAGCGCATACCTTTTCTAGATATTTTCACTGTGAAAAGAAATGGGTGATGGTGTTGGTTGCACACGAGTGCAATGCCTCTGAACTGCACACTTAGAAATGGTTAAGATGGTAGATAAAAGAGACAGACACGGGCCTCCCTGGTGGGCAGGAGTTAAGTCTCAGCACTACCTCCATGATGGCCTGAGTTCCATCCCCGGGCCAGGGAGCTGACCCACATGGCGCAGCAGACCTCTCCTGTCCTGCTGCTCCCCTCAGCAGTGGATTTCAGTAGATCCACCTGTTCTGCTCCCCACTCTGTCTCTGGTGAATCCTCTCACCCTCCTGCACCTCTGGCCTATACCCTAGTTCTTATATGCATAAATAAATTAAAATAAATCTTGGGGGGGGAAAAAGGAGTGATAGAGACAGAGTCAGGGAGTGAAGGAAATAGGTAGAGAAAGAGACGGACAGAGACGATGGGAAAGACAGACAGCCGGGAGGAGCTTTGGGACAAGGCAGCAGGCGGGCCCTGATGCACCATAGCTCCTGGTGCACCTCAGACTACCCAGGCAGAGAGTGGAGGGTTTGGCCTCAGCGAGTTAAAGTGGGTCACATCAGGATTCTTACTGCACTGTAGGATTATGGGTGCCTCACAGCCACGCAGCACTGTGGGCGCAGAACTCAGAAAGCAGAAGCAACTCTCTGCTGTCACCAGGCCAACTGGCCAAAGTCCTCCACCACCACGTGGACACATACTAGGACTTGGGATCCAACACCCTGGCCCAGAAGAGCAGGCCAAGATACAGAAAACTCAGCCCCTAAAAGAGGCCGTGTTTCCACTGGCGGGGCACATGTCCTCTCCCCCTTCAGGGCCAGGGGCCCGGTGCCAGGAGAGGAGAGGAAGAGGATGAAAGGGGTGAGCACTTTGCAGATCTGGGTTTGGAACAACAGCAAAAAAATAGAGAGAGAGAGAGAGAGAGAGAGAGAGAGAGAGAGAGAGAGAGAGAGAGAGATGACTCTTGATGGCCGACGACATGAGGAAAGGAGGCCGCAGGAAGCACAGGTCCTCACCGGAGCAGCAGAGATCCGGTGGTTCTTCCCAGGTGCTGCATGTTTTCGGTTAGCGCCGCGGGAGTTGTAGGTGCGAGGGGGCACTTGCGGGGGCATGGTCTTGCTCCGGGCCACGGGTTTTCCAGGAGTGTCCTTGCCGAAGTCCAGGGGCCTCCGGCCCTCCTTCCAGCCCCGCGTGGCGTCCCGCAGCATCTCTGCGTCATAGGTGGACTTCAGGTTGAGCCTTGTGATCGCATCATTAATACCGTCGTAGTCCACGGACCCCAGCAGGCGCCCTGGACCCCCACCTCCCGGCTCCTCTTCCTCTTCGAGGATCCGACGCCCCAGCAATTTGCCCTCAGGTTGTTCCACCAGTGACAAAGTGTTGATGTCATTGGGTTGAGAGATCTTGGAGGAAGATGAGGACCCCTTTCTAGGAGGCAGAGGAGGGGTGTCCCAGATGGAGACCCGGGGAGGCAGAGGAGGTGGGGACAGTTTCTTAGAAGAGTCATCTTTATCCCCTGGCCCTGGGGTCAAAGAGAGTCCCCCATCTGAACCGTCAAAAAGGTAGAGATAGTCTCCAGCCAGGGAGCCTTTGGGCCAGGGATCTCGCCCGGGCTGGGAGCCCTGGGAGGTAGAGTGGTTGGGCGGCCCTTCCTGCGGGGACAGTGAGTTGTAATTGAGGGTGGGGTCGGAGCCAGAGAGACCGCGTAGGAGTTTGAGGTCGTTCTGCCTTCCTGTGGGCTTACTGAAGAACTCAAGGTCGAGCCCGTCCCAGTCAATGAGGGAGGGATCTATGTTCTGCTTGGCCAAGCTCTCCTCCTTGTCGTGCCGGAGCCGGGACAGCGCGTCGTACTCCATCTGCAGGGCCTCGGCCATGGCCAGCTCTTTGCGACTGATGCCCACCGACTCCAGGGACTTCCAGTGTTCCCCGCTGCCCTGAGTCGAAGACATGGTGAGGGCGGGCGATGGAGGGCGCCAGCAGCCTTCTACTTCTTGCCAGTGTCAGGCCTGCAGGACTGTGGCATGGTGTCCAGGCGCCTGTAGGGGAGCCGCAAAAAGAGAGCTATTAATGATCTAATTTAGGTGGCACAGTCTGTACTGGTGGTTGCCTGTGGCTTTAGTGCCTATAATAGATGGAAAGAAAGAGAAAGATGAAGAAAAAGGAGATACCAAGATAACTTTATCCCTCTCTCCTTCCATTCATCTATACGTGTCTCCATTTCTGGTCTTTAATTCCCGTCCTCCTCTCGCTCACATGTGCCCCAGGAAAGAGAGAGGCCCCATGCCTCAGCCGAGAGAAAACAAGGGCCCTTCGACCAGCTTAAAAGGGACAGATCTCAGACACTGCTGGTGAAGAGTCTACTATGCCACCACCGCTATGGAAAACACACAGCTTGTAGAAAAGGTAAATTACCCTATGACTCAACTACCCCACTCCTAGCTACCTACCCAAGTAAAATGAAAGACAGAGCCACACCAGACCTGTATGTGAATATTCATAGCAGCTTTGTCATATCAAAAACTGGAAACTCAAATGTCCTTCAACAGGTGAGTGAACTTAAAAAAAAAAATGATAGGTCCACGCAACTGAACACTACTCAGCAACAAAAAGGAACGAATTACTAATATGTGCCATTGCTTGGATGAATCTCAAAATAGCTAAGCCGAGTAAAAGAAGTCAGACAAAAGAGTATGAGGGTGTAGGATTCCCTCATATAAGACTCAGGGAAATGAGCAATAAGTTGAGGTGACAGAAGCAGATCAATGGTGATCGGGGGAGGGCGGAAGAGATGCAAAGGACTCTGGAAATGAGTGAATACATCCATTATCTTGATGAATCTTGTGATGACGGTTTCACAGATGCACACACGCCAGAACTTTTATCAACACTTTAAATATGTACAGTTTATTGTATGTCAGTTACACATTCATAAAGTGATAAATGAAAAGTACAATAGAACCTACTAAACAGACCTCAGCTGGCACTAAGTTGTCCCCAAATACACCTATATGTACAAGAAAACAAAGCTTGCCAACAGGTGAGGCCCAGGTGCTTGATGGGGTACAGGTGTGTCAAAATATTGCCTCCTCTTACCCTTATCTTAATCCAGAGAATGACCCTGCATTTTCAGCCAGGAGCTAGGTCAAGCCAAGTATTAAGATTTGCCTTAGCCTGGCATGTTGTGGAGAGGGACACCGGAAATAACCTCTCAACCTACCTCTCTTACCCACTAATATATCCGCAGTAACACCACCCCCTTTCCTCCTTTTAGTCTTGGGAAACAGTTTTCTACTTCCTGCTGTGGAACAACCCTCTAGAGCTCTTGCCCCATCTGCCCATCTCCTCCAGAAGATGCTCCCCTGTATCTTCCTCTGAGGGGGAGAGGAAAGAAGAGAGGAAGGAGAGAAACCCTACTCCCTAATACCTTCTGTTGACTTTATCTTCCAGCTAACATGCTCTCTGTTCTTCCTTCCCTTCCCAGTTGCACTGCACGAGGGTAGATGACGTGCAAAGATTCCAACGCACCCCTTCCTGTTACTCCTACAGTCATCTACTGCTGGAACGACATTCCACTAAAACTGTTCCAGCAAAAGTGCCCAGGCCACCCGACTCAGCGGGCACTTTGACTGCTGCATTTGTCTCAACAGGCCATCCCCTTCCTGCTGAGGCCCCGACCCCCTGCCTTCCACAGCACCTTGTTCTCCACCTCTTTCTTTGCCCTCCTTTCCTTCATCCACCTCTGAAGGTTGCTGTTGGCTCAAGATTCCATTGGTCCTGGGTAATCTCATCTGTTTATACCATTCACATGTTAATGTCTCCAAATGGATTTCCCCCTCAAGCTGACAGGCCCACCTCTATCACAAGCTCCAAGCATTCAAAATGAAATATTGGGCCTCCCTGGTGGCACAACGGGTTAAGTCTCAGCCTATGAAGCTCTCCGCAGCCACCGCAGCACAAGTTCGATCCCCGGCCAGGGAGATTCCACATGGTGCAGCAGACCTCTCCTGCCTCGCCCTCTGCTCCCCTCAGCAGTGTACTTCACTCAGTTTGCCTGTTCTGCTCCCCACCCTGTCTCTGGTGAATCCTCTTACAACCTCACACCTCTGGCCTGCACCCCAGTTCTTGTATGCATAAATAAATAAATCTTAAAAAAACACAAGACAATATTAAAAAATAAAAATAAAATAAATAAAAAAATAAAATGTCCCAAGTCTAGTGCCTCTTTCTGTCCTAGCAGCTGCCCTATTTTCACCCTTATCTTTCAGTTGGGCGTGACAGGGCCCTTAGTTCTTCCTCCTCCTAATGTTTCCCTCTCTGAGGCTCTCTCCAGAGAGCGATTAGAGGGCTTCTTCTAGCGGGTAAATCCCATCATTCCACTCACTGCTTGAACCCCTTCAAAGGTTCGCTGTTTGATCCTTCGCATCTCCAAGCACACATCGCCATATCTTTGATGCCTCAGAGAAGCCTCCACGCCACGCCTCCCTCCCTGGTGTGCCTTTCCCAGCACTCTGTGTGGCTGTCCCTGGCCTTGCTCCGACTTTGCTCAGATATCATGTTCCCCGGAAGCCTTCTCTGAACCCTCAGTTTGGACTAAGGATCCCTTCTTTAGGCTCTTTATCTCAAACATGGTCTTAAAATATTTTATTCAAAGTTCAGTGTGTGTGGATCTGTCACTGCCTCCCCACTCCTCGAGCTCTGAATTCAGCCCACTCCACTGAGAGAACTAAACCTGGCTGGGGTGGGGGCGCAGAGCTTCTTGGTGGTGAGAATTCTCAGATGTGGAGACAGCAAGGAGACACCCTTCCCTGGGTCTGTCAGACACAGGTTGGCATGTGGAAAGGCAGGCCGGCACAGGGACAAGACCACCACACAGAGTGCCTTGGGCTCTGGGGTTACTGACCCCCTTCAGGCCAATTTCTCAGAGGATTCCGAAGTCCTACACCCGGGGCTGGGCTCAGGCTGCTTCTCAGGAGACAGAAGGCACTGCTGAGGGGGATTTGGCAGGCGGACCTCCCGAGGTGCTTGCTAGACTGGAATTCAGACACGGAATCGAGTTACCCCTCTGTGGCCACTATGGTCTGGTTTCTGGCCAGGCCACCACGCTGTCTCTCAGCCCCACAGCGAAGGCGGCCTGGCCTGGCCGCAGAGCTCGTGCCCAGGACCACACTGGCAGCCCTTCCTTCCGAAAGGCTCAGCACTCACTCGCTTTGATCCTGAGAGGTCTGTGGTAAGGAGGCAGAACAAGCACCTGGGAAGGCAGGAGAACCGACAATCCCTGGACCTCAGGCCAGAGGGAGCAGGCTTCCCCATTAAGCCCTAAATTTTATTTCCCAGGAGGGGGATGGTACATAAAGTTTTCAGGAATCAGTGTCTCATGTTCCCTGCCTCCCCTCTACCCAGGTCAGTTCCCTCTCTGTCAGCTTCTGCTGGGTTGACAAATTCAACATTCCTCGATTCCCTTAGCCCTCAAGGGCTACTAGGGATTCTACAAAAAAGCAAATACTCATGTAGGTCCCAGGAAAGAGGTGGGCTGGACAGGGCCTGGATCTCTGCTACTCTGCAGCTCGTCCAGGAAGACATGGCTAGGGTAGCACCACCCCCTACACAACTACGGGACCACCCCACATTACGTTCTACATGCAGGACACCCTCCGACCACAACAAAGAAGCATATGAAAGGCACACCAATGAGTTGTGCACCGTGGTGACCCTACTTGTGTTCTCTTCCAGTATCCATCTCCCAGAGCAGATGGAAATGGTCTGAAAGGTCAAGTTCAGCCAGTTTCCTTTCGCCACCTGCATGCACTAATTGTGAACATTCCCTCACATTTGCTCTCTCTTTCTGCTCAGTCATTTAAAAGAAAGATGCAAACACTTCACCATGAAATACTTCAGTCTGAAACTCTGAAGAACTAGACCATTCTCCTATATAAACACAATGGCATCTGCACACCCATGGAACTTAACGTAGATACAGTATTATCTAATTTAGACAGGATTCACATTATCCACATTTGAAAGCTTGAAATTATCATCTGTCACCCAGAGGGCCTGCTTCAGTAGGGAGAGTCCCTGGGCTCAGTATTTTGAAGTTCCTCAGGCGATCCCAAAAAGCACCGAGCCATGAGCTAGCAAGGGCAAAGAGCACGTTATGGCTGAGCAGTTCGGTGCCAGGGTCAGAGCAGCACCAGGCACCAAATAGCCCCCACAGCTGCCAACAGATGGCTGGAGCCCCAGGGGAGGAAGCAGGGTCAGGGCAGAGCCGCACAATGGGTCAGAGTCAAAGGGTGAAGGGGAAGGAGGGGACACTCGCTCCAGTGGAGCCGGCTCTTTCAGTCTCCGGAGGGGAGGGAGGACCTGGCGGCAGCAGCAGCACCAGCTGTGGGTGGACAGAGCTTCCTGCTGCAGGGCAGGGTATCAGAGCTTTGCCACTGGGGACTGGGACTACCTGGTGGGCTGGGGGACCTTCTCCCCCACAGCCTGAGCCACAGAATTGACTTCCAATGGGCATAGAGTTCCAGCTATACACCAGGGGCCACACTAGACCCAGAAGTGTTCAGATAATCGTGGCACAATTTCAGGGAATATAAGACCTAGCAAAGGTGACAGAAATATCCATAAATAATTCAGTCCTCATCCCTGCGGCACAAAGCAGGGAAGTACCACAGGTCTTAGCCCATCTTCACTGGGCAGGGAAAAAGGAGCCATCCCCAAATACAGAGGGTCTCGAGCCCCCAGTGCTGGGCATCCCACCTTTAGCAGTTGTTACTAAAGGAAGAGGACTCCAACCTAGGACTGCCCAAGGAAGGGGCCTCCAGCACCTCAGGACAGACAAGGCCTTAGAGGCCATTAGGATATAATCCCTTTGGCTTCCAGAGTTTTCTCTTCCAACAGGAGCCCTGTTCCTATCCCCCCAGCACCCACACTCACCAGTACCCCAAGTCCCACTGGCTCTGCAGTCAGGGACTGGTCCCCCACACACCTGCAGCCCTCTCCCTTCACACAGCCCCAGCTCCAACAAGGAAGATCAACACGCCCCGATGCCAGGAATCAACTCTTCCAGAAGGAAGGCATATCAGGAGGGTCAAGGTGGTTGGCTCCCTGCCTCGATCCACACACATCTGACTCCTGCACCCTTCTTGCCCTTGTTTGAACGTTCCGGTTTCGTACAGCTTTCCAAGCTTCTCCGCGTCAGGCCTACCACCGAGGTCTTTCTCTTGTCTAGCCATATTCCCTCCAAGTGACAATATGGAGAAACAGAAAAAACTGCCTGTGTTTTCTCCCACTCACACAGCCCCTCCCTAATGCACCCCCCAGCCAAATTAAGCAGCCCCATGTGGTTAAGTCTTTGCTACAGGAACTTACTTTCCAGCTCTCTGTTCCCAGGCCCACCCTGGACTTTCCAATAATTTGAAGCCAAAGTAGATACAAGAGTTAGCAGAGGAGAAAGAAAAAAAGCATAGGCTGCTCTGTAGAGTCACAGAGCAGAGAAGGGTCTAGAGGGCCGTGGGGTCAGATGCAAGGTGGTGAGATCCTTCAGAGCCCGGGAGCCCCCTGGAGGCCCCAGTCCTGGCTCAGCAACCATTTGTGCAGTTGGTTCTGTTCTCACCCACACAGACTCCTCAGCTAGACTCAGAACCTGCGTATGAAGACAGTCAGGGATGGAAGAGATGAGACAGCTCCTGGCGCCTCCCGAGACTCTCCTTCTTAGAGTCAGTGATTTCAATGGCAGGGTCAAGGGCTGGCGATTGCCAGGATGGGCACTTTGGCAACAGGAAAGAAAGGGCGTGGCAGAGCGTGGCTCTCTGACCTGGAACCACTGCAGGAAGGGGAAGCCACAGCTGCTCTTGGTCTGTCCACATTTCCAGTCTTCTCCCCTACTCTGCTCCCAGTCACCACAGCCGTTCTAGGTCAGAAGGCCAGTCCCCTCCAAAGGGCTTGGGGGTTAAGAATCAAGCATGCAACTTCCTCCACCTGCTACAGGATGGTGTGGGTAGGGCCTGGGGAAGTGGGGCTCTCACCCATCTTGGCTTCCAGCCAAGGGGACCTCAGAGGAAGCTTCACACCTTTAATACCAGCCCCTCCCACATCCGAAAAACAATCCCAACATTTGCAATAGCAACATCTAGGAGTCGCTCTGAAGAGAACACATCCCAAGAAGCACAAAGGAGGAGGATGTCAGGAGATGGGCCTGGCGGGCCGGGGGCACAGGAGCACCCCTAGTCCCTTCCTGCCCCAGCTGTTGCCCTTCCTCAGCTCCACTTCACCATTTGCTTCCCACCGACCAAGGGCCCCTGCGAGGTCCACCCTGTGGCCTGTGTTACCTCCAGCTGAGCCTCCCGTCCAGCTTCCCAACTGACGCTCTTTGAAGTCCAGTTCTCCAGGATTCCTATGTGGGTTGGGAGAACTGCCTGGAGGGGGCCAGAAAACAGGTCACAACTGTTCCCATCCAGCGGAAGCCCCAAAGCAAGGAGGGAGGCTGCTGCTCTCCCGGAGGACTCGCGGCGGGGAGCTCCGCCCTGACGCCGCATCCTCGGCTCTGGGCAGGTTCAGTCTGCACAGCGAGGAGGAGCTGCACTGAGGGGCACCAGTGGGCGTGACCCCAAGGCCAGGGGATGGGCGGCCTCAGGGTAACCGCCACCAGAGCCACGCAAGAATGCCCACACCCAGAAGGAGGACATCTTGGCTGGGGATCAAGGTTCTGATTTTCAGGCAGCATCTCCAATTCATTCCACTGTAATGGCTCTTTGGTTGCTTTCTGGCACCCCTTTCTGAAAGGGTCTATCTCTCCTCCATGACAGGGTGCTCCTGTCTGCCAGAGGTGGGGAGCATGAGGCTCCCTCAGGGCCAGCGGCCTTTGCCCGCCGTCTCACGCAGGGGCCCAGTGGAGTTGAGAAGGCTCAATGGACCCAAAGCGCAAGAGTCCACGATGGTGACCCTAAAAACAGTCCTGGCCCCCGCCCTGTGCTCGCCCCGCACACACGTGGCGCAGAGGTACCCGGGCTGGGAGGAACGTGGCCGCCTCAACGACCTTCCGCAGAGTGAGAAGGCCGGCGGCAGCCCAGTGGGGTGCTGTGTCTGTGGGCGGCCGCCTGGGAGCGGGGTGTGGGTGCAGGAGCTGTGGGAGGGACAGGCTGTGTGGGTGGTGGGCTGCCAGCGGCCGGCATGCCACCTGCTCGGCTCAGAGGAGAGTGAGAGGAAATCAAGCAGAAAAAGGCCAGCCAAGCACCCATGGGACCCAACTAGGAGCTGAAGATCTGCCCCCACACCATGCCCAGGGGACCTGCCTTCCCTCCTTTGGGGTCCCCAGCTCTGCCCACTGGCTCTGCCACCACAGGCCCTAAGCCGTCAACTCCCCAAAAGGAAGAAAAGCCCCGAGAGACTGCGGTCATTCCCAAGGACCCGAAGTCATGGTGCTCACCTGCACCCCACGCCCCACCCCTTCCCTCACCCCACGGCCCTCAGCCTTCCCCCAACTCACCTCACATACCGCACCTTCCCACCCTCTGCTCCTGCCGCACCATTGCCTCCCAGAACCCCCTCATCCTGACACACACCCACAACCTCTCCCCCAGGCCCCCCATGCTTGCCACCCACCTGCCAGCTCTCTCAATCCCAAGAAGAGGGAAGGACGCTGGCCTAGACACTGTGAGGTCACAATCTTAGTGTCACTGACAAAGAAATCTGAGAAAAGAAGACAGAAAGTTGAACCTGGGAGCAAAAAGAAAACAAGACGTTCCCCAGTCATGAGCCAGTCAGGGCCGTCAGAGCAGGCCAGGCCTGCCTGGTCCACATTCCAGCACCCTGGGGCAGGGCCGGCAGCACAAGAGCAAGAGTGCCAGGGAGGAAGGCTCCAGACAGATAAGCTCAGGAGTGTCTTTTCCCAAAGGCCCCCTGGCTCTGGCAGGCCCCAGGGACAGTCAGTTATTTCCAAAATCTGGGAAGAGATGAGAAGCCCTGGGGTCCCCACTGACCAGAGTGAGAAAGGAAAGGGCACTAGCTCTCAAGCAGCCCCCTCATTTCAGACCTGAAAAAAACAACACAAAAACCAAAATACCATCAAAACTCACATAGTAATTTGCACTGAGGTGTTAGAGACCAAGGTGTCATTCCCTCCCAGGGGACATTTGCATTTAAAGGGCAAAGTTTAAGGAGTGCCCAACCCAACCGGCTCTGGAAGTGGTATGGGAAGGTTCTAGAGGCACTGGGAGGAACACTACATTAAAAAGTAGGCGGAAAACCTCTGGGTAGGAGGTGTCTCTCCAAAGCCTTCCCTGGTGTCAGCTCCCAAGCCCCAGGAATCTCTGGATTCCAGAACATGAGCCCACCTGCCCCTAACGCTGTGCACTCTGCAGCCGATCCCTTAAAGCTGCTGCCCTCCAAACCCTGCCCATGGCCACTGTCAGCCCAGGCTGACCTGGGTGGCCACCAGGCCTTCCCTGCAGCTACGCAGTCCCCAAACTGGGAACCTCCACTCTTCGGGCTCTCAAGCCAGAGGATATCCTGCTCCGGGTCGGCCAAGGACACTGAGCCCGGGGCGGGCACCACGGGTCCAGTTTTACCAGGTCAAGGGAGAAATCCCACTTGGGATGCAGGGCCCGGCAAGGGAAATGGGAAATGAGATCCTTCCTAAGATGGCCTCTCAGGCCCAGAATCCTCAAACCACAGGGCAGGGGGTACCTAGATGGGGCGAGAACAGAAGGGGGGCAGCAGGCACTGGTTCTGAAGAAGCCAGAGATCCCAGCCAGGTCACCCCCTGGACTCATCCTGTTGGGGGTTCCAGGGCCCTTGGCCCTGCTCCTCCTCATGTACAGCCTGGTGTGGCTGCCCCGGGACTCCCCAGCCCACCAGACTCTCAGGGCCTCAAAAGCTACAGCTGCAGCTGGGCTCTTCCACTCCAACTCCAGCCACCTTCCTAAGCCAACCCTTCCCATCTCTCCTTAATCCTTCTACTCCCAGGGTCTCTGTGACAAACTGATGCTGTGTGTGACGCGGCTGATTAAAATGACGGCCCTGGAGTCTTTGGACAGGTTGAGACAACTGTTTCACACCTCTATGCTTGGAGGGGTCGAAGAGATTTGTTTCCTAAGCAGGAAGTTGCGGGGGGGGGGGCGCACCCAGGCACCTTCCTCCCCTCTCCTGCCCCATACTTTGTCCAGCAAGGTCTCAAGGAGATGGGTCTCCCTAAAACAGAGCAGGAACCTCTGTGCAGAACGGGGCATGCCCATCTGCCACCTGGCACGGGGGAGTACATGGCTGTTCCACCTTCAAAGGGCCCTAAAGAGACCCGGGGTCGTAATGGAGGCCGGGCTCAGCAGGGCACAGAAACCGAGTGTGGCCAGGGAGAAGGTGCGTGCACTGGCACGAGGTGCTAACAAGCCCCAGGCTCCTTCCTGAAACACCACTATACATATTTGAGCACCATGGCAGAGTGTACCGAATTAGGACCCCCAGGGAGGTGTGAGGGAGGGTCTCACACTTCGTTTTGGCGGAAGGTTTTGGCTGAAGGACGAGAGAAGGAGGCAGAGCGGGGAGGAAGGCTAGGCGAATTTGGGAATGACAGAAAGGGAAGGAAGGAAACTGACCTTCCCACCCCCACACACCCCTGCTTGTATTTTGTGCCAAATATTGTCTTGTTAATCCTCACAACAATCCTTAAATGTAGATATTATGATCCTTATTTCATGGATTAAAAAAACAGGAAAAGGCTTGAGTACTTTGTTCAAGGCCACACAACTAGTAACCAACAGATTCAAGAGTCAAAGTGAAACTTGTCTGAGCCCTAAATTCAGTCTCTTCCTCATCCTGCCAGGGAGACCCAGGCACATCACAGGTCACCAAATGTTCACACGAATGCTGTGATTATTCTGGAACACTCCCACACTCATCCCCCCAAACACTCCCACGCTCACACCCCAAAACACTTCACCCTCCCAGGCCACTCAAAAAAAAAAAAAAAGAAAAGAAGAAAGAAAGAAAAGAAAAAACAAGCACATAGTTTTGCTAAGTGAACCATCGCCCAGAGGGGAGGCAGGACTGGCCTGAAGTCACATAGCCAGTTGCTGGAAGGAGGGTCAGAGGCTGCACCAGAACTTTCCAGACTGAGCCCCAACCAGTCTCACTCCCCTTCTCAAAACCCTCCAGAGAAAGGAAATCCTGCTTCTAATCTTTCTCAAATTGCTCCATTCTTTTCCAAGCTTCTGGTTGCTTTCATTAAGTGAAATAATCTTATAAAGTATGAATTAGGCAGCAAAAAATTGTTATTCCTTTCTCTTATTTCAGTGAGTAAAACAGCGTCCTGATTAGTCTATCTCCCCTGCTGCCCTCCACACTATCTGCACTCTACCATATAGCTCTAATGTCATTCTATGATGGAAAAGTTTCCATCTCTCCCCTTCCTTACCCAAGACCCCCCACACTGAGGCACTGCCCAGCCTGCAGCATGTCCCCCGCAAACACGGATGGTTATTAGCCATTCCCTAGGGTCCCAAGTTTTCCCACAAACCTGCACTCACCCTAGTGTCTCCTAGAACACTCTGATTTTCCTCAACAAAAGTCTGCTCTTCTATTAGAGCCTTCTCTGCTGCACTTATATTGTTTTGTATTATCCCCACCAGTGATCGGAATAAAAAGAACTTTTACCCATGTAGGTGCTTTATACTGTGTTCTCAGGGAGTTTGGGCCAGTCCAAACAGAAAGTTAACACATCCCTGTTGCAGGACCAGAAATTCTGAGGCTGGATGAGGAAGGCAAAACTGTAATTTACTTTTCTAGGTAGATTTAGCGGATTCTCAGAATTTAAAGCCCCACTCCCACCTCCATTAAGGTCTCTGGTCCTAGCTCCACTACACTTATGAAAATACTGCCCAAGATTCCCTGACTCCATATGCTAGTTGACTCGGACTGTGCTTACAGGTTTATCCCACTCCAAAAGGAATCCCATCCATTCACTTGCATTTTTTGAGTAGCGTGGTCACCTCAAAGGCAAAGACCCAGCACCAAGTCTGTATCCCCAGCACAAAGCTGCCACTGAGGAATGACAAAATAACTGTAGCTGCCTCCACTGACTGAGCCCTGGCCATACGTGCCAGCCAGGCCATCAGTGAACTCACTTCAGTTTCACAACAGCCTTTATCCCCTCTGGTACTGTTATCTTCCCAATCTGACCTATGAGGAAATAGAAGCACAGATCAATGAAGTAACTTTCCCAAGGTCAAGTGACTAGCACTGGGGGAGCCAGGGTCTGAACCCAAGGAATCCGGCTCCAGATTCTTAGCCAGGCAGACCTTACACTGCCCCTCAATGAATGAATGAATGAATGAGCAGAGTCACTGAAGATGTTCTTGTTTGACAAGTAACCAATCCTATATTATACATAAGAATATCACAAAAATGGGCCTCCCTGATGGTTCAAGGGTCAGCACTGTGAAGCTATCCACAGCCACTGCTGCAAGAGTTCGATCCCCGGCCAGGGAGCTGAACCACATGGTGCAGCAGACCTCTCCTCTCTCACCCGCTGCTCCCCTCAGCAGTGTATTTCAGTCACTCTGCCTGTTCTGTTCCCCACCCTGTCTCCAGTGAGTCCTCTTCCCCCCATCCCCCACACCTCTGGCCTACAGCCCAGCTTGTATGCATAAATAAATAAATCTTAAAAAAAACACCAATAATTTTAAAAAAGAATATCACAAAAATCCTTCTCAAATTTTCCTTCACATCAGCTAGAACATGTCCCTGATCTAACAGTACAGAATTTTTGTCAGTAAAATAAAGAAGTTTGGTTTGATTTATTCTTGGGGAGCTAAGTTCTCCCAGCACACAGCTCCTGGAAGCTGGGGGTCGTCTTCCTCACTAACTGCATTGTGTGCGGGGCGCCAAGCACAGTGCTCATTCCTCTCATATCGCGTAAGTGAATGGAGGAATGAAAAACCAAACACAAATTTCTTTGACGGCTTTGGCCAGATTAAAACACTTTCATTCACTTCTTTTACCACTTATTATACCCCCACTCCACCCCACCCCAATTTCTAGACATCGTCAGATCGCAGCTAAGACTTACTATCTTCTAGGAAAGCCCCACTTTCGGGTTCTCCAAGCACGCCCACATTCCCCACCACAGTCCACTTATATGCCTGTATTTCCCATTTGGTAAATTCTATCCTACTTGTTGAAAGTACCTAAAGTCACTAGAAGAATTCCAGTGAGGTTTTTTTTTTAAGATTTATTTATTTGTGCATACTAGAAGTGGGATGTAGGCCAGAGGTGTGGGTGTGTGCGTGTGACAGGATTCACCAGAGACAGAGTGGGGAGCAGAACAGGCGGATCCACTGAAGTACACTGCTGAGGGGAGCAGTGGGTGAGACAGAAGAGGTCTGTTGCGCCATGTGGGAAGCTTCCTGGCTGGGGATGGAACTTTTGCTGCAGTGGCTGCAGACAGCTTCATAGTGCTAAATTAACCCTTTGCACCACCAGGGAGGCCCCTCCAGTGATTTCTTTTTATTTTTTTTTTCATAAATTTATTTTTTTAAAGATTTACTTATTTATGCATACAAGCTGGGGTATAGACCAGAGGCGTGGGGCAGTGAGAGGGTTCACCAGAGACAGAGGGGGAGCAGAACAGGCAGATCAGAAATACACTGCTGAGGGGAGCAGCAGGCGAGGCAGGAGAGGTCTGCTGTGCCATGTGGGAATCTCTCGGGCAGGCGTTGCCACCATCAACAGTTTCATAGCACAGCGCCTAATCGCTGAGCCACTGGGGAGGCCCCTGATTTCTTTTTGAACATTATCACACAGGCTTCTATTCCTTTATGATCACTCTTCTTGCACAGAGCACTTTAAGAGGCCCTTTCTGTTGTCATTGGCTCTTGGGGAGGCCCTCCCTCACTCAGAAGTTGGGATCATTGACATTTTTTTACTGGTCGCTCTGGCACAGAATGTATGCTGGTTCTGAGGGTGCCCTGACCTAGATTCAGACTTTGGTCTCTAATTATGGGCATACCTTGTTTATTGCACTTTATTGCTCTTCGCAGATGTTGTCTTTGCAAACCTTGTGTCAGTGATACTACAGGCACCATTTTTGCAACTTCCTGTCTCCGTCACATTTTGCTAATGCTTACATTTCAAACTTTTTCATTATTATTCTGAGTTATGATGCTCCGTGAACAATGAATTTTGATCTTACTCTTATAATTGCGGTGCCACAAACTGCACTCATGTAAGGTGTGTGTTCTGACTGCGCCACTGATTGTCACCCACCCCCACCCCCACCCCTCTAAACGCTGAGACATAACAAAGACGTTAGGTTAATTTAGAACCTCAATGTGTTCAAATGAAAGGGAAAGTCACGTGTCTCTCACTTTAAATCAAAAATTAAAAGTTATAGAACTTAGTGAGGAAAGCAGGTCAAAGACCAAGAAGGTCGAAAGTGAGACCTCTGGCACCAGTTGGCCAATGTAAATGTTGTAAATGCAAAGGGAAAGTTCTTGAAGGAAATTGAAAGTGCTACTCAGTGAACACATGACTGATAAGAAAGCTAAACAGGCTATTGCTGATATGGAAAAAGTCTGAGCGAGCTGGATAGAAGATCAAATAGGCACAATGTTCCCTTAAGCCAAAGCTGAATCCAGAGCAACATCCTACTCTTCACTTCTATGAAGGCTGAGAGGTGAGGAAGCTATAGAAAAGTTTGAAGTTGGCAGATGTGTTTGGTTCATGAGGTTTAAAAAAAGAAGCCAACATCAAAGTACTGAGTTGAGCTGCAATAAGTTATCCAGAAGATCTAGCTGAGATAACAGATGAAGGTGACTGCACCAAACAAAAGATTTTCAACATAGATGAAACTGCCTTCATTGGAAGAAAATGCCATGTAGGACTTTCATAGCTAGAGAGGAGAAGTCAGTATCTGTGTTCAAAAAATAGGCTGACTCTCAAGTTAGGAGCTAATGAAATTGGTGACTTTGGGTGGAAGCCAATGCTTGTTTACCAGTCCAACAATTCTAGAGCCCTTGAGAATTATGCTAAGTCCACTCTGCCTATGCTCAATAAATGGAACAGCAAAGCCTGGATGACAGCAGATATGTTTACAAAACATTTACTGAATATTTTAAGCTCACTATTGAGACTATTGCTCAGAAAAAAAGATCTTGGTCCTCCCTGGTGGCACAAAGGGTTAAGTCTCAGCACTATGAAGCTATAGGCAGCCACTGCAGCACAAGTTTGATGCCCGGCCAGGGAGCTTCCCATATGGCACAGCAGACCTCTCCTGTCTTGCCCACTGCTGCCCTCAGCAGTGTATTTCAGTAGATTTGCCTGTTCTGCTCTGTCTCTGGTGGATCCTCTTAGCGCCCCCACCCCTGACTCTGTACCTCTGGCCTACACCCCAGCTGTTGTATGCATTAATAAATCTTTAAAGAAAAAAAAAAGAATCCCTTTCAAACTATTATTGCTCATTGACAACGCACCTGGTTACCCATAGTTCTGAAGGAAATGGATAGGAAGATGACTGCCAGCACAACATCCATTCTGCAGCCCATGAATCAAGGAGTCATTTCAACTTTCAAGTCTTATTATTTAAAAAATACATTTCATGGGCCTCCCTGGTGGAGCAGCGGTTAAGCGCTGTGCTGTGGAGCTGTCGGCAGCGGCGACGTGAGTTCGACGCCCGGCCGGGGACAATCCCACATGGTGCGGCAGACCTCTCCTGCCTCGCCCGCTGCTCCCCTCAGCAGTGTATTTCTGATCTGCCTGTTCTGCTCCCCACTCTGTCTCTGGTGAACCCTCTCGCCGCCCCACGCCTCTGGCCTGTACCCCAACTTGTATGTATAAATAAAATAAATAAATAAATCTTTTAAAAAAATACATTTCATAAGTTTTAGCTGCCACAGTAAGTGATTCCTTTGATGGATCTGATATAAGTAAATGGAAAACCGTCTGGAAAAGATTCAACACTCTAGATGCCATCAAGAATATTCGAGATTCACGGGATGAGGTTAAAATATCAATATTAGCAAGAGTTTGGAAGAAGTTGGTTTCCTACCCTCATGAACGACTTTGAGGGGTTCAAGGATTCAGTGGAGAAAGTAACTGCAGATATGGTAGAAATAGCCAGAGAACTAGGATTCAGAAGCAAAGTCTAGAAAGTGTAACTAAAATGTTACAATCTCATGACAAAACTTTACCACATAAGAGGATTTGCTTCTTATGGATGAGCAAGAAAGTGGTCTCTTAAGACGGGATCCACTCCTGGTGAAGATGCTGTGAACACTGCTGAAATGATAACAGAACTGATGGGATCACATCAACTTGGCTGGCACAGCCGCCGCAGGCCTGGAGAGGACTGACTCTAATTCTATTTTTTTTTTGAAGATTTATTTATTTATGCATACAGGCCAGGGGTGTTTGGTGGTGAGAGGATTCACCAGAGACAGAGTGTAGAGCAGAATAGGTAGATCAACTTAACTACACTGCTGAGGCGAGCAGCGGGCGAGACAGTAGAGGTCTGCTGTGCCATGTGGGAATCTCCCGGGCTGGGGATCGAACTTCTGCTACAGTGGCTCTGGCTAGCCTCATAGTGCTGTGCTTAACCCGTTGCGCCACCAGGGAGGCCCTGACTCTAATTCTAAAAGAAGTCCCACTGTGGATCAAATACTATCAGATCACATCACACCCTATGAGAAATCTTTATGAAAGGAAGAGTCAATCAATGAGGCAAATATCTTTGTGTTTTATTTAAGAAATTGCTGCAGCCGTCCCAGCCTTCAGCAGCTGCCACCCTGATCAGTTAGCAGCCAACAAATTAAACAAGACCCTCTACTAGCAAAAAGATTACAACTTGCTAAAAGCTCAGATGATGGTTATCATGTTTAGCAATAAAGAATTTGTTTAATTAAGGTACATACATTTTTTAGACATAAAGCTACTGCACACTTAACAGACTACAGAAGAACGTGAATAGAATTTTCACACACACACTATAAAACCCAAGCCAGCCAGTGACTCGCTTTATTGCGGCACTAACTTTATTGCTGCGCTCACTTTTTGAGGTAGTCTGGAACCAAACCCACTATATCTCTGGGGTGTGCCTGTAGCTGTGCAATCTCAGGCATGTTTCTTAACCTTAGTTTGAATCTAAACCTCAGTCTTCCATCTGTACAAGGAGAAGAGACAACTTTATCACCATCTACTTCTTCCAGAGATGGGGAGAAAGAAAAATTGAGATAATGTTTGAAAAACAATGAGGGGACCCTCAGTGCTGGAGACTATTTTATCGTGGTGCTGAACCTCTAGCTCAAGTGACTCCTTGTGCCTTCCTTATTGGGACCATCTGTAACAGAACATTCAAAATTTCACTGCAGAGAATTTGCTAGCCCTTTGAACTACTCCATCTTTCAAAGTCTCTCATCAGAGAACTGCATCTCTCTTTTCTCTGCCTTCTTGAAGTCTAGGGTAGAAATTGACCATCCCTGGCTATAAATTTTTGGGCTAAAATAAAATTACCTTCTTTCAAGTGCCCATGACATCCAAGTTGCAAACCATCTCTCCTTTCTGGATCAGATTTAAACACACTCTTGTGGCGCTCCCAGTCACTCTAACTCTCTTTACCCCTGGGAGACATGACAGCTTGGCAAGTCTGAAATCTGCAGACACTCTGCCTTTTGAAGAGTGGGGCTCCCAAGAGAAGCCACACTCGTGGGAGGACTATCTCACTCTCATTTGGGCTCTAGGTTAGCTTGAGACCCAAGACTAGAAGAGCTCAATCATAACTATTTCTTCTGCCTGGCAAGGCATATGATAATATTTCCTCAAAACAGATAATCTCCCTGGTTCTCTGCTTTTCCCCCCTCACCCTATGCTTCCTGGCTTGCTGCCAAGCAAGGATACCAGCTAGGTTAAAACAGAAAGATCTGATTGCAAAAGATGGTTTCACTCAAGCTCAGTCTTGGGGGGCTTGGCTCAGCCAGGCAGGGAGTGTGGGGACCCAGACACATGTGTGGAGCAGCTACTATGATGACACCCACATTTATTGTGGGAGGGTCAGGGAGAGGAAAGGGAGTAAGACACGAATTCTAGGACGAGACCGTGGGGGCACCTAGCACAGCTGGAAGAGCTGCAGAGAAGAAAAGAAATGCCTGCCCAGGAGAAGTCCCCCAGTGACTAGGGCTGACTAGAGTTAACAGAGAAAGGGTCAGGGCAAAGGCCATTGGGCAATGTTTTCAAGAAGGAATTGTGGCAGGAATGATAAAGATAAACAGTTTCCAAAGAAGCAAATGATCTTTGGCTTCTCTTGACACATGATGGAGCCTCGGCCACGTGTGACTTCCTATGGGAAGTTCACAGGAAAAGAAAGGCGTAAACAGTTGAAGATTCCTGTGGCCAGGTTCTGTATTCTGCCTCAAGTCTCTCTTCTTTTTCCACACCTTGAGCACCTCTGCACAAATGGCATCTTCAGTGTCCTTAATCTTTTTAACCAGTGCATGTAGATTTTTTTATAAACTTTTTTTAAAGATTTATTTTATTTTTGCATACAAGCTGGGGTACAGGCCAGAGGTGTGGGGCAGTGAGAGGGTTCACCAGAGACAGAGTGGGGAGCAGAACAGGCAGATCGACCAAGATACATTGCTGAGGGGACAGCAGGAGAGGCAGAAGAGGCCTGTTGCGTCATGTGGGAATCTACCTGGCCGGGCATCATCACAGAACTTTCGCCCCAGCCTCTGACAGCTCCACAGCGCTGCGCTTAACCCGCTGCAGCACCAGAGAGGCCCCAGTGCATGGAGATTTGTGGTGAGTAAAGTCCTTCGGCAAGTTCTAGGAGAAGGAAATTCCCCAACAATGAAGCCACTGATGGAGTAGACATAAGATTCTGAAATGCCAAAGGGAAGAGCCTTTCCCTGGTCCCAGATACTGTGGTCAGTGAGGAGAGTGGAAAAACCATGGATCTTGGGAGATTTTGAAAATCCTTTCCAGTTGTAATGCCTCCTGTGATCATAGGTAAAGCAAGAGTCTCCCTTCATTTTATAAAACAGACACAAAATAATGCAGATATGGAAATATCAAAAGATTTGCCTCAATTATCCCAGGGCCCCCCAGAAGGTGCCCAGAAGGTGACAAAAAAAACTTGATTTAATTATTCCAAATCTCCTCTTCAAACTGAAAAGAGGGATATAAATAACAAAGCAGAGAAAGGCCATACGAAATTCACACCCATGTGTGTTCCAACCTGAAACAATTGGGTATTAAGAAGGCTCTGTGCTGAACTGGAACTGGGTGGAGGAAAGTTGTCTTCCTGGGCCCCTGACCTTGAGAAGCTTATTATCTAAGGTACACCCAGTCTCTTCGTAGCTCCGGTAGGTCCGGGAAATCAAGTCAAGGATTCCAGCATAAATGAATTCTGCAGCTTTGCTGCCCCTTTCTGTTCTCCTGAGACCCAACATCTCCCAGATGATGGCATCAAGGTTACCAACACAGGGTCAAGAGTGAGTTGGCCTGCTTTAACCCCTCCTTGTCAATTAGTAGCTAGCTGACATCAGTAAGTGTTAGCAATTCCATGTTATTTGCCAGCTCAGCATTAACCTCTCCAAAAACAGAAGTCGGTATTGGAGGGTGTCTGTCGTTTCCCAGTTCCCTACAAATGTCATTAAGCAGCCTTTCCACCTCTCAGCTGCCATCCTGCCAACCCTATTTAAAGAGAAATACCCCAGGAATTCCCTTGGCATTGTCACAGCACTCTCCCTTAGCCAGAAAGGAAAGACTCCAGAATATTCTCTACTCCATCCTTCTCCTTCCATTCCCTCTCCCATCCAGCCAGCTCTCCCTCTCTTGTCAGCAAGGTTAAACCAGGATGAGTAACCAACATTTGTATAGTACTCTGCAGTTCTCAGAGGGTTTTTGTATAAATGATTTTGTTCAGTTCATGGTAAGCAGTGTAATTTTATCCTTAATACAATCCTGTGAACCTGTCTTTGTTTTTTCCCACCTTACAATACACACACCAAGTCTTAGGTCCACAAGCTGTCCACACCCACACAGCTAGGAAGTTGGCCACACCAGGACTCCACTACTCCACAGTATCATTTCGTCATGTCCACGTACACAGCCTAGGAGCACGTGGAGCCTGAAGTTTATGGTCAGAAACAAAGATGTCTCACTTTCCCCACACACAGGCCCCAAGCAGGGTCGTCCATACGCATGTGATGCCTACAAAGCACCATGCCAAGGTGGGGAGGGAAAACCAGAGAGGGGACCGAAGGCCTACAGGGCGCCACTAGGTCAGGGCAGACCAAGGCATTCCAGGCCCCCAGACAATCCCAAAGCACCCAGGAAAAGCCAAGGCTCCAGATAGACTGAGGCTTCCCCATCCAAGCACACCCCTGGGCCTGCCTCATGGACGTGTCTAGGGAGAAGGAAATGGACAAGCTCCCTCTGGCCAGGGCTGAGAGGTTGATCAAATTCAGACACACACCCATGCACACTCAGCAGAAAACTCAGAGCCGTGGAAACGAAGCCCTGGGCTCACCCCAGGCCAAAGGAGAAGCAGTGGCAGCTGCAGCCTGTCTGGGGCTCCAGCTCAGCGCCACCGTCTCCTCAGACGCTGGCTGCCAGGCAGAGCAATAAAATACACGTCTACTTAATTTTTCCATGGACACAACCCCAGCTGGGACTGGCAGGCTCTGCAGGAGCTGCAACTCCAAAGCCTCATAGACCCTCTGTGCCGAGCCCCACGCTGGGGTTGTGGGGAAGCAGTATTTTGGAATCGGATTTGCCATTCCCTGGACATTTCTCCCCCAATATCTTTCCATTTCATCCAGAGACTGACAGAGGGTTGGAATTCAGCGCAAATTGCTTGCATCTGCTTGGCCACAGCCCAGACAGTCAGGTAGTTTAGAGAGAGAAGGAGAAGCCGTGTTGGCCCACTTCTGGAAGCAGGGGTGGCTGTGTGCTAAGGAATCTGGTGCTGGGCTGGGATTTGTGTGCAGAGTTTGCATACAAAATTCCCCAAGGAAATTGAGGAAAAAACATCAGGGCAGCTGCAGACAAGTGATTCCACCCCAAGCGTGGCTGGAGGAACGGGGGCAGGGAAGCCACAAAGACCCTAAAGGGGGTGCAGAAGGAAGAGGAGAAGGTTGGGCTGTAGGAGCAAGAGCAGTGGCAGATTCTTCAAACACACACACCTCAGCCAACTAGGGTGTGGGCAAAAACTAACCTCATACATTTGGTAACCTCTTCCAGTGGGCCAGAAGCCTGCCAAGCCCCTGGGCTCCCCACCCTACCCCACCCCACCCCACTCCACCCCAGTTTGGCAACCTTGCTGCTGCTGCTGCTGCTGCAATTGCTCCCCAACATCAAAGTCACAGCTTTCAGGAGCTGAAAATGAGAGACAAGCACAGGCCGGGAGAGCAGAGCAACCCGAGGACCGTGTGGACCTGGGGCCTGAGGGTCCCTCTCCCAAGCATTCTCCTTTTGCTGCATTATCCTTACAAGACACAAGTCAATTCCCCATCCTCTGGCTAAAAGATGTATGCATTCCCCAGGCCAGACGCTGACTTTTCATCCACTACCAGAAAGCACCACCCCTGCCACCCCCACTCGAGGCAGTTTTGGTTCTTATTTTTCATCTTAAACAAACACATCCCCAAACCTTTGGTTGGTTGCGTTCGGCTTGCAGCCGGGAGCCAGGAAGTGTGCTTAGAGGGAAAGGGGTCGACGAGAGGGCCCCAGGGACCCGAGATGCCCCGAAACTGCGGGAGCGGGGTGGCGGTGGGGGTCGGCAACCTGCTTGGCGTGGCGGCTGGAGCTCCGGCTGCCACCGCGTTCGCGGCTCCAGCGGTCGCCGGCCACCCTAGCTCCTTCCATTGTTGCCCCTCGGCTGTTGCCATGTTTGGAGAGAGCGCCCGGACCTCGGCTCGGCCAGCGCGGCGGGCCCTCCACAGCCCCCCCGGCCGCCGTCGGGCGGGTGCGCGTCCTACCTGTCTCCGCGGCTTCCCAGCCCAGCCGACGTGTCGCGGGCTCGGCGACCGCGCTGCGGGCTCTGCGGCTCGGGGCGGCTCCGGGCCCCGCGCGAGCCGGGCGCGCCGCCTCCTCCCGGGCAGCTCCCCTCCACCGGTTCACTCGGCCCTGGGGTCCCCGGGGGGCGGGGGAGGCCGCCGAGGGCGCTGGGAGCAGCTCGCAAGCGGAAAGAGGTCCCCCGGCCGAGGGCGTGCACGAGCCCGCACGGTCAGGCCACCCCGGGCGAGACAATAGCGGGAGCAGCGGGCGAGAGTGGAGAAGCCATCTCCCGGAGACCCGGCGCACTGCACGGCCCCCGGCGCCGCCAGCCCCTGCAGCGCGGGCCGCCGCCGGCCGCGCTCCTGCCCGCAGCGCTAGTCCGGGCGGGAGGCAGGGCGGGTTCCGGAGCCCGACAGTCCTCCACCTCTCCCTCCCAGCCTCACCTCTCCTCCCTCTCTCCTCCCCCAACAGCGCGTGGGGGAGCGCGGCGCGCCGGCGTCAAGTTGTGCCTGCGAACCCCAGAGCCAGGTTTCCACTTTCCATTTAGGTGAGAGCTCTGCAGATGGTCGTTACTCTTCCCTCTGCGCTGGGTCAGGTGAAAGCCAAACCGACAGCGTTTTGGGGTCCAGCTATCCGTCTGAGGAATTCTCCCTTCGTAACCACGGCGATGCTACCTCGGGAGTAAGGTGGGGTGAGGCGGAGCTGTCTCGCGCTTTCCCTTCTCGACCCCATTCGTTTTTCTGTTAGTCCAAGTGGAATCTCCCCCCCCCCACCCCCAACCCAGAGCCTAAGAAAATAGTAATCAACGACCCAAGGAAGGAAGCAGATAGAAAAGGGTGGAGGAGCCCTCTTTCTTACAGTATGTCGTACCTAAAATGTAGACTTTTTCTTTGAGGAGTGGTACCTAGAAAAATTCTCCTACAGGATTCACCCCAGGAAAGCCAGTTGACCAGCTCTCAGTTTGCATTTTGTTTGCATAGTGACTGGTCTCTGATCTCAAAGTTCACTTACCTCAGAACAGACTGTCAACCCTGCTTGCCTTTTCCTTTCTTACCAGACTGTGAAGATCCACACCTGTTCCGAATCTTGTCCTCTGAAGTCCCCTTCAGGTATTTTAAGTCTCAAGACTCCCAGCGAGGGCTCTATAGAAACATCTGCCAAACATCTTCCCTGTTTTCAAGGAAATAATTTGCCAAGATGCTACTATTCCAGTCGTTTGAGTTTCATTAGAGCTTTTAGTTTCAAAGAGGTCTTTTTTTCTTTTCTTTTTTTTAAGATTCAGGACCTTTAATTTTTTTCCTCATTAATAAAAAACCTTTACAACAACCTCAAACAGAATTCTTAGATTCATAGGATTATAAAATTGAAAGAGACTCTAAAGTGCTATAAAAGGACAACTATCTGTTGGGAAGGGAATTTGAATAACCAAAGGCCTTCTGCATGGGGGAGAAAGCAATGGAAAAAGTGAATTGACAATTCAGAGGGATTTCTTGGTCTCTGATAAGATGAAATCTGGGCAAATGCAAAGTAACCCTGCAGGTAACCCTGATGAGAGAAAAAGGGAGGAGAAGCCTGTGGGGGGAGACAGGTTTATTTCTCTTCTCTGCCCCCCCCTAGATGTGACCTTGGGTGGTCCAGTCACTCTGAGCCACAATAACATCAGCTTCCCCTGCCACACACAGTGTGGGCAGCTCTAATGAGAGAATGTGAGTGAACCGTTCTGAGAGCATATATCCTAATGTACGTAGATCCTATTCCTGGTCCCTAAGGCCCACAGAGGCTAGAGCAGTCATTCTTTGAGTCACCATTCACCTCCTGTTCAGAATACAGATATTTATGACCACTTATTTCTGCGCCTGCTATCAGGCTAAGCTCAGAAGCCAGAGAGAACACCATAGCCTGGGGGCTATAGGCTGGCCCATTGTGGGTCAATTTTGGAGTGAAAAGTTACAAGTGGAGAGCTAACAGGAAATAGGTGGGCCTGGGTAGCTGGGTTGAAGATCACATCAAAGGCTTTATAACGCATTTTTGGTAGGGAGAAGAAATTGTGTTTTAAGAGGAATCAGGATATGCCAAAAAAAAAAAAAAAAAAAAAGCTTAGCTTTTGTCCTGGAGGTGACAGAGAACACAAGGTGTAGACAGGTGGAGATGGGAGTGATGTGATCCGGAAAACTTGTTGGTGTATTACACAGGATTTGGAAGATGCACTATTTCCATCTGGCCCTTCAGATCCACGTGGGCCCTCTGCTTCCTGGAACAGGTTGGCCAGTGGGGAGCCATTGCAGGGGTGGGGGTGGAGGGGCTGGAGTTCAGGGCGGTCTGGATATTTATTCCTCGGGACCCCTCTTTGTGGGATCACTGTGGACTGTGGCTGCCTTCAACCAAAGGTCACAGCTCCCCCAGCTCTTTCGGTCCCCCTTTCCCTCTCCCTCCCTTCTCTTAATTCTGGTAATCACCTACTTCCTTTTGGGGGGGAGGGATGGAGAAACTTGCTTTGCTGCACTCTGTGCCTCGTGGTTTTCCTAGGCTCTGCCAGTCCTCAAATTGGAGTGCAAATTTGCTTCCTGCCCCAACCTGATACAGGTTAGCGCCCTGGCTGGGAGCCCTGGTTTCCTCTGGAGTGGTGCCAGCAGGGAATCTCCAAACTGTGCCCAGGGCACACTGGGTATTAAAAGGGAAGGACAGATATGGGAGATAGTTAGGAATCCTCATCAATAACATTTGATCATGTGTGGGATGTTTTGAATTAGGGAGAGAGCAGGATCTAGAAATTGCTCCCCACTAGATGCCTTAGGAATTGGTGGCAGTTCACTAAGGTGGGGAGAGGGGTGTCTAACTATGGGGAGGAGAATCATGAGTTTGTGTTGGTTGGTGCTATCTGTGGAATATTTAGGGGTGTTGCCTGGTGGACAGTGAATTTATGACTCTAAGCTCAAAGTCGAGGCCTAGGCAAGTGATCCTCTGTTTATAGGTAGTGAATGAAGTATGGGCATCTCTGAGATCACCCCAGTGGGCATACAGAGGAAGAGTCCTGCAAAAGGAATGGAGAAGAAACAACCAAGTTGGTAGAGAAAACTGAGACCAGACAGGAGGGAGGGACAGAGAGACAGAGGGTCAGGAAAGAGAGGTGGCAGCCAGGATAGCCAGGAGGGCAGAGTTGGAAAGTACCCTTCAGATTGACAGGAAAGTCCCTGGTGCCCGGCAGAGAACATAGTTAAACTAGGCTCCAGTGACTCAAGGAATGAGACACATGACTGTAGACCACTCTTTCTAGAAGTTTGGCAATTACTGGGAAGGAGAAATATAGATAGTGGAGTGGGGAGGTGCAGGGTCAAGGGGAAGATCTTATGATTTTTTTTCCTTTTTCAGATGGGCAAGACTTAAACATGCTATTTTGCTGAGCAGAAAGACCAAGGAGATAGATGATTGATGAAGAAGCCCCAGAGAGCTGAGAGGAGTTAGGGTCCAGGCACTGGGGGTGGTGTTGCCTGGGCATCTTTGAGAGGAGGTTACACGGGAGATGTCTTTGCAGACTGGTACTCAGGAGACCAGGCCTTGCGAGGACTGGCTGCTGCCTGACAGTCTCGGAGCAATTTGCTGAAATTGGGCAGAGTATTTAAGGAAAGTGGTCAAGGTTAATCTAGCTGCTAAAGGGAGCTGCTAGGGTGAGTTCCATCAAGAGAGGAACTTGCCGACAGTCAAGAATCCGGTTGGGATGGGCTATTTTATTATGTAGTGGCCACAACCCATATTTCCATGTTCTTCTACAATGCTGGTGATGTTAAGTGTTAAATCAGGGTTAGACAAAGGGAAAAAAGGGTTCCTGAGTGAAGAGGAGGTGCCAAAGCAGGAAGGCCATGAATGTTGATGTGGGAGTTAAGGCCTGCTGTGCCTCTCCCAGAGTGCTCTTTCTAACACAACCCTCTGTTTTCCTTGCTTAAAACTGACTAGCAGGGAAGTTCACGAGGGCAGGATTTTTTTACTTTGTGCTTTCAATTCCTGAATTTCCAGAGCAGAGAACAGCGCCTGGCACATAACAGGTGCACAAGAAAGCTTATCAAATGAATGGGTGGTTCCACACAGCTCCTGGATAAAGTCTGAACTTCAAGTCCACAATTGGCGTCACTTACTATCTGGCCCTGGCTTTTCACTCTTGCCTCAGAGGACAGGAACTTTGTCTCATTAATCCTTGCATCCCCAGAACCTGTCATGTAGTAAGTATTCAAAAGTGTGTGTTAAATGAATAACACCCTCTTTCATTTCAATGGAGATCACCCTTTGGCCTTTACTATACTCCCTGCAGCTTCTAGAACACATGCTGAGAGAAATGGGGGAGTGTTTGAGGAAAGGTGTCCTCATCTGGATAACTTCCTGCAAGCTTCTCCCTCTGCCTCAAAAGGTCCAATCCCTGATTTATACACTGTCTGTGTGGTAGGCAGAATAGTGGCCTCACAGAGGAGGATGTATGCCTCCTAAATGCTAGAACCTATGAATATATGGTAAGAGGATTTTTCACACGCGATTAAGATAAGGCCATGGAAATGGGGGAAGAGTAGCCTGGATTACCCAGGTGGGTCCATTCTAATCACATGAATCCTTAAAAGTGGAATTCTGTTCCCAGCTGAAGGGAATGATGACAAAATGGTAAGAGTTACCACTGTTGGCTTTAAAGTTGGAGGATGAAGGAGCTGAGCCAAAGAATGTGAGCAGCTACTAGAAACTGGAAAAGGCAAGAGAGGTTCTCCCAGGAGCCTCCAGAAAGGAACGCAGCCCTGTCAACTCCTTTAGCTTCAGTTAAGTGAAATCCATGTTGGGCTTCTGAGCCATAGACTAACTATACAATAATAAACCTGTGCTTTTTAAACCCATTTGTGGTATTTTGTTATAGCAGCAATAGTAAACTAATGCACCTCATGATTAGCTTTCCAGAAGCTTCCTTAGCATGCCTGAATGTCTAGACACATCTGTTAGATGCTTGGATTGTAGCACTAATCAGGGGGTGTTGTGACTGTTTGTTCTTTCTGAACTGGGAAGGGAGAAGGAGGAAAAGTGGTTTCACAAGCTCTTAAGGACAAGAACACCTCTTCTGGTGCTATGTTGGGCTTTCTGGACAGAATTCATTGCCTAATCCAAAGCTGATGCTCAATATACCCTTGGTAAGTATGTGTGTGTTATGTAGGAGATCAGGTCCGGTGAGTCTCTGGAAACTCCATGATACTGCACGTTAACTCAGGCTGAGACTGACGGAGTCATTATAAAGTAGAAAATCACGTTTTCTCCACTGGAGATGAGAGACAAGGTCACGTACCTACACTCTGATAGTAACTGTCCCTATCTCTAAGAAGAAATCCCCCCCCCAATACTTTAGATGAAGTTGTCACAACTAACAAACCCTTTAGGCTAACAACTTTCTAGGCTAAAGATGTGGACTCCATCATAAAGAGGCCATAGGCACAAGGAGATCACAGGTTGGAGAGCTGAATGACCTCATGGAGAGAAAAACAAAGGAAGGACCCCAGCCCTTTAATCCTTTTGAAATTAAACCTTTCCCTCACTGCCCTAAAATCCCACCATTGGTGACATGCTTTCTGGATCTTTAATATAATTACATTCACCTCACAATTATTTCTGTGCTAGGTACCCAGCCATACGCCATTGTAGGAATTTCAGACAATATCTCACCCCAAGTCAGGGAAAAACAGTTAGCTCTTCAAGGTGCTAAACCAAGGCTTCTGAGTCAGGGTCCAGGTAACAAATGGGGCCACTGAGGGGGCAAGAACTGTAAAGATATGCCTGTCTTGCCCCACAACATTTTCCAGTTCTGATAGAGTGGATGCTGATATTCAAAGACAGATGTATTTGATAAGTAGGAGGTTAAAATGCATCCTTAAAAAATTAATGGGGAAAATTAAGCTTAAGAAATAGGAAGGGCGGGGGGTGGGGGGGGGGAAGGGAAGCTTAAGAATCTATGAGTTTAGACTGTCCTCTAGTGGGAGAATTAAATTCAACCATCTATGTGACGTGAGAAGCTTCGAAAAGCACTTTGGAGAAAGGCTTATTATCAGGTAGAAAGAACAGTTGTGTTTGAAATGCAGCAGATATGAAGCCAATTCTGGCCACGCTGCCTCAGGTGGGGCTTTGCAGTGTTAACGAGCCAAACTTTCAATTCAACTGTCAGCCTTTGCCTACAGGAAAAATTATTCTCCATAGCCTGAAATAAACCTTGTCAGCTGTCTCCAATCTGGCACCTTTTCTCTGTAGTTCTCTCCATTCCAGCCAGATTAATTTATTCACCATCCCCCAAACACAGCTTGCACTCCCGACGTTCCTTCCAGATTTATCATTTTCCTTCTCATTGTGCCTACCTCACTGTTGTGGAAGTGGTAGGTAATAAACAACTTAATGGCTTAATCCCATGCCATCTAGTTAACAGCTTGTTTATTATCCTGAAGGAATGTGAATATGATGTAACGAAATCATTGGGCAGGGAAAAACTTAAAGGCCCCTTTATTCTTGCTCCTTTAAGGTGGACTGGACAGAACTGCATTTCCTTTCCTTAAAAAGGTTAGGTTTTATACATTTCCATCTCATTCATAAAAACAGAGCAAGAAGCTCTTCCATGTCTAACACTGTGGGTGCTCAGGATGTCTGCGTACATAACTGAACATTTCTGTTGCTCATTTCTATTTTCCTCTGAGAGTTACTGGTTTAAACTTAACTTTGATCATGTGTTTTCCCTGATTGAAAACTCAAGGGCGCCTGTCCCATTTTATAACTTCTGTCTTTCCATCCTCACCTCCTGCAAAGCTTGTATTCGAATTTTTGTTGCTGCCTTTGTTACTCTATGTTAAGATTGTTTGCTTTTGTGTCTGCCTTCTTACTAGACTGTGAACAGAGTCTGTCTTACCTACCTCTGGACTCTGGAACCAGCACATAGGGAAACCACAGTAAAGGATCAATACATGTTTGTTGAATTAAACTATTCCTTCCTGGTAGTTTGAGTCTAACCTTACCCTCCTGGGAAAAGTAATAGAATGGTGAAACTTTAGATTGACATGTATCTTAGAGGTCATCTAATCAATTCCTTTCATTTGATGGAGGTGGAAACCCAGGCCTGCTCAATATCACATAATTTGTTGGTCTTTGTTTTGAAAGAATCAGACAATTGTAGGAAAGAAATTTTTCCTAGTGAGGCTGAGATGTTTTGTTGTTCATTGTGTTCAGAAGCCTCAAGTTCCCAGAAACAAAATAAATTTCCTCATCAGACTTTTGAATTTCATAATCCCGTGTTCCACACCCTGTGTTTGAGGATTGGTGAAACTGATTTTAGGGCAAAATAGACCAATCTGGAGATTTTTGGTCTTCATGTTCCATGTTGCTCCCACTACATACACTAAAACAGCTTTAGAAGAATCCAGTTTGGGAGTCAGATTTGAAATCTACAACTTGTCTGGAAGAAGAAAGGCCAAAAATCAACCAAAAATCTAATTCACGGTCTAAGCTTCCTTTCTTATAGTCTAAATTCAGATCCACTTTTTCATTGTCACTTTTATTTTCATTTATTAGAGCCCCTATTCATGAATCAAACTTATCTTTCCTTCTTTTGTGTTAAGGAATGCTTATCTAATGGCAACATTTCATGGATGGAAGTGTATTTTTCACCAAAGATACTATAATCTGGTTCAGTAAAATTACTTAAATAAAAAGGAATTTATCGGGGAAGTGATAGATAAAAGTCAGAAGAATTGTGTTAAAAGAGGTTACAACTCTATGTCTGAATTTTGGATGTTCCTGGCAGTTTTCTTTGAAACTTTCTAACATTAGAGGGAAGGTTTAATGGCTATTGCCAAGAAGAATTGTGTTAAAAGAGGTTACAACTCTATGTCTGAATTTTGGATGTTCTTGGCAGTTTTCTTTGAAACTTTCTAACATTAGAGGGAAGGTTTAATGGATATTGCCAACTGACCAAACGTGAAATATAAAAGAACTTGAAGGATACATGTCTCACGGAAAAGGAAAGGAAAACAAATATTGACTTCACGTTAGCGCTCCCAAAACAGACATATTCTTAAAGCCAAATTAGAATCTAGATTTAATTCACGAGAGAAACAATTTATTAGAATTATATCAAGTAAATAAAAGAAGAGCCCTTTGCAAGAGCGCCCGGATAGCTCAGTCGGTAGAGCATCAGACTTTTAATCTGAGGGTCCAGGGTTCAAGTCCCTGTTCGGGCGTTTGTAATTTTTCGCACGTTGACAAGCTAGTGAATAATTTTTTTCTGATTACCAAAATCTTAATGCTGAAGCAAACGTCATTTTAAATAGAACACAATTGTCTCAGTATTGCTTTCAGAAGTTACTAGATAAGCATGATTTACAGAAAGAAAAGTGTAAAATCCTGTAACCTTTTAGCGAGTATACGCAGGTTTATGCAGGGTGATTTCCCACCGAGAAGAAGCTCCGTTTCTTCAGATTGCTAATAATTTAATAAAGGAAACCGAAAAGAAAATATGAAAAGGAGTTAAAGACAAGCGCCCGAACAGGGACTTGAACCCTGGACCCTCAGATTAAAAGTCTGATGCTCTACCGACTGAGCTATCCGGGCCCTCACGCCTCACCGTGCTTACTGTAATGCCTTACATAAGAATGAGAAACGTTGTGTAACCGAGTCTGTGAGCCTGCTTTTCGAGAGATTGTTTTCAATCAGAAACAGTTAGGGAATGAGCCAAAGAAAAAGAAGGCTAAATCATACGCCTTTCCCCCGCATTACCAGAATTGCGAGATATTGATGTGCCCAATAACCATTAATGTTACGTCTCTAATCCAGGATTAAGAGAACGGCAAAGTATACCACTTGTGAAGCGCTTGAGTGAATTAGGTCTATTTAATTATGGATGCCAGAGTACCATTCAGTTCTAATTTACCCCGCAACAGGGGTGGGAAGGGCGGAAGACAGTTTAAGAGAAAATACAAATAGGCTGTTTTGAAGCTAATGGTGTTCAATTGTGTAGTTACGCAGTGGTAGAAGGATACTATAATAGGGCTAGTGAGATTGCCCTGGAGATCCCTTGAAGGCATCCGAGTAATTTTAAATGACGCAAACCCTGGAAGAGGTCACTAGTGCTTGGCACAGAAGCGTCAAAACCAGAGACAGGAACGCTGAACTTGCCTGCAGAGGATGATTTTAATGATCTCGTCACTGAAGGTTCTTCCCTTCCACGGTCTCAGAAATCTGAGCACTACCCTGCGGTGGGACTAGTGTTGACAATTATCCTCGATGGGGGGGCTTTAAAGGGATTTTGTTAGATGATGTTCCTTTACTTTATTCCATTTTTAACTGACTTAGAACTGATTACTCTGGCCCAAAAATTTCATTGTTAGGAATTTGTCCTAAAGAAATAATCTGGGATGTTTAAACAGACCTGACTCCGCGCGAGATCGTCATGGTATTTTTTTTTAACTGTCTTTTTTTTTTTTTCAAAGATTTATTCATACATCGTCATGGTATTTTAACTGGAAAAAAATAGAAAAGACGTAACTATCTAAATTATGGTACAACCTTATCATGGAATGTTGTGCATCCATTATTAATGTTCTGGAAGAATACAACTTGAGAAAAATTGCAAAACATTGTGAAAGTCAGGAAATATTTAAAATCATTTTTTTTAGAAAAGGCTGAGTATATGTGCGGTGTTAAGGATAAATGCTTCTGCAGTCTTGGGGTTCTGAAGTTAGAGACTCTATTTGAGTCCTCACTATCACGCAGGATCTGGAGTAAACTACTTCTCTGTGTCCTAGGGTAAAAGGACGATTGTGCAAATTGTGTAAAATAGTACATGGGTAAATGGAAGTTTAGAACAGTGTGTGATGTATAGTAAGAATTCATGAAGTCACAAAGACAATGCAATGATGTTAACAAGAAAGGATTCTATGGATTCTGCTCTATCATTCTCTCACCCTTTCCACCCTTCAACAAGGCTTAACACATTTGGTGTAGCAGGAGATACAGAGAATTGACAAGTTGAAAATATTAGATTAATTTTGGACAAAAAATTAATAACTTTTTCTCCTAAACAGCAGGGAATTGTCAAAAGTGTGGGTCACTAATGTTCTACCTGACTACTCAGGTGCTTCTCTTCCCTAATCTTCCCCCTTGCAAAGCAGCAGAGGCAGCTCTCCTTGCCCCAAGGCTGCCAGCCTGTCACTCTGTAGGAGTCTCTTCTAACAAACTTGTCCTTTTCAGGGGCTGCTCTTAGTGTCCTTTACTTTCCTTCCCTTTTTATAATAAACCTGCCCTTTTGAATATTTAAAAAGAAAGCACTCTTTCATTCTTCTTTACTATTTATTTATAGCAGCATTCAAAATCCTCCACATCCTTCTTTGCTAAGATTCCATGTCAGCACCATTTAATGGAAATACAATGGAAGCCACGTATATAATTAAAAATTTTCCATTAGCAATATGAAAAAAACAAATTAATTTTATTAATATATTTTATTCAACCCAATATATCAAAAATATTACTACTTTATATGCAACCAATATAAAACATTGAGATATTTTACATTATTTTTTTCATACCAAATCTTTGAAATATGATGTATACTTTACATTTTTAGTACATCTTTTGGACTTAGTCAGTTTCAAGTCACATGTGGCTGGCATCTCTCATTTTAGACAGTGTGATTTAATACAACACCAATCTTCTACACCATCAAGTCTTCCACTTCAACCAAAGTGGGCTCTTCTCAGTTGTCAGACTGTCTTCTAATTACTCATCCCTTTCTTCTCTTCACTATTTATGCCACGCTTCTTCAAATGTTCTCCCATCTCTGCCTCTTGAAATCATATTATTTTTTTAAGGTCCCACTCACATGAAAGTTTTTCTCTAAAATCCTCAATAAGAAGGAAAGATTAATTCCAGAGACTGGACTGACATTCAGTTTACAGCCACATTACTCAAGTAGAAGAAATAAAACTGGATTTTTTTGCTATGTACAAAAATCAATTCCACGTGAGTTAAAGGCCTAATGTGAAAAGAATCTTTAGAACTCTTAGGAGAAAATATATGAAAGTATCTTTATGACCTAAAGACAGTGAAGAATCTTTTAAATAATACACAAAAAAGAAATAAGACACAAAGAAAATAATCGATTTGACTTAATTAAAAAACTTGTTTTCATTGAAAGAAAACACGAAAAAGTGAAAACAAGCTATATATTTGAAACTGGTATTTGCGATGCATATAATCAAGGATTAAAAGATAGACAACTTCCACAAATCAAAAACAAAAGACAAACAGTCCAACAGTGAAATGGGCAAAGAACAGGTAACTTATAGATGAGAAACCACAAATCAGTAAGTATGAAAAAAATGATCAACCTTGTTAATAATCATGGACAGATACAAGAAGCCATCATGAGAAATCATTTCACATATCTCAGATTGTTTTTTAAATAATCTGATAATACCAAGGATTGGCAAAGGTGTGGAGCAACAGTGCACACTCCTGTTACTCTGGAGAGTGCTTTGTCGTGACACAACTCTACTGCCTAGAACACACACTTGGACTAGAACAAAAATGTCAATAGCAGCATTGTTTGTAACATCAAACAACTGGAAACACTTAAATATTTATCAAAGGGGGATGAATTAAAAAAAACTTGTGGTGCATTCATTACATGGGCTGAATTGTGTCACCTCCCCAAACTTGTGTATCGAAGTGCTCTCCCCCATCCCCACACCCACACCCTGTCTTCCCCAGCATATTTATAGATAGACTCTTTACAGAGGTGATTATGGCAAATGAGGTCCTACAGATGGGCCTTAATCCAATATCACAGTGTCTTTGTAAGAAGAAGAAATTAGGGCACCCAAAACACAGAAAAAGGGATAAAAGTGTGAGGACTTAGTGAGGTGCCTTTAAAAACAAAACCTGCTGGCACCTTGAGCTTGGACTTTTCACGTCCAGAACTCTGAGAAAATTAGTTTTTGTTGTTCAGTTGCCTTGTCTGTGGTATTTTGTTATGGCAGCCCTAGAAAACTACTAATTACCACATGACATTTGATTACACAATTATACAATTCAATATATTAGTATACTACACAAGAATATTACAAGACTGAAAATGAGTTAACTATAGCTACATGATTCAATATTACTGAACTTCACAATCCTGAAAGAAAAAGGAAGAATATATATAGTTGGATGCCACCCACTTGCAAAATTTTAAAAGCAGAAAATATTTTAAAGAAACATTAGACATATAAATCCTAAACAGCTAAAGAAAATGCATAGCAGGAGTAAAGACCAAACTCAGGGTGGTGGAAATGCCATCAGAAAAGGGACTACAGGGAACTTTCTTTTTTTTTTTTAAGGTTTATTTATTTATGCATACACGAGCTGGGGTGTGGGCCAGAGGTGTGGGGGCAAGAGACAGACTGAGGAGCAGAACAGGCAGTTTGAAGTACACTGCTGAGGGGAGAAGTGGGGAAGACAGGAGAGGTCTGCTGTGCCATGTGGGAATCTCCCTGACAGCTTCAGAGGCTGAGACTTAACCCCTTGTGCCACCAGGGAGGCCCTACAGGGAATTATTTGTACAGTTAAAGTATTATTTGTTAGGAAAAGTGGTGGGAGAAAGGACAGATATTACACTTTTTTTTTTATCTTTTTTGTATATCTGAAGTAGCTTGCTATTTGATCTTATTTTTAAAATTTATTATATATATAATATGTCATTGTTCATTTTTGTACAATATTTGCTTTCCCCTCTCAGGTGTAGTCCCCACAGAATTCTCACCACCAATTCACCTGTGCACCATCAACATAGTCCCTTGTGCTCTTCTCTCCACTGATTTTGTTTGTTTGTTTTTTTTAAAGATTTATTTATTTGTGCATACAAGAGCTGGGGTATAGGCCGGAGGTGGGGGGATGTGTGTGAGAGGCTTCACCAGAGACAGAGTGGGGAGCAGAACAGGCGGATCTACTGAAATACACTGCTGAGGGGAGCAGTGGGCAAGGCAGGAGAGGTCTCCTGTGCCATGTGGGTCAGCTCCTTGGCTGCGGATTGAACTCAGGCTGCTGATAGCTTGATAGTGCAGAGACTTAACACCTAGTGCCACCAGGCAGGCCCCTCTCCCCCCACCCCATGTCTCTGATTTACAGTTGTCAGTTAATTTTTATTTTTTAACTTATTATTATTATTATTTTAATTGATACCTTATTTGGTTCCCCCATATTCCTTCTGTAGCTTGCTATTGTAAAAGAAAATCTATAGACTGAAAATACTTACTCTAATTACTTTAGAACTACAAGGGTCTTTAGAAAAATCATCTGAGTCAACCATTTTATTTTACAGGTTGGGAAACTGAAGAACTGTAACTTTCTGGTTTCTACAAATAGTTAGGCTAACCCCAGATTTCCTGTCTCTTTATTCGGTAGTTTGTGGGTCTAATTTTTAGAGAAGGAAGTGGTAATCTCTAAGTCACTTATGAGTGTGTAAAGTCAATTTCATTTTCTTTTTTAGTAAGGCTATTTGACTGGTAAAAGATACTGTAAATATGGTTTATTTTCATTACAGCATGTAATTTAATGAAGTTTTATTTAAAAAAATAAAGTTTTTTTAACTTTATTTAATGAAGTTTTATTCATAAAACTCCATCCTCCAAAGGATGGAGAAATGTCGGCAAATGTTGACCACTAACAGGTGGGATCATTGGTGGTTTAAGAAAAACACTGGAAGATGAATGATTTTCATGAATCAGTTGTCAACTCTGAAGGAAAAAAGTTCTATTCTTATCTATGGCTCATTCAACATATTTAGGAAGGCTTTAAATGAACATAAATATGTTGATCAAACTTTTGCAAAATGCAAAAGTGAAAGAATTAATCTCAGCTTTTCAGGAAAGGCTAACTACAGCCCATGCACCACTGCACTTACCACATTCTTTTGATCTGGACAGTCTGACTCCTCCACTAGACAGATTCCAGGCTCTCTAGGTTTGGAACCCTCTAGGTTGTGCTTGGCACGTAGTAGGTATTCAACAAATACATGTCGACCTTAAACAAACTGAATTGCAAGACAGGATCATAATTCAAGAGTACAGGATACAGTAGAAAGGGATCTAAACTAACCTGAAACTATTCAAAAGAAACAAATTCCTGTTTGGGACATTTTTTAAAAATTAAAATTAACTGCACAGGTGAGAGAGTTGACAGTGGTTCGCTTAAAAGAGCTCCCCCTCGCTCCCCCCACTATTTTTTCGAGAGGGGTAGTGGCTGACTTAAAGCTCTCTGGGAACAACTGTGAAAAAAATTAATTTTTCAACTAGTTTACAGAACCCTGAATCTCCCAGCTATGCCAGAGATTAGGCCAGAAACAGAGGAAGGTGCAATCTGCAAATTAAAGGCGTTCACCGCCCCATCTTCATTTGCATGAGACCGCGCCTAGCTCAGAGAGTCACATTTTAAACGGGACAAATGGGTACTTGTTCAGAAAACGGTGACTAGGTGGCAGGGGGCTTGGAGCTGTGTCAAAAGAAATAGTTGGAGGCTCTGAGGGGATTTTTTAGCTTGCAGAAAATCAAAGAGGGTCAGAGTGGGACACACTTGCTGTCTTCAAATAACCGGACACTACTCAGTTCTCCAAAGAGCAGAACTGAAATCAATATAAATTGCAAAGTAACATTATTTCAGCGCAGAACACCCTCTAAATATTTAAAGTCGCCCTGAAGTAAACGGAATGAAGTATTTAGGGGAGGTAACGCCTTGGGTCCCGGCAAGAGGTTGAAGACAGTGGGCCCGAGAGGTTTGAAGGCACTTTTATATTGTGAAAGATGACCCCAAGTCATCGCGCTTTGCTCGCTTAGCATTTCCCATCCATCTTGGAGCTGTCCTGTGTGTACTAGTCTGATCTCCAAAAGCGCCTACACGAGGATGGTCCGATTCCGCTCTCCAGCCCCCAGTGGGGAGTAAGAAGTTAACACCGAGGAACTGTGGGGACAGCGTTTTCTGAAGGGCTGAAGGGCGCCTCTGATTATGTTCTAGGGTTTCTCCTCTCCCAGTTTTCTGATCTCGCAGGGAACGACTACAGACGTCTCAAGAGCCCGCGAGTTCTCACAATGCTCGCTCTGGAAACCTGACAACTCCTCGCCACCCACGCCCTGCGACTCTCTCTCCGGGCCGGGCGCTACTCTATGGTAGGAGAGCTCTAGCTCTCTAGCCCGCCAGTTGCCCCATCGATGCTTTCCGGAGGCCTCACCGGAAGCACCTGGAAGGGAGCGTTGGGGAGGCCGGAAGTTGCGCCCTCATTCCTCGCCGTTTCAAAATGCGGCTGAGGCCTTGAGGCCTCTGGGCCTGGCACTGACGCCCCCTGCCCCGCGCTCGGCGGGGGAGCGACTCATGGAGCGGCCGTAAGGTGTGGCTCTGGACTTTCGTCGGCTGGGTGTCGGGGGGCGGGGGCGCGGCCGTCTCACCGGGCGGGAGGCGCTTGCGGGTGAATGGCGGCGTAGCGACGGGTGTGTCGGGCGGAAGAAGGGCTGGGGGCCAGGGTTAGAGGAACAGCCACCCGGGGAGATGAAATGGAGTTGGGGCGACGTGTAACCTCTTCCGCTAACGGGCTCCAAACCTAAAATCGAAATAGTGCTACTGACGATGTTTAATTGGACGCAGAATTGGGGGAATGTTGAGGCTCTTGGGAGGAAAGACGTGCGGGAGAGGGAAGCGGGGAGAATGACATTGGGGCTGCTCTCGAGAGTCTCGGGGCTGCGGGGCATCTGTCTCAGAGAGCTCGTTAGTAGAGTGCTCATTTGGGGCCACACCCAGACCTCCCCAGACAGACCAGGAGATGGAGCCCAGGAATATGTGTTGCTGTCGTCAGTCGCCCATTGGGTTTTTGTACACCACAAAGTTTGAAAACCCCTGTCTTGATGGGAGGTCTGTGGTGGGAAGTCCCTGCGTGCCTTGGGATGCTACACGTGGAGCAAGAATCTGCCAGACTTTTGGTATAAAGTTTTACTACTACTCAGTTTAGGTTTAGTCCCCCCTTCCTTTGTACATTCTGATGTGAAAGAGTAATTTGGCTCATAAATATTTATTTCACGCTAAGTGCTGGTCATTTTCACAACTTTTTTTTACAGTTAAAATAGTGCATACCTGTTTGAAAAAAATGCACACGGTATAAAAGTCTGTAGTTATCAGTCATTTTTACTAACCTTTTCCCTCCTCCAGTTAGCTACTGTTAACCACTTCCTATTTTTATACATAACGTTTTAAAACAACAATGGGATCATTTTGTGTGTATTGTTCTGCACCTTAAATTTTCAAATACCAATGTCATGGACAGCTTTCCATAAAGCATACATATACTTTTTTATGTATGTTATATTTTAAAGATTTGCATAATATGGCATTACAGGATCATACAAGTTTCTTTAATCATTTTCCCCTTGGTGGATTTTTAGGTTATTTCCTGACTTGGTTGTTTTGCAAACTGCTGGAGTTTACTCTTTCTACACACTTACTCTTTGTTGGTGTGTAGCAGGCTTGGTAAGAACTAAAAGGTCTGAACAGTAGTTTCTTTATTAAAACAAAAAAGCTAATCATTTCCGTGTATGTAGTTGAAAGGGAATCAGACAGTAGTTTTTAATAGAGATCCCTAGGGCTCCAAAGAATTGATAAAAATGATTAGTTCTGCTAACTTCTGATAAGAAGTTTTTGTTTTGTGGGCCCAGCACGCTTCTGCATGCCCATGTCAGCTAGTCCTTTGCTCTCTTTAAGTGCGCTGGAAAAGCAGTGTATTTTGCCCTACCTTGGACTATTCCTAGTTCTGCTATATTGTGGAAGAAATAGTGGAACTGGTTTTTCTTTCAGTAAACACACTTCTTTTGAGGAGGGCCCTTTTGAATGCAACAACAGAAAATAGCAAAAAGGGCTTTCTTCCTTCTTTCATTTAAAAGCAGACATTCTTTTCAGTCCTCTTTACTCATCCCTAGGGTTTATTAATTAGAAAGAAATTCAGAGAGCTAAAGCAGTAATACTGAATCTTTTAATAGGACTGAATTATTTTCTAAGAAGACTAGATTTTTCAAGATACAATAATAAACACAGAATTTTTGTGATTCCTCATTTGGTATATACCATTCAATAAGATAATTAAAGCCTACTGTTTCAGTTCAGCATTTTTTTTCCCCGTTTATCCTGCCTTTAAAATGAGATATTTAAATCATATCACTGGTGTATTATTTTACCTTTAAATATGCCAGAATGTATATTTTATCAGGTCAGGATTAAAAAAAAAAAAAAGACCGCCATGCCTTTCTAGTGCAGTTAATAGTTTCTAATAGTATCTATCACATAATACATCATTCAGAATTTCCTGACTGTTCAGAAAATACGACATTTTGCAAATGTCTTGTTTGAATCCAGACTTGAGCAGGACCATCCACTTTTAAGTCTCTGTAACAGTCTCCTTAGTTTAGCTCTCCTACCCAGCTGAAGTACTGTAGAGTATTAGGTACTTTTTCCTTTACCCTTCATTTTCCCTACAGACCTCTCAGGTTTGATTAGATTTTGATGAATATATGTATTTTTTGGATCAAGGGTATCTCATAGGGGAGATACTGGGTGCTCCTAATGCTTCACATCAGAAAGTATATGTGTAAATGCCTTTTAGAGGTAGGTTTAGTAAGTGGATCAAGTGCTGTTATCCTGCTGCATTTGTGTTAAAGTCTCCCTTCCCCCTCTTTCAGATGGTTTTAACATCTAATAATTGTTGAGATAACATTTAATCCAGTCTGGAAGGTTTAGGATGAGTCAGTCTTGAATTCACTCACAGTGCTCCTAGTGAGGGAACACTGTGCAAAAGCCCTAAAGCAGGAAGCAGAGGCCCTGGTAGAGAAACCGAAAGGTCAGGGTGACTCAGGAGCGGGGACCATGGGGAAGAAGGTGTGGCTGGAGGGGCTAGACTGTTTCTGTTGAGAGCAGCAGCAAACTTTGGTGCAGGGCTGGGCATGGTAGACTTGCTTTTTTGCTTTGGTTTGTTTTTTTTTAGTCCTGCCTTTTGTGTGGAGCTTGGATTGAGAGACCAGTTTAGAGTATTGCAGTGAAGTAGTCAAGAAGTAGCACATTGAGGTTTGGGAAAATGGTCATGAGTATAAAGAGAAGGATGGTTTTAAAATCTACAGGGTTGATAATGGGGGAAGAGAGAATCAAGATAAATCCTAACTTCCGGTTTTGTTGGGGGAGAAAGGATAGCCTTAAACAAACTCCATGACCCACCCCCACCCTCAGACCAGAGAGATCCAGGACACCTAGGACTACGAATCCCAGAATGCCATCATCACCCAAGGGAGGATGCTGAGTACTAAGGGTGGAGTTAAACAGCGATGTTTGGTATTTAACCAGACATGTGGACTTGGTGGGGGGGTTGGGGGGGAGGCTCTCTTTTGGCTGTTTGCCGAGTTTTGGTGCGCCATTGGGATTCTAGCTCAGGGGAACTGGTAGGACGCATTCATCAATTTTTTTTTCTTGAGTTGTCTTTTTTTATTTCCCTTCCTTTTGTAAATAAACCCTTTATTAATTTTATCGTGTGTACCTGCAATTAAGTCTTATTATAAGTCCCTTTTAAGTGCAGGGGTGAGAACCCACAGTCAGGCACCCCATTTTATATCAGGGCTGCCCAGTAACAATTTGAGTAACTGAATGTAACTACCTACTGACAACACAATGTAGTGGAAAAAGGATAAGCTTTAGGCTTGGGCAAGTGACTGATTTCTTTAAGTCTTTAGTTGTTTCTGTTAAGGAGGGGATAAGAGTACCTAATCTTTCTTGTCCTTTAAAGGGACTGCAAATGGAAGAGGGACAAGATTTGGGGTCAGAGACTCACTTTATTTCTCACACATGTCCTTGAACAATGGCTCTGTTCATGATGTTTTCCCCTCTCCTTTTTCTCAGTATTCTCCCATTTAAAAGTCCTTCCATTACTACTTCATTCTCTCTTCCTCTTCCTTGCAAGTAACTTGTGCTCTGAACTTCCTAATGGTTGTTAGAGCAAAGTATTGGGGTTTAAATTACTCAGTTACCAATCCCTATTACAATGCTCCTGTTGCTACTCAGATGTTGAATTTGCATGACTACTGCCTCCTTTCCCCAGCAATCATCCTTTAAGAATTACAAAAGAAAAATACTGTAAGAAAAAATAGGTATGTGGGCTGTTTTGAACTGGGGTTTGTGTGTGTTTTGGAGGTGTGGGCCTTGACTGCTAGGACAGGAGTTCGCCTGGCACCACTGTAGAAGAGTAAAACCGCAGGGAATCCTGCTTTAGGAAGTGCTTGAAGAAATAATGGAAAATACTTCTCTTTTAGAATAAGAAATAAAGAATAATCCTCATTATCTTGAAATTACCTTTTTTTCTATTCTTGCTGTCACCAGAGCCTTAGTCCAGCTCTCCTTAGGAGTAAATCGGGGCGTTATAGGAGTCTCTCCTTGTTGAGAAAAACAAGTGACAGGAGTCTTGTACTGAACTTCCTTCAGTCATTTCTGTCCCTTACCCTCTTATACCTTAGGTCTCTCCAAATCCCTATTAAGCTGTCTCTTCTCCCTGGGGAATAAAGGGTGAATACTTGATTTCAGTGGTGATTGTATGGGATGGAGAGTTGAATGACTTCTGGAGCTTGCTACTTTTTCATTTCCTACCTTACTTCATCTTAGTGCGACTGCTGTGAGTTGAAATCTAGTCTTCCCCCATATGCTTTGCTGTAAGAGTAGCTGCTGTTCTCCAGGAAAGATAACAAAGACAGTTGAAGAACACAGGTATTTTAAGAGAAGAATGATGTATAGGCTTCACTAGAACAGAAATAATAGAACAGATGGACCAAGAGTTTAATGTTAGACTGGTAATTATCCTAAAAGAAACGGAAAATATTAGCAAATATCCTTATTGAAATAGGAATAAGCAAGAACCAAGAAGATCAAACATAAATAGTAGGCTTGGAAAGTACGGTGGCTGAAATAGAGACACAAAATGGGAGAAATAACAGAATGGATACAATTAAAAAATGAATTAGAAATATAGGTCAAGAAAATCTAGAACAGAGATGAAAAAAAGAAAATACAAAGGAGAAACTGGGAGGTAAGGAGAGTAGATATAAAGGTATTTACACCCAAATAATAGTCTTAGAGAAGTAAACTGGAAAAGGAGGAAGTGCTTGAAGAAATAATGGAAAATACTTCTCTTTTAGAATTAGAAAAAAGAATAATCCTCATATTAAAAAATTTCTTAGTATTAAAGAGAAAAGAAAAACTTCCTTCTCAGCACATTATAGTGAAACCTAAGAAAATAAAAGCAAAAGAAAGTTATAGGAGTCTCAAAAAGAACAGGTTACATCTAAAGGAGCAAATATTGAGTTGACATCACAGTTTTAGGTAGTACCACTTAATGCAGGAAGGTAAATGTGTTTTTTCAGAGTTTTAAAAAGAAACTCAGAGTTTTATACCCAACTACATTCCTTTTAGTAGGAGAGAATAAACATGTTCAGGAATATGAGGTCTTCTGTGCATTGCCACACAAAGACCTGTACGGAAGACAGTTCTACAGGAAGTACTGAGAGAGTCAAATCCACATAATGTTATAAGAGATACATGAAATAAATATGATCAGATTCCTTGGTATCATTTGTCATCTCAATGGCTAAGACAAAAAAAAGAGTATGAAAGAGAAATATATATCTTTTCCGTAATTTAAAGTTCAGATGCTAAAGTTCTTATTAGCAGGCAGACAGATAAAATTGTTAGGAGTAGGGGCCTCCCTTGTGGTGCCAGGGAGCTAACCCACATGGCACAGCAGACCTCTCCTGTCTCACCCACTGCTCCCCTCAGCAGTGTACTTCAGTCTATCCTCCTGTTTTGCTCCCCACTCTGTCTCTGGTGAAGCCTCTCACACTCCCCATCCCCTCACCTCTGGCCTACACCCCAGCTCTTATATGCAACAAATAAAAAAAAAATCTTAAAAAAATTGTTAGGAGTAGTAACACTATATTAAAAAGAAGTATAGGAAGAGTAGGACAAACTGGAATGCCAAATATATATATATATATATATATATATATATATATATATATATATATATATATATTAGTTACCATAAATGGACTAAATTCAGCAGTTAAAGATAAAAGTGGACAAATTCAGTTTTAACTCCCAAAATTCAGATACATGCTTTTTACAAGGGACACACCAAAAGTTAAGGATATATGAAAATTGAAAGTGAAAGACTGGGAAAATATATTCCTGGATATACTGGGATGGCATGGTCATACTTAAGATAAAATACATACTTTGAGATAAGAATGTCTTCATTGGGATGAAAATAATCACTCTGTTATGATCACTACATAGTGACAGTTCACTAAACTTAGAGCAATTTAAAACATGTATGCCTCTGATTAGGAAACTTTAAAATAGATGAAGCAGAATTCCTAGAACCATACTGGGATAAGTGGACAAATCCACATCATAATGGGAGATTTCATTATATTTCTTTTAATTATTTTGTATGTTAAGCTGACATATTGCAGATATACAAGATTGTAAGAAACTAACAAATTTAGCCTACTGAACAGAGTTTAACAAGCATTCATTACAGAACTGATCCTCTCCAACAGGATGAAAGCCTTGACAATTTCAAAGGTCAGGTTTTACAGAGAGTGATCACTCCCCATGGCAGTTAGAAGTTAATCCCCAAAACGTGAACTTGAAATGTGTGTATGTATAGGCTATATGATTCATGGGTTTAAAAGTTATCATGGAAATTAAAAAATACAGCTGAATGATAATGAAAAATTTTTATATCAAAATTTGTGTTCTGGATAAAAGGATAAAAAGTAGTGCTAGAGTGGGAGGGGTAAGGAATTATAGCATTAAATATTCACATTACAAAAGAATAAGCTAAGTATCTAACTCAAGAAGTTAGGAAATGATCATCAGAATAAATTTTTTAAAAGAATAGGTAAAAAGAGAAAGTACCATAAACATGAATGGAAAGGATGATGCATCTGTACACAAAGTAGAGATTAAAAGAATGCTATCAAGTGTGTGTTAGCAATTTGAAAACAAAATGGAAGAAAAAACTAAAAATTTTGAATATATTTGAATATTATTTATTAAAGACATTAAAATTGTGATTAAAAATCTTCCCACAAAGAAAACACTGGCTTTTATCAGTTTTGCAGGTGAGTTCTACCAATCTTTCAGAAACCGGAACATCTCAATTTTGTAGTTTACAGACAGTCAAAAATAGGTACTGCTCAACTGTTCATTCTGTTAGGCCTGCTAACCCCAACACCAAGATGAAACAGAAAGAGTAGAAAATTACAGACCCAGTTCACCTATATAGACTTTAGGACCTAAGCAAAATAATTAGTAAATCAAAACTAAGTGCATTAAAAAGGGTAATACCCAGAAACCAAGTTTGGTTTAGCCTAGGTATGTAAGGATTTAATATTTAGAAAATCCATCAATCTTAAATTCACATTGATTAAAAGACAAAAATGGTCATCTCAGTAGATAAAGAAAAGGCACTTTATAAATCACTCTTATATTCCTACTTAATGAGGAAAAAGAGCGAGACTTCTAAGCTAATAAAAGAGTAGCTATTAAAAAAAAATGTTATAGGGAAACACTAGAAGCACTCCCTTTAAAATCAAAAACAGGGCCTCCTTGGTGGCACAGTGGTTAAGCTCTGCTGCGCTGTCGGCAGCGGTGACGCAAGTTCGATGCCCACCTGGGAGATTCCCACGTGGTGCAGCGGACCTCTGCTGCTTCGCCCGCTGCCCCCCTCAGCAGTGTATTTCCGTCAATCTGCCCCTTCTGCTCCCCACTCTGTCTCTGGTGAACCCTCTCGCTGCGCCACGCCTCTGGCCTATGTCCCAGCTTGTATGCATAAATAAATAAATCTTTAAAAAAAAATCAGAGACAAAAAAACCTGATATCATACATATTCTGCATTGCATCGACAATATATGTTCTACATTGCATTGACAGTCCTAAGCTGTAAAAGTAGGACAAATAGAAGAAATTAGAGGCACACGAATTGGGAAGAGGGAATAAATTCTGTTACTGCAGATGATAGCCTCATTTACATAGAAAACAATGATTACAAAAAAATTAGATTAATAGAAATAATTATGTGAGTTTTTGCAAGAAAACTAGATATAAGATTAATGAGTCATTATTTCTTTCCATAGGCACAAACCAGTAAAATCAGTGAAAGAGAAGGCATGATAGTGTCAGAATATCTATTTTAGAAGTAACTTTAATGCAGTTAGTTGTATTAGCCCTCTAAGGAGAATGTTCAGAAATGTTGCTAAGATATTAAATAAGTCATTAGTAAGTAGAGGAATATATCATGCTAATGAATTGGAGAACAATTTGATCTGTATTTTAAATGTGATATTCAAAATCCCAGTAGGGATTTTCATAGAACATGATGATACTAAAATTTATATGGAAGAGTTAAGGGATCAAGAAGCATAGCTGGTCACTTCTTAAAAGGAACAGGGAGGGGAAGATTGCCATACTAGATAGCAAGACTCACAGAAATTAAGACTGTTGAGTTGTATAGACCTTTTTGGTTGATCAGTGGAATGGAAAACTCTGGATGCATGTAAGGGAAATGGGATAAATGACAGAGGTGACAGTCTGGAGAGGTATTGTTGGTAAATTGAGCTTGGAAAAATGGCCATCGAAATGGAAAGAAAAGGGAACTTCTGTAAAATCTCTACAAAGAAAATAAGTCAGTTCCGGATGGATTAGGATTTAAATGTCATAAAAGTTTAAAAATATTAGCAGCCCCTCCTGCCAGTTTAGTAAAAATATAGGTAAACATAAGACCTTGGGAAATAAAAGATTACTTAACCAGACTAGCTGGAGGTCACTGACTAAAAAAGCAGTGATTAATAAATACATTGTGCATAAAAACACCTTTTAGAAAATAGAGATTACAAATTGGGAGAATATATTTGTAGAACACCCAATTGACAGTTAATATTAAAATTCTCTAAAGAAAAAAACTGTAAAAAACTGTAACAAAATCCCTTAGAAAATGTGCAAAAGGGGCCTCCCTGGTGGTGTAACAGGTTAGGTGTCAGCACTATGAAGCTATCCTCAGCCACTGCAGCACAAGTTCGATCCCTGGCCGAGGAGTTGACCCACATGGTGCTGCAGACCTCTCCTGCCTCACCCGCTGCTCCCCTCAGTGTATTTCAGTAGATCTGCCTGTTCTGCTCCCCACTCTGTCTCTGGTGAATCCTCTCATCCCCCCCATACCTCTGGCCTGCACCCCAGCTCTTGTATGCATAAATAAATCTTTTTTAAAAAAAAAAGGAAAAAGAAAATGTGCAAAAGATGTGAACAGCTATCACAGAAGAAATACATGTGGCTGACAAGCACGTAAAGACATTCAGTATCTTTAGCGATCAGGGAAATATAAATCAAGGTCATACCTATTTGGCAAAAATAAAGAAGTTTTATGATACCAAATTTTCGGGAAGAGGTAGATTCACAGAATATCTTAGGTATTCTGAAAGAATTGTAAATTGGTGCAAGCATTTAAATTTAATTCCGTGTTAGATTTATATATGCTGTGACCCAGTAATTTCTCTTGTAGATATGCCCAAGAGATGCTTTTTTGCACGTCTGTCAAGTAACATGTATAAGAGTGTTAATGGTGAAATATTTGTTTATAATAGTGAAAACCTAGAAACAACTCAAATGCCCCACCATACACGAGGATGTTAGTATACAGCAGTCAGGATAAATGAAATATGAAGTAAAAGTAGGCTATTCTGAGTGAACATTCCACTGAGGTAATCCAGACACAAAGGACAAAGGCTACATAATTATATGAGGTGCCAGGAATAGGCATATTCATAGAGACTAAAGGTAGCATAGTTAGCAGGGTCTTGGGAGAGGGGATAACACAGGTTATGGTATAATGGGTAGAGTTTCAATTTAGGATGATGAAAATGGTTAGTGGTGATGGTGTACAACATTGTAATATATTTAATGTCACTGAGTTATGTACTTAAAAGTAGTTAGAATGGTTTTAAAAACCATTAAAAGTAATGTTAAAAAAGTTAAAAGTAGTTAAAATTTTTTACTGCAGTACATTTTTAAAGTGACATGGTAGTAGAAATTAATTATAGCAATATTAAAACCAGGGATTACAATTAAAAATCTGGTTAATTACAATTAACATGCCTGTGGGATTTATTTTAAGTTGAAAGCAACTTTAGTGAAAAGCATAAAAATGGGAAGAAAATGAAAACATGATTCAGGATTATTGTTGGGGGAGGCAGAGAATGGGATGGGGATATTATTAAGTGTAGGTTGTCGTCAAAATCTTAGTTTGTGGAAGCTAATATTGCACTATTAAAAAGAGTCAAGTAAAAGCAGGTCATGTTTGAACAGTGAATGATAAAATGTCTTGAAGGAAAGGATTGTAATTAATCTAATTCTAATATCTAAATAGAATTCTTGAGTTTGAAATCTTGACCCCCAGCAATTTGCTGTGTGATTTTAGGCAAATAAATTTCTGTTCTTCTCTTGTCTGGTCTCTAAAATAAACATAATACCTATACCATAGTATTATTTAAGTACTAAATAGGTTAGTGTATGTGGCAGGTACAGAGTAAGCTCTATCTCAGTGTGCTTTGTTTTGATTATCTAATGCTGTGTAATAAACCACCCATCAACTTAATGAGTTAAAGCAACAACCATTACTTTTGATTCTGTAGACTGAGTTAGATGAATCTTCTCGTATGTGGTCTGTCATGCAGGAGAGGTGGCAGGTTGGGCTAGAACAGTGAAGAGGGTGGCTCTCGAAGGGGATGGTGAAGTGCCAGCAGGGCACAGAGCAGGTTTTCTGTGATCCAGGCAGATGGGTAAAGGAGGAGTCCTGGAGTCCTCCGTGGCTTTTTCAGGCTTTTAATGATCTTTCTATACCATGTGTGGTGAGGCAGCCAGGTGCAGGGCAGGCCCGGAGGCCTCCGATCCCCAGGGAGTCTTCACGCTTTCTGGGCGCTCTGGCGTTCTTTCTGGTCTCTGCGCTGGTCTCTACTGTACGGTCCTCTGCTCCTGGTCCTCTGCTGCCTCTGCTCTTAACATGATCAGTCTCTCGGCTCAGCTGTGCCCACTTACACGCTGGCACCATACTCCAGGTGATGCTATCAGGCACGTGTGTAAGACCACAGATGTCGATCATTGATGCTAATGTCGGGTTGGGGGAAAAAACCTGATCGTTTTCATTTACCCTGCAGATTGCCAGAAAGCTAAGCTAAACTGGACAATTGATCTTTTCCATATGACCTTTCTGTGTGGTTTCCAGAAAGCGTAGACAGAAATCAGGGGCATAACATTTGAAGCTGCCAGGGCTGGGATTGGCACATTATCACTTCTGCTGCATTCTGTCGATTAAGATATGTCCCAGAGCCAGTTGGAGGATATGGTTCATTGGGTGTCCTTTTTGGAAACCATCCTGTTATTGTTATTTCTGGTCATCATGTGCTCTACCATATATATAATTGTCAGTTTAGGCACTGGGTGTTTTAATGAACAGATTACTGCAAGTCCTTGTCTACTTGTGTCTATGTTTTACTTGATAAATAATTAAAAATGTGTGGTGTGTTATTTGATAACAAGGACAATGAAGAAAAACAAAGCAGGGAAAGAGATAGGAAAGATTGTGGTGTGTGAGTGGCAGTTTTTAAAAATGGGTAGTCCTGAAGGCTTCATTTATAAACTGATATTTGAGCAAAGACGAGGAAGTCAGAAGTTAGAGGGCCAAGGGTGGGGCTGTAAAACCTTTAGGAGGCTAATGCAGTTAAGAGATGGGCAGCTTGGATTAATGTAGTAATAATGGGAGTGTTTATGTTTAGACTTGGGATATATTTTGAGGATCCAGCTTGAGAATTTATTTATAGACTGGGTATACAGAAAAATCAAAGATGGCTTCAAGGTCGTTGACCTAAGCAACTGGAAGGATTGAGTTGCCATTTGACTGAGATGGGGACGACTACACGACTAGTAGGTTTGGGGAGATCAGGATTAGTTTATTTATAAGGTTTGAAATGCCAATTAAATGCTAACTCCTTCCACCCTTTACGAGATGTGGCTTGTTCATAAATTTCACTGATTGTTCATTGTCACCTTTTTATTAGAAAAATGTGTGAAGGTGACTTTGTTAGGGACCTGGGGACTTTGCAGAGGTTCTGACCTATTATAAAAGAATTTAACGAGGCAACCCAGACTAGATCCAGACAAGGCTATGTTAGACTCATGCTTGAACACAAGGAAGCAGTGCTGAGAAGGAAGCCCTTCCAGGCTGACTCTACAAAGGGAGCTAGGAAAGGATTTTTGAAGGATTTTAAGGATCCTTCAAATTTGATCCTTCAAATCCTAATCAGGGCAGACTGGACTGCCCTGAGGCTTGTGCAGAGGGGCATAAGGGTAAGATGCTCCGGCTTTTACGCAGATAGCCTCTGTGGCTGTCACTCGAGGCCTTGAATGCAGGAGGCACTTGGGGAGCGTGAGCTTGTACACATGCCTGATTGTGGACATCTGGGGTATGGTGTGGGCACGCCTGAGCCTGGAGGCTGATGCTATAAGGGCAGCCTCACACAGAAGACAGCTGCGTGGGAGAATGGCTACGAGAAGACAAGCGATGCTGCTAGAGACGACACCAGAGAGAGCCCAAAGAGAGAGTAAAGATTTGCTGGGGGCTGGGACGTCTTTCAGCCTTCCGGCCCCCTTACCCACTCTGTGCATGGTTGCTGGCACTGCAATGGGTTATACATGTCTTCATGTATCACATGTCTCTTTAGCATCTTAAATCTCCCCCCAGGGCCATGCTATGAGACCTTGGTCACGATAGGTCAGGTTTTTTTCATCATCTGTACATTTAGGGCCCTCAGCCTTCCCCTCTTTACAGGAAATTGTGAAACAATCATTTGTCAGGCTATAGCAACTTTTTGTCTAAATAAGAACACCTTTAGTCAATCTTGTGGAGTAGGTTATGTAAACAAGATGTTAGGCAGTGATGACCTGCTACCTCAAGATTTAGTCAGCCTGTTTAAAATGGATGTTGGCCAATTCCAAGTCAGCTTGAAGTTTGTTTGTTTTTTACATTTTAAGAGAACAGGTTTATTAGGAAAAGGCGAAAGAAAAAGAGAGGCACCTGCATAGTTATAGGCGGACAGGGGAACTGCTATTAGCTCGAAATGAACACTTCTAAATTGCCTCAACCCAAGCAAGTTTTTCTTTTAAAATATATTCTTCTCTAGCACTTTTTCTGGAGAAAAGTTGTAAGTGAAAAATTTAATTAAATCTTACTCTGTTTTGATTCATGCTATCTCTTTCCTTGATGACATATGTCTACCTTGCTGTAACCCGTTTTGTATTTAGTTCCTACGCTCTTTGGGGTTAGCTTATGTTGAAAGCTGCTTTGTGTCATGCTATTTTGACTCTCCCTTGCCTCTGATCCCTTGCCAGGACATGCTCCGACATGTTGCAGAGGTTTTCCTTGCTGCCCTCTTGGAATCTTAAATCTATTACTTAGTCTTGCTGATTCCCCCAGTCCGGCATATCTCTTCCAGGGGGTGCTCTTGAGTATTATCTCAGAGGGGAGGAAATAATGAAAAGTTATCTGATCTCCATTGGGGAGATAATGATTGTAAATTTGACTTTCAGGGAAAGCCGATTACTCATTATCACCAGTGTGTGTGGGGGGGGTTGGAGCATGCCTGGACCTGTTTCTGTTTCAGGCTTCACCTGAAGGCAAGCTTAGGTGGTTCTCTTAAGTTGTGTGCTTGAGGTTTTTGTAGGATCTGAACTGGAACGTGATCAGGCGGGTGTCACGAACCTCAGTGTGGGTATATTACATTGTGTGGGTGCTCTGATTATATATTTTTTACTCTAACTATAGAGTAAAATGCCAAAGAGAGTTTTTATTTTAGAAAACATAATTCTTTTCTTTTTAGACTTACTAGCAAACTGCAAATTCTTCACTGCCAAAATGTCATCATTTTCCACCTCTGCCCAGTGTTCAACGTCTGACAGTGCTTGCAGGATCGCTCCAAAACAAGTTAATCAGGTAAATCATTTTTAGGCATTTCTATTTTCCTTTTAAGTTTTTTAAAAATTGAAATGGGGCGTGTAACTAAATTCAGTGACTCTAGGATTCTTATGCAGAGCAGAAATGATTATTTTTTAAAATGTCATATTAGGTGATGGAGGAAATAGAACTTAATGGATGGGGCACCACAAGACAAACCTGACTCACACAAGGAGGGGGTAGAAGGAATCAACATGGCCAATAGCACAAAGATAACCAAAATCCATAGGCTGCGGCACCTATAAGTTACAAAGCATAAGGCCCAGTAGGTACAGACTGCTGAGGAAAGGTGATAATACAGAGATTGAGCCCATTGCAGAATCTCTGGTCTCCTTTCACATTCTAGTTAAGTTATTCAAAGTCGGCAACAGAGGAGCCATCCTCCATGAGCCCCTCCTGACTGAAAGAAGAGGATAAAACCTAACCTGCCCCTCCAGGGGCAGCGCTTCCTGCCCGCTTGTGTCTGTGCAAGCGTTCTTTACCGTTCTGTCCCTTTTCCTAATCAACCTGTTTAAGTAGATCTAACGTCTCTGTGTTGTGGAGAGACTTGCTGCGTGCCACCTGGGGGAGCGCTGGTGAAACCTTTCCCAGAGTGAACCCAAGGACCCTGCGCTCAAACCCATAAACTCCAAAAAACGACACTAGGGAAAATAATAAACAGTATCAACTTCATAAATTTGAATTGATCACTGACTAAGTAAATATTGGGAGGTTACAGATTTTTTAGTAGTACATTTTGAAAATGTGCATGTTTTAGGATATGGGTGACTAGTGGGGAGTTTGGGGCCAAGTTATATTAGTTTTCTGTTCCCTTACTTCACTGTAAATAGTTTTTTTTCCTTAAAAAAATCAGTTTTTAATTATCAATATAGCAATTGTATTCTAAAAAATTCCTATTTTTTCATATATTTGTCTGTATTTGTCTATTCATAAAGACTCCTTTGACCATCTCCTTCCTAATCCCAGAGTCCCTTCTTCTTTATGTAACATTGATATTAATTTGGTGTCTTATTCCACACCTTTTTCTCTAACATATAGAAATACATAATTTTGTTACGTATTTTCATGAACATTGCACAATAGGTAGTATTGTATGTCTTCATCTATGGTAAAGGTGGAATTTGGATTTGATGGGGGGTATATGTGCCTTATATAAGAAATGGTTTTGATGCAGTTGACAGCCAACTGTTGTGAATAATGCTTCTGTGAACATTGGTGTACAGTTGTGTAAGGCCCTGCTTTCAGTTTTTTTTAAAAAAGATTTATTTATGCATACAAGCTGGGGTACAGGATAGAGGTGTGGGGCAGCGAGAGGGTTCACTAGGGACAGTGGGGAACAGGCAGGTCAACGGAAATGCACTGCTGAGGGGAGCAGGGGCGAGGCAGGAAAGGTCTGCCCCACAATGTGGGAATTTCCCCTGGCGTCGATCATGTCACCATTTTCGCCGCTGCAGACAGCTCCACTGCGCAGTGCTTAATCGCTGTGCCACCAGGGAGGCCCTGCTTTCAGTTCTTTTGCATGGAAAACTGGAAGGAACTGCTGGGTCATATGGAAATTATGTTTAATTTTTTGAGGAATTACCATACTTTTCCAGAGTCATTTTACATTCCCACCAACTTGAGCATAAGTTCTCTCCGTCCTCACCTATATCCTTACCTGCATAGCTGTCCTAGTGTTTTTTCGGGAAGGGAACAAGTAGTAATTCTCACCATTAGCAGTTAGCTCATGCCCTGAAAGATCGTACATTAATAGATAAGTATCTACTAGGGTTTGTTGAAAAAAGGTTTAAAAAGATGATCTTGCTCTGTGGAGCTTCAGAATTCAATCTAATTGAAATGTAAATAGAATTTTTTTTTACTTACATCAGGTACGACCAAAATTACCACTTTTGAAGATTTTGCAGGCAGCAGGTGCACAAGGTGATATGTTCACTGTTAAAGAGGTAAGCCGACGGAAAGGTCTCAGTTTAAGAATAGCTGAGAAATAGAAGATAGTGAATATTGGCTGAGATCAGTCCTCAGAAAGGGAGTTCTACTCCAGAAGTATGGTGGAAATAGCTTTTTTCCTCTATTTTAAAGCCCATTGAGCAAAGTTGTTGGGAGCACTGGCGTAACCAAGCCAGTGTCACCCTTCCAAGGGGAGAGCACTTGGTAGTCAATGTGGAGGCATGGCCCACACAATGACTTTGCTTATGCCAGCTGCAGCTTATACTTAGAATAACCATAGACCTGTGTCTACATCTAACCAAATTGTACAACCAAAACCAGGACACAGAGAATCAGAGACTGCCTCCTTAGTATGTTGCTGGTTGTGCTCTTGTAAACAATGTCTGTGTTTTTACTCTCACCACAAATGCTGCTTCCTGATAGGGAATTTAGTATATCATAACAAAATTGTTATTGTAACAATGGCTTGTTGGTAATTGCTTACATAAGCACATGTACATAAATGCATGGTTGCTAAATAAAGATTGTCAGATCCTTGCTGAGCTGACCCTTCTGTGCCTCGTTAATTGCGCCTCGCCCTTGGGTTCCCGGGTTCCAGATCCGGACACAAAGTTGAACTTCATATTTCCTTTAAATTTCCTTTTGAAGTACACTGTCAGCTAAGCAAGATTAACCATGAGTTCATTGATCTCAGAGTTAAAATGCAGAACATGTACAAGATTAAAAAAGTGACACTGTGATTTACAGGATGTGCTGCCAGGCGGGAATTAAATGCAGTAGTTTTTCATTATAAATGTGTCAAATACTCTTCTGAGCACTGTGAATTATTTTAAACATTTATGCATTTAAATAACTTATTTAGCTCCTAAGGTTTTTTTAAACAAAAACAAATTGAATCCTTTAAGTGGAAAAGACTGCATATTAAAATGTTAAACTTTATCAACTGCTTGCGTTTATTTAGTAGGGTAAATACCTAACTCTTCCAAAACATAAGAAAACATATTATCAAGCTTTTTTTGGACTTTCCCTAAGCCTAACAGCTTTCAGTAACGCTGCCTTCCTGAGCCATTACACCTCTCAAGGAATAACCTGGAGGCATTTCAGGTTTTCTAGAATACTTATTGTCTTCATCATTTTGAAGTAAATGTACCATTTTGGACTATATATCTCAAATTCTGATGAGTAAGACTTTTTCCAAACTTGTTAAAACATTGGTAAAGTTGTTACAATGAATTATGCTATTTCCCTTACTAACATGACATAATGTTTTACTGGGGAAAAACGTGGACACAGTCTGTTTACATCATGAGCATTGACTGGTGCATAAAGGGGAATTTCCTAATTTAAAAATTTTAAATATTGGTTTTTAATATGTGTATTCAGGCAGGTATGATATAAGAATATTGTATTTATGCATACTAGAATAGCGTTTTAGAAGATCATACTTTGTATCTTTATTTAAAATAGTGATTTATTTATGCATACAAGCTGGGGTGTAGGACAGAGGTGTGGAGGGGTGAGAGGATTCACCAGAGGCAGAGTGGGGAGCAGAACAGGCAGATCGATTGAAGTACACTGCTGAGGGGAGCAGCAGGCGAGTCAGGAGAGGTCTGCTGCACCATGTGGGAAGCTCCCTGGCAGGGGTGGAACTGGTGCTGCAGTGGCTCTGGATAGCCTCATAATGCTGCGACTTAACCCCTTGCACCACCAGGGAGGCCCCTTACTTTGTATCTTTAAATGGATTTATTTTCCCTGAAAGCAGGACAGATGTAAAATTTGCTCCCTTTTCTTCCAATAGATGCTCTTCCCTGTCCTGTTTTTCCCTAGGTGACTGATGAGCCTTCCATTATTACTGGTACATGTTGTCTGGGATGGAGGGGAACCTAGGATCAGCATTGAGCATTTTTCCAATATAATGGGACCAATGTTAGAAAAACTTCTATTCAAATATCTAAAATTCCTGAGAAGTTGGGAAATAAGATAATTGCTTCTTTGGTCTTCAATTAAAGATAATTGTTGCTTTATGCTGCTGATGGCATATTAAACATTGTGCTTTGCCCCCCACCCCCATGAAATGAACACATATCAAAAGCCTGTGGTTTTATGCCCTTGGATTTGGAAAATATTTTTATGATCTTGCAAATTTAAAGTTATTACTTCTAATAATAGACCCTTCTATTTTGATTGGAAGAAAATTTTTGAGGGAATACTGGATTAAATTCACCACTTCTTTCCTTGTCAGATCAGTACATTTCTGTTCTAAAAAGTAATGGTTTGTTAATGTCTAGAATGATAATAAGCAATTGAATCTAGTTGTTGGGGGCAATTCTCTTGTTGTAGGACCCTTTACACAGCACTGACAGGCATGTGTTTATCTCATTTTCAGCAACTAACTTGCCTTGTCTCCTCATTGATTTGTGTGTTTTGGGCAGCAGCTGAACAGATTTCTTCATGGTATTCTGTCCCATGCAGGTCATGCACTATCTCGGCCAGTATATCATGGTGAAGCAGCTCTATGACCAGCATGAGCAGCATATGGTGTACTGTGGTGGGGATCTTCTGGGAGAACTACTCGGACGGCAGAGCTTCTCCGTGAAAGATCCAAGGTAAAAAGATGGAGGGTTTATCTTTTTGGGTACTTGTACTTATACCTAACTGCTAAATCTCCTTAGGTTATAATGGTAATGGCTATTTATTTCCTTGGTCAACAAGTATTTAAGAGCCTACATCTGTCAGGTGGCCTCTAAGACAGAGAATGTAACAGTGAGCAATAGCTTCAGTTGACGGTTCTTGAACAGTAGTTTGAGACAGTAGATGCTCTCCCCTATCTTAATTAAATTATCACTTCATTGCTTACCAAACTATATTATGAACAGTGCTGCAGAAAGAAGGTACATAAAGCTAATTTGCGGGGTGGGATTTAAGGTTTTTTTGGGTGGTATGGAAATACTCCTTGGAAGTGCTATTTGCTGATAGCTGAAGGGTAATTAAACTGTCAGAAGGGGGCTGTTTGAAGGAGAACTTTAGGCAGATTGAACATCACTTGTAAGTGTCTGGGTAGGAGGGAATTTGATGTGACTAGATTATAATTTTGTGAAATAGTTGTAGAGGGGGTAAGAGTGAACTTATGAGAGAAATGTAGACTTGCTCAGCACTTTGAAGTTGATGAAGAGCTTTCTAAGAATCACAGTAGAACTACTCTGACCTGGTGTGTGACTTTCTCCAGGTACATGGGGTATGTGGTTATTAACATAGTGAAAAGCTAGTTAATAATTGAGAATCCAGTGTTCTCTTTCACTCTATAGCTTTGTGATGACTGTTTCTTCTGAGCTCATTTTGTCTTATTTTGCAAGATGCCATTCCACCCCCAGTCCCAGTTATCATGTAAAACTTAAGTCCTAGAAGGAATGGATTGTCTCCTAAGGAAATCTCCCCACTTGGGTTATTGTTGTTAGCTAATGAAATTAAATGTAAATTAGTTTTTTAATGGTGGCTTGGGCATTATTTTTATATTTGAATAATTCTTAGTTCTGAGAAAGCTGTTCTGCAGAGAACACAGTATACATACATTATAGGGAAAGTTGGGAAATAGCATATCAGAAATATACTTAACTTTTTAATGGAAAGCCGTATTCATTTTTTTTTTTTTTCATTTCTCACAGCCCTCTCTATGATATGCTAAGAAAGAATCTTGTCACTTTAGCCACCACTGCCACAGGTACGTTACATCATATTTCTTCATTCTGTGTCACAGCTTTGAGTTCAAGGGGACAAATGATGGGAAAGCAGAGCAGGATCGAGATGGACGTGGAAGGCCCTCAGGGCGAGACTGGGGGGGATGACTTGTGGAGTTGGTTATTGCTGTGTTATTTCACTTTCCAAATATCCTGAAAACAGAGACAATTTTATCCTGAAAATAGAGTATCATTAGTGCCCACTTCTTAGACTTAGTAATTGTTAACGTTTTGCCATATTTGCTTTACCTGTACACACTTGTAAAATCCAATCATTACAGTACCATTATTACATGCAACAAAATTAATAATGGTAAATAACTCCATAATACTATCCAATAGTCATTTTATGTATAATTTCTCCCAGTTATCTTAGAAATATCTTTTACATTTGAGTTGTTTCAATGAGGATTCAAACAAATTTCATATGTTGTTTGGCTGACATGTCTTTTAATCTTTAAAACTTAACCTTCCCTTTGTTTTTATATTATTTGTTGAAGAAATGGATTATTTTTCCTTTAGAATTTCCAACATTTCAGAGTTTGTAGATAGTTCCTTTGTGGTGATGTTGAATGTGTTTGTCACTTCTATTTTGAATGCCAACTTCTAACCCTTTGCTCAATTCTATACTTTTAAATACTGCCTTTTGAGTTTAATTTATTAGGTATTGCAGGAAACTGACTGCTTTTGGGTCTGAAGTACAGTGTACTAGAGATAGTGAATAGAGTGGACTTGACTGAATTGTAACCATCTCACACATATTTCCAAATAATGAAACTTTTTGTTTTCCTATTCCTATTATGGACTTCAAAATAGATTTTATGGATTTCAAATTTCTAACATTGTCCTTTGGAGAAAGCTCAAGCTTGTGATCCCTTTTGATTGGCTATTTTTCAGTAGTTTCAACAAATAGCTTGAAAAAAATTTGTTCCTAATGAAGATTTATGCTTTGAAGTGAGAGCAAAGAAACGACTCTCATATTGAAATATGATTTTGAACTTACATTGAATTTTGAAACTGCTTAGTTTCATTGACCACCTGCCCATGTTACCCAGTTAAAAATTTCTGCTTGAGGGGGAAGGCAATCACTTGTGAAACAGTGTGGTTTCCAGGGATAGTAGCTAAAACCCTGAAATAAACAGAGGATTTTATATTTGCTGATCTACTCTTTATCTCGGATTTATTCTGATTGATCTGTTGTCTGGATCTCCAGAGTAGGTGTAACTCTTACCTTTACTCTCATTTTCTTTCTTTTACTTCGTCTGCAAAATTTAACATGCTATGTATTAAATGAACATTTCTATAACAAGTATTTCAGTTGATCCTCTCAACAACCCTGTGAGAGAAGTCTGGGCGTGGAGATATTGAGGGTTTTTTAATTAGATGAGTGGTCTGCCCAAGACCAGGTGCTGCCGATAAGTGGTGCTGCGACTGTTTCTGCATGGGCAGGCCTTGCTCTTTTCATTATCCTTGCTCTTTTCATCCTTCTTTGATGTCCCCTTAACCCTTCTTGGTTTGCTTTTTTTAAATTAAAAATTTGCTTATTTATGCATAAAAGAACTGGGGTGTAGGCCAGAGGTGCCGGGTGGGGTGTGTGTGAGAGGATTCATCAGAGACAGAGTGGGGAGCAGAACAGATGATGAACTGAAATATACTGCTAAGGGGAGCAGTGGGCAAGATAGGAGGGATCTGCTGCAATATGTGGTCAGCTTCCTGGCTGGGATCAAACTCAGGACCCAGCGGTGATAACGTTGAGACTTAACCCCTTGTGCCACCAGGGAGGCCCACTGACCCTTGCTTGTAATGGAAAGAATTTCCCATGCTTTTTTTTTTTTTTCATAGTGTTAAGTCTTAAAAACATTTTATTTAATTTGTCATTTTGAAATAATTTTACTTACAAAAAAGTCACTAAAAGGTATTATAAAGATAAACTTCTTCTATGCATAAATAAGCAAATCTTTAATTAAAAAAAAAAAAGAAGGGTTAAGGGGCCATCAAAGAATGATGAAAGATATACTCTTTACCCAGATTCCCCAAGTCATAACATCTTTTAACCATAGTACAATGATCAAAACTAGGGAATTGCCCCAAGGAATTTTGATGGATTGTCTGCTCTTATTTGGACTTGCATTGGTGCTTATAGTTGGCCATCTCCATTCATGTTCATAAATTGTGTTACATGTGTTTTATGTGACAAAAAGTAAGAAAAATGCTTTCCATATCACCTGTTTTATACCATTACAAAATAAGTTAAAGCTTTTATTTTTATGGCTGAAGAAAATGCCATTATTTAAAGTGAAGAAAATGCCATTATTATTATTTAATAATTCTTTTCCACATGCATACTAATGCAATGAAAAATACATGACGAACCTTATTTTTATTTTAAAATCCCTTTGTACATTGTAGTTTCACCAGATTTATTTATTTTTGTTTCTAATTGTTTTAACCTAGGAAAGATTGTAAGGTTGTAGAGCAATAAATGATAGTAGTTGAAATACTTCAGTGGTGTTGTATGTTAATCTTTGAAGCCCCTTGTCAGAAAATCTTGTCTCTCAAACCTCATTATCTATAGCTATAAAAATGCTTTTAGAAATAATGCTCTCCATAATTTTGAAAATGTTAACTTTGTGCAAAACAAGTGAATTGTCAGGCCGGTTGTAGGATCTGTATTCTTTCTCTGGCTGTCTTTGTCTTCCATGCGTGTCTTCCCTCTGAACCTGCAGCAGCTGATGCACCAGCACAGGATAGACCTACTGGGTGCATTTCGGTTGCACAGAGCTTCATGTAGTGAGTGAGCTTTTCATATGGCTAAGTTTTCTTCTTTCGTTCTGCTTGAAGATTTTTCAAGTCCTTGAAATAGGTTTCTTTTACACTAAAAATTTCTGTCAGGTTATTGTTTCCTTTGCTTCTTTTAATTGACCTTGAGAAAAACTAACTGCTTCCTCTAACTGGGAAAAGTAAAACTTTTTGATTTAAAAAAAAGCCTGTGCTCAGGTGATGGGAATTGAAATTGTGAAATCATTGACATGTAGGTTTACATGAAGGATGCTATTGTTATGAGACCAGTGGGGAAGATGACAGATTTTCAAATCTCACAACCCTGTGTAATTTTTACACTTGAAAATAAAAATTAAAAAGTCAAGCCTTTTTTGTTGTTGTTCTTGTTTACATCTTAGGCACATTTGATAATAAACACCTATAGGAAGAGATGATAAAAGTGCACGCCATTATCCCCTGCTTGACCTCAGTTCTCATATTAAAATTTGAAAGCTTGCTGTGGATGAACATTTTTTAGCCATTTTTCATTTTCCCCACCTTATATTTTTGCAGTAAATTTAAAAAATAGTTTGTTTTGGTCTTTGCCATTTTTATTAGTTTTTTTCCCCTTCCTTTTGGATGAGAGCCTTGTCCAGACAACGTGGAGAAGTACATTTCTAGGGACCACACCTGACTCCAGGGTTGTTTGCTGAGGACCTTTTTCTGTGGAAAGAATGGTTATTACCAGGGAAGGTTTTCCTTTTGTTTCACTTGCTATCCAGATGCCGCTCAGACTCTCGCTCTCGCACAGGATCACAGTATGGATATTCCAGGTCAAGACCAGCCGCAGGTAAAATCACCAAACGGTGACTCTTTTGTTGTACAGAGTGGCCCCTTCTCTGTACCTGTGGCTCTTGGGCTCCCAAGTCCTTTTCTGAATGTGGTAAGAATTTACCAAGAAAGGGTCTTGGGAGTTCACAGACCAGGGACAGAGTGAACCTTCTCTGTTCTGCCCATAACAGAGTTCCAGTCTCTGAATCTTTCTTTGGGATGTAGCACTTCTGATCTTTAGTTCCTCCAGTTGCGTTTTCTTTGGGGTTTATGTGTGCCTGTATGTGTGATGGCGTATGTGCACGGCGTTTGAGGAAACTGCTTCATTAGATTTTAATAGACTTGTTGCAGTTAAGTTCCTGTCAGGCCATTTCTTAAAGCTCTCCAAACCTGGGAAAATTTTATGATCATCTTGGTATATGGTGAAGGTTTCACATGTTTTCTGAATTATGCCTACTTTTGTAATAGAGGTTTTGTATTTATAGCCTGTTTTTAACAGATTTTGTCCTTTTGTGCAGAGATTTTTTTTTCCCCCCCAGGTTTGGGATTCTCCTAACTCTGTTGCAGAGGGTTGAGAGGTGTTGCCTTTATTTGATGACTGTTGTGAATTCCAGTATTCTCTTTTCTTGTGCATAACCCATTGTGTTGCACACTAACTGGTGAGCCAGAATAGAACTGCTACATCCCCTGGTCTCAACCATTTCTACTGCACTGATAGGTACCTTTCCCTTCTTTTCAGCAAAGTGCCGAAGAAAGTTCCAATTCCAGGAAGAGAACTGAAGAAGGCAATTTTCCCACACTGCCTACCTCACAGCATAAGTGCAGAAGTTCTAGAGGAGGTAACTTTGAATTAAGTCTATGTAGATTTCCCTCCTTCCCTTGATCTCTCCCTCCTTCCCTCCTCCGCTCTTTCTTTTATCCTTCCCTTCTCCTCCTCTCATACTCCCCTCCCCTCCCCTTCTTCAATTTCTAGAAACGGACACCTGCCCATGTTAAGCACTTGCTGTAATTACGATCATATATGTAAAGAATTCAATAATAATAATGCTGTCTCTTCATATGTGGAGTAGGAGGGCATATGTCATATTTATTTCTCATTCTTTTCCAAAAACCTTTTTTTCCCCTCGTCACCTTATTAAAGTTGAAGAAGATGATAGTGCTCCTTGAGCAGTCCAGGCTTGCTGTGTGGAGCACAGCCCTCCTAGTTGGCATGCTAGTAGAAATTAGCTACATGGGTATCAGTTTGCCACTTGATAACTCAAGCTACCTTGACCTTTAAATCTTAGTACCCCTGTATGTATTCCACCAGCTTAGAAATTTTATTTGATTTGTCTGCCAGTGGCTAATTTTCTTAGATTTTTGAAGCTTGCAAAAGTGGTAAATATACTTAATAACTCAGAGCCAAGAATGAGACATAAGAAACCTAGTCGCTCTTTGTCCTTGGATGGTTGTTATCAAATCTTTGCCACATCCTTATGTGTAGCTGGACTATACTAGTTAATTGATGTTTTGAAAGTTTTCCCTGAATTCTATTTTATAAAAGATTTCTGAAACTTTCTACATAGGTGTTTAAAATCATAAGTACCTCAGAGGTATTTCATGGATCATGGTTTCTTGCCTAGGAACCTGCCTCAAACTTAAAGCCTCTGGCAACATCCAAAGAGCTTATTCTGCTGCTTGAACAGTGTTAAATGTTCATTAAACTTCAGTCAGTTTGGATGGTTTTCTTCAAATTGCCTTTGAAGAGTTGGAGGCTGCCTAGTTACCTTGAAGCTGTTCTTCTTTGTGTGGCGTTAAATGTGTACTTTTGTTTCTTTAATTCAGGTCCTTGCCCATTTTCAACTCAAAAAGCTGTTTATAAGAACAGCCAATTCAAGAGACTTTATGTAGTTTGTGGTGGAAATTTTGAGAATAAACAGCTTAGCCTTCTAGGAAAGTACACAGGTGAAAGGACAGATTTTTTAAAGAGGAAAGAATGACCTATTTCCATTCTAGTCACAATAAGTTACAGAGCTTGAATAGATGAAGATAACACTTAGTCAGTCAGCAACTCAGAAATTTGGTCTCTGATAATTTTAGTAGTTAGTAAGGAACAGAAGTAGTTACAGTTTCCCTGGATACAGATAAGCCTTTTAACAGGTAGTATCAATGTAATTTTTACATAGATAGGGCAACCCTTTGTGGCAACCCTTTGTTTTGGCAGGGACCCATTTATTACAGAAATTTTTTCAACCATCTTGGAAGAGGTAGAGGAGAGTAAGAAAGTAGGGAAATCGTAAAGCACCACAAAAACATCAGACATTGGGAATGAAAGAAAAGAATTCCTTGTGTTAGCAATGAACTTGTTAATAATTGCCCTGAATGTCATTTATATATACCACTGGAGATTTTTCTCCCTTGGAATATTTCTAGTTGCTAGGTAGCTTAACTCCAGCAGAGCCCATTGAGCCAGAAAGTTCATAACATACATGCTTAGGCACCCTGGAGTTCAGTGTTTTGTAGTGTAAAATGTGAATCTTTGAAAAATATTCCAAAATATATTGGTGTCAGTGAGACTGCTTTGACAACCTCGAGATGGCCCATTCTTGTCTGTGCCACCTTGCTTCTGTCTCTGTGCTGTCGCCAATTTGCATTCCAGTGGGCCATGCCATTATCAGGCATCATATACTAGACAAAATGATTTTTTAGTTATTGTAGTGCTTGGAGTGTTGAGAATGTCACTAAATGACCTTTCAGACGTTCTTTTAGAGCAGTGTCATTGTTTAGCACTTTCATAGTTCATATGTCTTCATATATGATCCTCTGCTTCTAATGACATTACTTGCTAATGAAGCCTAAAAGGGAGAAGATTTGGAGTCTGCTACTGAGACAGCTGTTTGGTTTCTGATTACTTCTCACTTGGAATAAGAATTTCTTTTTACTTATAAAATATTGTAAGTGTTATAAAGAGTCTTAATTTTCAGGTGTGTATACATAGTTATCATTCTTTTGACATCTGTAGATGAAGACTTGATAGAAAATTTAACTCAAGATGAGACCTCTAGACTGGACCTTGGGTTTGAGGAGTGGGATGTAGCCGGCCTGCCTTGGTGGTTTTTAGGAAACTTGAGAAACAACTATACACCTAGAAGTAATGGCTCAACTGATTTACAGACAAATCAGGTAAATTTCATATTGAGGGGGTACTATTTCTTTCGAAAGAGTAGCGTTCTTGGTTCCTCTTGACCATACAATGCATTGTCTAAGAGTTCCTGTGCAGTGCTAGTACTCTGAATCCCACCCGTGTGCTTGTGATGCTTCTGTCTCTCTCTGCAGCCCTGACCTCTCCACTCCACCCAGTTTCCTGTTCATTCAACACCTCCACTTAGATGATCTGACATTTGACATTTAAAAAAAGCTCTTGAGTCTTAATTTATTTTTTAACCAGATATTTTTTTCTAACCTTTCATTTGTCTTAAGTCTACATTCTACTCATTGTTTCCAGCCAGATGTCACAGGATAGCATTGATTTTTTTGTCAAGATTATCAGATTTGATCCAAAATGTATCTGAAATTAACCACTTTTTACTGACCACTTTCACTGTCATACTCTACATCATCATCATGCTCCTTTACCTTATTTATATTCTTCTTTGCACTTTCTCACTTTATAAAACTTACTATTAGACTTTGTGTGTCTATTGTCTGTGTACCCCCACTGAAATCAAGTCCGTGGCTTTTGTATTATTCGCTACTCTTCTATTGTCTAGTACCTAGAACAGTATCTGACACGTAATAGGCATTCAGTATTTGTTCAGTAGGTGAATCGGTATGTAATAGTGGCAAAATAATAAGTTGTCCTTCATGAATATTGTAGAAAAGCATGTCATAAATGTAGATGAAAGTAGAAAGGAAATTAGAAGTTGTTTAAGAGTTCAGAAAGGACAAAAAGTTGGAGTTACCATCTGTGTTTCTCATTTCTTCACTATTAAAGGGACGGATATGTCACAATTAACATGTTTTCTAACTTCTTAGAGTGCCACCTATGGGAAGGGAATGTAAGAAATGGATTCTTTTTGGTTGTACAACAATGAATGCTGCCTTTTAAGCTCTTTGATATTTATTAACTGTTATAGCTGATTTACTGTTAAATCTGACGTACCATTAAAATTGAAAATTCCTTGCTAGGTACCTTCAGACCCATCTGTGAGCTTGTAGGTGTATCTAGTAGATACTTGTTGAATGAATAGATGTTTGTTAAAGAAAGTCTGGGTGTTCTTTGAAGAATGTGTGAAGACATTGCGTTCGGGTGCGTGTATGTTTATTCAGTGTCTTTGACAAACCTCTCACTTCAAACTCATTTGTTTTTCTGCTAGGATGTAGGTACCGCCATTGTTTCAGATACCACAGATGACTTGTGGTTTTTGAATGAGTCCGTTTCAGAGCAGTTTGGTGTTGGAGTAAAAGTTGAAGCTGCAGATACTGAACAATCAGAAGAAGTAGGGAAAGTGAGAGATAAAAAGGTTTGTTGTGCGAATTTCGTGTTGATTGTTTTATGTGCGTATCGTGAACCTGTTCAGATCTGGTGACCTGATGTACCTCTTTGTACAAGTGACTTACACATCCCCCCTTTTTACTTTTTGATACTTGCTTATGTCCAACATTACGTTAACCAAGACTGCTTTAAAAATAAGATAGGATCGTTCATAAAGCTCCTATCTTGTTAGGAGTAATAAACTACCTACCTTTTCCTGAACGTTCAGTCTGTCATTTGGGTTTTTTTTCTTCTAGAGCTCTTGCTTTGATAAGAAGGAGACAGCCAGAAGAGCCTGGAGGGAAAAACTTTTATTTCTTAGACATTTCAATAGCTTCCATAACTACTGTATATCTGAATGAAAAAATACTTGAGTTCTCAATGTACTTCAGTTAAAATAGGGAGAAAGAGTGGAGACTTGGAGATGAAAAGTCCTGCAAGCATGTGTTCAAGTCTCAAATCGGGCAATGATTGACAGACAAGATTCTCAGTACACATTAAGTAACTAGAGCAAAAAATAAATCCAAATTGCGTCATCCTTCTAACTTAAGAGATTCTCATAGTAATTTGGAGTCCTAAAGGATATTCTGATATTTTTGTGGTTAGCAGATAGGTGCTTGGATTTCTTGTTAGGCTCGTTATGTGGGTATCAAGTGGCTAGAGTGAAGCCAAAGGTAACACTTGGAAATGTCTACAGAGAGATGGGACTTTAAAGTACTTGAACTTTGGTGAGAAAGTTTCTATTCTGAGGTTTACAATTCTGTCATACTTGGTTTTATTGTGTTTTTGCATTGCAGAACTAGGTTTTTAATTTTTAGAATTTTAAGTTCTCTTCCCTCCCCTTTTTATTTTACTTATTGTCCCTTTTGGTAATATTTATATTTTTGTAAAATGGACTTTTTAGGATTTTAAAATTCAAAATTTTTTAATTTAGAAGACAATTCCTACAATTTTTGGCTTTGTTTCCTGGTCCATGGGCATGCTATACTAGGACAATCAGAGAATTGCATAACTGGTTTACTTTTGAATATGAAAAGTAAAAACTTAATATACTCTATTTCCAGTCTTTGCATCTAAGTCCCTTATTTTAATACAGTACTTTCCACTTCCATTTTGTCACAGAATCCTTGTGAATGCCTGCCTAGCTTTCTAAGAAAAAATTTCCACATTTACATAGCATCTCTGACATTGTCTATTTTCTTTAAATTCACAAATTTGGTCAGCCTCTCCCTTCTGAAGGCAGAAGATGATTTGGTAGCCCTCCTGGTGCTTCTCAGTCATTGATGCTCCTGAAAGTCCTGCTAGGTGTGTACAGAGTCACGTTTTTGCCCTCAGGTTTTTGTTTTTTTTTTTTAAGATTTATTTTTTATTTATCCATACAAGCTGGGGTACAGGCCAGAGGCATGGGGCGGTGAGAGGGTTCACCAGAGACAGAGTGGGGAGCAGAACAGGCAGATCAGAGATACACTGCTGAGGGGAGCAGCGGGTGAGGCAGGAGAGGTCTGCCGCGCCATGTGGGAATCTCCCTGGCTGGGCGTCGAACTCGCGTTGCCGCTGCCGATAGCTCCACAGCGCAGCGCTCAACCGCTGCGCCACCGGGGAGGCCCCACGTTTTTGCTCTCAGGTTTAAGCCGTCTCCTTTATAAGTGCTAGTGATGGAGGCAGAATGTGAGTTTTAAATTGAAGCTTTTCTGTCTTTTTTGCTTTCAGGTAATAGCCTCATCTAAAATAGGCAAACCTTACTAATAAGCTGTCTTTGCCTTCACAGCTGTTTGAAGTGGGAAAAAATGATGACCTTGAGGACTCTAAGTTCCTAAGTGATGATACGGATATTGAAGTTACTTCTGAGGTATGAGTCTACTAAAAGGGCTAATAGGACCACCCACATCTTCAGCTGTTACAATTGCAACCATTCTTTTTTTTTTTTTTTTAAGATTTATTTATTTATGCATAGAAGCTGGGGTGCAGGCCAGAGCTGTGGGGTGGTGAGAGGATTCACCAGAGACAGAGTGGGGAGCAGAACAGGCAGATCGACTGAAGTACACTGCTGACAGGAGCAGCGGGCAAGGAAGGAGAGGTCTGCTGTGCCATGTGGGAAGCTCCCCAGCCAGGTATCAAACTCGTGCTGCTGTGGCTGTGGATAGCTTCATAGTACTGCGCCTAACCTGTTGTGCCATCAGGGAGGCCCTACCTAAAATTCTTTATACAGTATAAAAATTATATTTTTAATACTTTATTAAAAGGAAACATGGGAAATGACTTAATTTTCACACAGATTTACATTTGAGGCAGACTAATAAAGATATAGTTTTAAACTGTTAGGTAGTAGGTATGGATTTGTCACCAATCCACCACTCAGGTCTGAACTCAAATATATACCTTGCTTTTCGATTTTCATGCTAGTTCTCCATTTCCCTTTAAATGCTTCCTCTAGCAAATACACTTTGGGGAGAAAGGTGGTGAGGGAGGGAACAGATTTTATATGTTGCTGCTGGTGAACAGAAAAAATTTAGGTTGTCACTAGTGATGATTCCACCTCCTGCCACCTCACCCCTCTTCCCTCTCAACACACTGTTGACCATTATGGTGATTCATTGCAAATTATCTGTCTATAGCTAAATAATAAAGTGGAACATATCGGTCCATTAAGTGTTCTTGACCATAATACAAATAGCAGAGATAAGTGTATCCATCTTAATCAAACTTCTGTGAGTGCTTAGGCCTAGAAAACCTATTAAGCAAATAGATTATATTTCATCAAATCAGAGATGCCATTGTATTTAGTTAGTGCTGTTATTTTATGTACTACTGGAAAGGAGAAAGTAATACCAATTAGATCATGTGACATTATCAATTATCATTTCCAAATCTTTGTGACGTTCCTTTGAGTACCTGTATAGCATTTCATTTATTTTTTTTTTAAAGATTTATTTATTTATACATACAGCTGGGGTACAGGCCAGAGGTGTGGAGTGGCGAGAGGCTTCACCAGAGACAGAGTGGGGAGCAGAACAGGCAGATCAGAAATACACTGCTGAGGGGAGCAGCGGGCGAGGCAGGAGAGGTCTGCTGCACCATGTGGGATTCTCCCCGGCTGGACATCAAACTCTCATCGCTGCTGCCGACAGCTCCACAGCGCAGCGCTTAACCGCTGCGCCACTAGGGAGGCCCCTGTATAGCATTTTAGATAAAATCTGAGTATCTGGCAAGAACGTTTTGAGGCTCTCAAAACATTGGTCATGTCCCTGCCTTCAGTGTAGGCAGTTGAGTTACGACTTCTAAACTTGAAATTCGTGGCCCTTGTTCTGAAAGTAATCAAGTCAGCCTTTGTCAAATCATTGATCCTGTCAAAGGCAGTCAGTTACCCACATTAAACACTCTGACTCGTTCCAGGTAGTTAACCTTTGAATTAAACAAGCCATTTAAAATTCATTGGGCTCTAGTTTCACCTCATTTGAATATGGAGAAGTAGGAAAAAAAATTACTTGGCATTCAAGGACAAGAATATTGATTTTTCAGAGGATGTGGTTTAAGCATACAATTAACTACCTGGTCCTGAGAGCAGTGAGAGAACTTGAGTAAATTTAGTAGTTTTCAAATCTCATTTTAACTTTAGCTTGCTTTTTGCCAAATTTTATGACATTTTTAATTAGGCAAGAGTGACAGTTTTCTCTTTTTCATCCTTTGTCTAATAATGTGTAAATTGCACAAGGAGAAATGAACCTAGAAAAGAAGGCAATGGGGGAAAAAAGCAAGCAGTTCCACCCAAATTAGATAGTAAGCCAAGACAATGAACTTTCTCGAGGATAGAAATATCAAATCCTGGCTTGAAATGTAGTTAATTGTGTTACTCTCAGTATAAAATTTTTCAAGAGTTTCTTATATGTAGCTGTAGAATTTGTTCAAATTCTAGCTAGGCTAGACCACTGGTGTGGAATGTCAGAACTCTCACTAGCTTAGAATGAGGAGTTGACCTCCCCACCCGTTTTATCAGCGTCCTGTTCACCACCAAATGAGTATTCACTGGCTGCATTGTCTTTGCAGGATGAGTGGCAGTGTACTGAGTGCAAGAAATTTAACTCTCCAAGCAAGAGGTACTGTTTCCGTTGCTGGGCCTTGAGGAAGGATTGGTATTCGGATGGTTCTAAGTTGACCCATTCTCTCTCCACGTCTGATATCACTGCCATACCAGAAAAGGAAAATGAAGGAATTGATGTCCCTGATTGCCGAAGAACCGTATCAGCTCCAGTTGTTAGACCTAAAGATGGATACAAAAAGGAAGAAAACCCCAGATGTTTTGATTCCTGCAACTCGGTGGAATTTTTGGATTTGGCTCACAGTTCTGAAAGCCAAGAAACTATATCAAGCATGGGAGAACAGTCAGATAACCTCCTTTTTGAACAGAGAACTGATGCAGAAAACATGGAGGATTGCCAGAATCTCTTGAAGCCATGTAGTCTGTGTGAGAAAAGACCACGAGATGGGAACATTATTCATGGGAGGACAGGCCATCTTGTCACTTGTTTTCATTGTGCTAGAAGATTAAAGAAGGCTGGAGCTTCATGCCCTATTTGCAAAAAGGAGATTCAGTTGGTTATTAAGGTTTTTATAGCATAGTTGAATCAGTGAATTGCAAAGAAATATTAATAGCACCTGGTCATGTATCAAAACATCAGTATTGAGCCTCTCAACTCATTGACCCATTGCATCCGTTCATTAATTCATATCAACATCCGTGTTCCAGCACCGTTCTGCTTCAAAATTTACATGGAGTTTGAGAGTAAGTGCTTTAGAATTAGATTATCAATTTGGGGACTCCATTGACATGAAGAAATGAAGAATGAAGAATGACTTCATTCTCCCTTGAAATAGGAGGATCTGGGAGTAACTGCCAGTGTAAGCAACATATTCCTTCACTTACTCACCAAATTACTTGAAGATTAATCATTTCTTTAGTTAATCCCTGCTCTTCTGTTAGAGAATGTTCTTAGGCATCAAAATCCAAAGTGACTCTTAGAAAAATATTAAAGCTAACAATGAAAAAGCATAAATGATTTGATGAATCCGGTGATGTTATATTGCTATATTCCTTTGTGTTGCAGTCAGGCTGCATGGTTCAGAGAGCAAAAGGAAAGTCTTAGAAAACAAGAGCGCTCTTCACCTGTGCCTAGAATAACGGCATCAAACATTTTTGCTAACATACCCCCTAAGTTTTGAAAAAGTAAATGTAACTTTTTGCACATTTGAAAAAGTTGAGGTATAATAATTCATTGTTCCCTTTTGCTGGGTTGTTGACGTCTTAGTCAAACAAGCAATAGAATGTTTCTGTCACCTCAGAACATTCCTTATGTTTCTTTCCTCCATCAGTTCATGAATTTCATCCTAGATTACTTTTCTTTTTGCACATATTTAATTTGACTTCTAATTTTTATATAAAAATAAATTTAGGTACTAAGAATGGTATACGCACCAATAAATTGTGTATATGCTTTAAAGATACTTTTGTCCAAACCGTGGAGCTATAGATTTAGCTCATTAAATTTATAGGAAAAGTCCTATCATATAAACTGGCAAAGTCTGACCTTATTATAAAATTAATCAGCCAAATCAGACTTCACTTTCAGTCAGAAAATACTTTATTTTAATTTTAACTCAAATGCGTTAACATACACTTCTGACACAGCCATCTCAAGTAACAGTTCTAAGATAGAAAAATAAGAATTTTCCACCAAAGTTTTCTTTGTTAATCTGTCTTCACTGTGTCTTGAGAATCCTCTGGGGTTTTTTTTTTTCATCTTTCTGTCATGCTTGATGCCTCTAGAGAAAAATGGTAAATCTGAAGAGGTCTTATCTGTGTGATAAATCTTGGGACAATATAGACATTGAAGATCTTTACATCTATCTCCTTAGAGATATCCCTGTCTGCTTTTTCCAGGTGAAAAAAAAAATCTTGATGCATATCAAAGGGTATGAACATGCCATTTTGAAAACTGAGGTCCTGGAATGATCAATTTAAGGATCATAACCTGGGTTGCATGCTATGCAAAGCCCAGCTAACTCTCTGACACACACACACACACACACACATACACACACACACACACTCACACACTCACACACTCACACACTCACTCTCTTCCTCTCTTCTCCCGTGCCCCCACCCCTGTTGTCTGCACCAGGAATTTCCATTTGAACAAATTTCCCTGGAAGCTGATGTGATCTAGGACCACATTTTTGGAAGCAGTGTCCTAGAAGGAAAGTTTTTTCCCAATATAGGAAGTAGAGCAAGATTTCTTTATTGAGCATCATACTTGATTTCTAGAGAGGCACTTAGAAAGTTAGGGTATTTAAAACTGCTGTATACTCTTGTACTCAACCCCTTTGATTTGCATGAGGCTAAAAGGTTAAACAACTGCTCTACTCGCAGTTACAGCTGATACACTTGTACTGGCACCCAAGGCTCTTGTAGTTAAGCCACACTTGCTTCCTCCTCTTTATTTGTTAAATATCTTAATGGTGGTGCTTGTTGAATTTGGAACAACTAATAACCTTTTAAAATACCGGACACTCTGACTATAGCTAAAGTAAACTTTAGAGCGAATAGTGACTTTCTCTGACACGAGAAAGGGCCCAGTAAATGTCAGACTTTCTTACAGAGTCACATAAATTACTCCTCCCACTAAGAGGACAGGTAAAGGTAGCAGAGGACCCCGAACCGTTTCTCCATGTTATTCCTACGTGAGGAATGAAACTCCGGCCGGGGTCTGGGTCTCCAGGCACTGGGGACAAGTAGAACCAGTCTTCCGAGGCCCTGCTTCATTGGACTGTGGTAAACGCTCTCAAACTGCAGATAGTTACTTTCCATTTCCTCCCTCAATCCACTCTTCCTAGTAGTTTGATTGCCTTCAGTTTTTTCTGTTTACCGGTCAAGTACTTATAGGGAGAGATGGACATGAGCTCTGTGGCCCTGTGATTCCCCTTATGTAACCTGTTTGTTTTTTTTAAGAAAATTTAAATACTAAAACTTTTGTTTTTATAGATATTTCATGCTAGTTTTGGTACCTCCTAGCTCAGCACAGAACCTTCGTGCCCCTTAGCTCTCATCCTCCTGGTGTTCACCTATGACTTTCGCTGCTTCCATTAGCACCGTTTAGACGAAGCTGTGAATTTCAACTCAATTTTGGCTGTATCCAAGGAAACTAACTCACCTTGATCTTTTCCCCCCCTTCCTTTGTTGGATGCCCCTAGCAAATTTTTAGGCAGTGCTCCATAGAGCCATTGTGCTGTGGTACAGATGTTTTACTCACTGCCACTGAGGCTGCCTAATTTGAGTATGGAATCGTTGTAAGTTACTATTACAGGCAAAGAAACTGGACTTCCAAACATTACTGCTTGTCTTTAGTTGTAGGTGGGTGGCCGTAGACTGGTTTTCTGAGGTAGTCCTTGTTCACTCCAGTTTTCGGCATCCTGTCTGGTCTGCTCTCGACTTTCACCCTCAAATATCTCCATTTGGACATTATATGCTCAGCCTAGTTATAAGCAAGCCATGCTTGAGTTGAAGTCTTGATTGTGAGGAAGACAGCATTTGTTAAAGTAGGTGTCAGTGGAATTCAGTGTTATGTACCTCACCACAGACTTGTGATTGATGAATCATCTCCCATCAGCTCCTTGTTTTAATTATTTAATATTTATGGCTATGTTATCTTGAATGAAGTTGAGAGCAGAAATGATATTAGAAAAACTGAATTTCTAGAGTGTAGTTACAAATGTCTTCTGTATCTTAATATTAACTGCCTCTAGTTGCACTATGTCTGGTAAGCTTTGTATTTAATTCTTAAGTCAGACTTTGTAAGAAATCTTAGAAGCCTTCAAGCCGATACTACCGCGTATCCACAGTCCATCTGAAGAACACCGTAGGCCCCTAGTCCTAGGCTTCAACAGTGGCGTCGAATCCTGCCAGGCCAGCCTACAAACTGCCATGAACTGTCTAATGTAATATTGAATCACTGCCAAGCATTTGAAATATGTAGCTATGTTTTAATGATAACTTATGTTTATTTAGATGTATGTAATGCTTTGATGTCATGCTTTGGAGGATATTTTGTTCATAAGAATTTATTTTTGAGGGTTAAGATCATTTGTGATGTTTTAAAATGTCAATCCAATGCAATGTTGGCCTCTTTGAACCATTAATGAGAAATTGGTTGTTTGATCTCGAGTTTTACAAAGTTATTGTGTTACCTCTTGACTCTCTTTGGGAAGGAGGAAACTTGTTAACCAGGTATTTGGGTTTTTCCCCCAGAGAGTTAACTGAATTTCTGAAATATGTGGCTTTAGATACTGTGAATCTTTTGTTTTCCATTTTGTTGAGCATGTGCCGAGATTATTCAGAGCCATGTCCTAAAGAATTCATTTGTTGGCTCTGCTGTTCCTGGGGTACATGCGCACATATACACGGTCAAGCTGTCCATGCCCATGCTAGGAATGGTTGTAGATTAGGCGCTAACTCTGTTTAGAATCTACACTTCAAAGATAGAGGACCCAGCGAGCTCTCCTCTGTGCCAGAAGTAAATGTACCGTGTTTACCGGTGTCTAGCGTTTTGCACTGCCGTAGGGAATGCTGAGGTCCTTTGCTGGAACTTCTCATATTTGCGATTAGCAGAGTCGTAGTTCAGCATATGAGGAACAATTTTGAGGTCTCTAAAGCTAACTTGGAAATGAGGAGTATGTGAAGGTCAAGTGGCTCCCCAGACCTAATTTGGGGACAGTTTTTCCAGATTGCTTTGAGACGTCCTTTCTGTTGCTAGAGCTGTCCTTGTTTGTCATCATTGTTTTTTTTTTTTCCTTTTAGGAGACTCCAGATCTCCTCTCTCCTGGGAGAATGTCCCATAAGCATTTTGAGACCTTTTGATGCAATGAATATGCAATCCCAAGTAATGCTAGTATTAGTAATTGGTGATTGTTAGAGAAAAGATTGCAGTGAACCTCTACTGGGGTTAACTGTACCTCTATCAAACCCTTTTGAATAACTGAAAATGTTACATTTGCAGAAAAAGGTAATTCATATGTCTGGGTAGCTTATCTCAACTCTAAGATGTTGCTCCTACAGATTGCTTCTCTTCATCCAGGATCCTTACATCCGTCTTCAGGGTACATAGCACAGCTAGTGGAATTCCTTACTGGGATAGGGAGGGTCCAGGATCCTAAAGAGGGCCAAATAGGGCTAGCGGAACAATTCCTTTCTCAGTTGCTTTAATTTAGCAAATGCTTTATTGAAAGCGTTGTAACACTGAGTTAAAAGAGCATCTGATTTCTTATCCCACGGCATTTTTTTAAAAGCAGTATGTACTTTGGTGTCAGTTCCCCTTCCTTCCTATTGTGCTTTTAAACTCAGAGTTCAAAATTATTAACTACTTATGGATCCTGCTTTTATACCAAAGGTCTTGTTTCACCCCCTGGATGGTTGCATCTAGAGTAGTTGTTCATTTCTTTCCCCCTTGGTCCTAGGGAATGTCTCGCTTGCAGGGTTTGGTGGCAGATTATGGCAATGAGGATGAGAAGCTCCGGCCTGAGAGCTGCTGTCTAATGAAACTGCACTTGGAGTGGAGGCTTCCTTTGTGTGCATGAGGGACCTAGGGGAATTAGCTCCCCGTTGTCTCAGCGCTAAGAAATGGAGGTCAGCCATCCCTCTTGCTACAGGAAGCTTGTTCTTTTTCCCTTAGTTTGCATCATTTTTTCATTTTCTTTTAAAATAAGGATCAAAATTACTCTTGATTCTTTTTTTCCTTTCCTCTTTTTAAAAGTAATAGAAAATATTTTAAAGGGAGAATGAAATGTTTCTGACCTCCAGCACTTGGCAAAGTTGAAGTCTTAAGCTGCTTCTCAATAGAACTCTCCTTAGTCTGTAGCTGGGAACCATTAAGTGCCTCCTTGGATAATTATAAGGAAAAATACTCTGTCCTGAGTCACAGTCTTAACCTTCTTAAACCTCCATTTTTCTCATCTGTGAAGTGAGTGGACATGCTATCTTTCTACCTCATCGTTTGTTGTGGGGATTCAGTATGGGGAGCAACTAAGAAGCCTAGAATTGCCTTCGGTGAGATGTTAGAAGTTGTCATGCTCTTGGTAGGCCAAGCTCGGGGGTGATATTCAGATACCTCCTATCCTGGGAGCTGAGCGTGACCTCCCCTTCACGCCTGCCTAGCAGAGCCTCTTGGTGCTCCCTTCACCCCTGCCTCTTCCCATGTTCTTTCTTTGGCGTGAGCCTCTCTCCTAGGAGAGTTCTCTCTCCAAGTTTGAGAGGCGCGTGTCTTAGTTTGTAGCAGATAGAGCTGCCTTGCTGTGTCTTGATATACAAAATTCCCTTTCTCCATGCACTTGAATAGGTGGCATAAAATGCGTTGTCAGTAAACAGAAAACATGCAATCTTCCAGACAACACGATCTGATCAGGTAGCCAAGATCACTAGGAACAGCATGTGTGGATTCACAAGGTGGGAAGAACAGGCAATTTCAAACAACATTGACTAATGGCCAGCTCACTGAGTGAAGAAAGGACCCCTTTCATGCGTTCTTGCCTAGTCTTCTAAGCACCAGTTAACAGCACCGTATCTTTTTGATGTTTGCACTATGTAACGCTTTTAATGCCTGTTGATTCTGTTTTGCTTTTTTTTGTACATTAAATATTTTTCATTTTGCCATTCTGTGGTGCCATTATTGGGGAAATACATAATTTTGTTTGTAAGACAGCAAACATTTTGTTATTATATACAATCTTTGATCTAATTTGGGGATGAAAACATAAACTTTTGCTTTAGAAGTTACTGGATTTAAAATTAACAGCAACTTTTGATGTCCCTTTCCCATCCCTCCCTCCCCCCCTCCCCGCCCAGTTACATATTAAAGTAATTGTTGTGCTTCAGTTTTTGGATTCCCTTTCCTGAAGGAAACCTCAGCATTTTGCAGTGTTTTTTAACTGAGAGAGTTATGCAGTGAAGTTCGTTTTCCTGCTGGAATCCCGAGGACCGGAAAATAGAGGACCCCCAGTTTCTGGTGTGATTTTCGTCAGCCCCTTCTGGGCACAGGTCTGTGCGTAATTCTCTGAGCTGGTGTGATTGTGTCCAATGACCGCCCTCATTGCTGCTGAGATTTCACAATGTGCGAGGACGGGTTTCCTCTTCATTGGGGTCACAAGTAGCCACCAGGTGCAGTCTTCTGTTTTGGGGGGTGTGAATTGGGGCTGGTGGGAGAACTGCTGAAGGCTTGTCATGGCATACTTGTCAGTCACTACCTGCCCAGCATCTGAGGAGTCTAGCAGTGGTTCTTCCTTTTGGGGATGATGGCCCTCCTTGAAAAACTAATGAAACTAATGAACTATCTTAGAAAAAAGTCCAAAATTTTCCATTCACCTTCATAGCTTCATTGAAGGCACTAGTCAGAATCTGTTTGGTGGGTGGGGAGAGGAGGGTGGATGTCAAAGAAAAGTGGACCTGTCCACAAGAAGCCTGCTAGCCCACGTGCTCGTCAGAAGGCTGTCCGCTCATAGCTAAGGCCATTGAGGTGAATGAAACGGCGGTCAGCTGTCCTGAGCTGGGGCTGCCTCTTGGCTGATGCAGGTGATCACACTACTTTGGGGGTACTCTTCGTAGGTTGCCAGGTAAGTGATGCCTCTAGAGATGCACCTATATGAGGAGACCTGGGTGGGTCTGGAAGTACCAGGGATACTCTTCCATGTTGTAGAATTTCTTAGGTACTTTTAAAATATTTCACCCATGTAACGTGTCGTTTTCCTGGGTCTTTGCATCCTCGCTTTGAGACCTGGTGCTACAGATGAATCATGTTTGTTGAAGGTAGTCCTGAGGCTGGAGGGAGGCGCGCTGCAACTAGTAACAGCAAAACAGTCGTTCACAGTCAGTGCCGTTCACTAGGGTGCGCACAAACCCAACCTCTAAAGGTGCGCTAGGAGGAAGTCGTGAGAAAGTTTCAGCTTTGGCGATGCAGAGATAATCTTGCTACATCCCAACTCTGACTCATTTGAGTAATGTCTTCCTTCCCCTTCAAAATAAAGGGTAGGAGTTAAATTCGTCAATAAACACGTATTGAATACAGCCAGAGCTAATATGCTTGGAGCCGAGAACACCGTGAATAAGCTGCTCACGAGTTGCTGTGCTTTAGTGACGGGCTTGGGGACTGCAGGTGAGACTTGCGAACTGCAGGTGAGAGAATGGCTCTTTTGGGGAGTGCTGAGTTGTTCCTTGTAACTGGGGCAGAGAAGGTGGCTGGAGAAGTGATGAGAGATGGGCTGGCTGGGGCTGGGGCTGGGGTGAGGTGTCACGGGCCACCTGGTCAGCTTGAGGGCAGTGGAGAGCCACTGAGGGACCTGAAGCAGGTGTGTGACATGATCTCATTCCCATTTGTGGAAGCTGCTTCTGGCTGCGATCTTGAGGGTAGACTGGGGTGCTGGCTAGATCAGAAGCAGGGAGAACCGTTAGGCTGTGGCAGCAATCTGGACCAGAAATGGGGAAATTCCAGATAATGGACTTATACCTAGATGATATAATGATAGAGGACATTTACTGAAAGCTTGGTAGGTGCTGACTGGGCCCCTGTTTTTTTAATTGCATGATAATGTAGCAAAATACTTGGATAGCAATATAGCTATCTAATATATGGAAATATATCCTATAGGTACACACCAAAAAGGAACAATTAGATGGAATGTACACCTGTGCTATAAGTTTAACCTTACTATATATCCAATCTGATATAAAAGTATCCCTGTTTATATAATCCCACATTTTTTTCCAGAGATTTTATAGACAATACAGAATCAAGATGCCGTTGGAAATGACTCTAATGCTAACCTTAATATTAGAACCTGCAGCATGTGGAAATGTCAGTCATATATATTGGTAGGCATTTGCCAGATGATAATCATGGAGTGATTTTAAACTTATAAGGTTAAAAATGCTTGATACTCTCATGGGTCCTTTATTAGAAAAAAATGTTTATTGGGATAATGATTTACAACACTGTATTTAGGGATGTAGGTTCTGGCCCCTTTACTCCCCCCCTCCTCACTTCCCCTTCTGGCAGCCTCAGTTCTGTAATCAGATTTCAAAGTTTCGTTTTTGTCCCTTTGCTTCTGTTTTCCATATACCACCTATGAATGAAATCATCTGGTATTTCTCTTTCTCTTCTGATTTATTTTGCTTAGCACCCTCACCAGTTCCGTTCATGTTGGGCAGGATTTCATCATTTTTATAGCTGAGTAGTATTCCGTTATATATATACACCACATCTCTATTCACGCACCTGCCACTGGGCATTTAGGTTGTTTCTGTAGCTTGGCTATTGTAAAGTGCTGCACATAGGAGTGCATTTATCTCTTTGAATTAGTGAATTTTTTTTCCTTTGGGTAGGAGGAATTGTTGGCTTGTATGATAGATCTACTTGTAAATGTTTTGAGATGCTTCCATACTGTTTATTTTTATCGTTTTATTTATTTTTGCATAGAAGATCTGGGGTGTAGGCCAGAGGTGTGGGGGGGTGAGAGGATTCACCAGAGACAGAGTGGGGAGCAGAACAGGCGGATCTACTGAAATACACTGCCAAGGGGAGCAGCGGAGAGACAGGAGAGGTCTGCTGCACTATGTGGGTCAGCTCCCTGACTGGGAATCAAACTTGTGCTGCAGGGGCAGCGATAGCTTGATAGCGCTGAGACTTAACCCCTTGTGCCACCAGGGAGGCCCTTGCTCCTACTTCGAAATCATCTTCCAGCTTCAGACTTCAAATTTTACCTCAGCGTTCCAACGCAGCTTATGGTTCAGAATCCTTTGAACTGCCTGGAATATGGAAGGCCTCAGGCTGCATTTCCTCTCCACTGCAGAGGATACCCGCTTGCCAAGGCCGGGTGACTGGGAACAGACATTATTTTTGGGAATTGCCCTTCCATGCTGTCGGGCTGTCTCCCTCCAGTGCCACACAGGCACATGTGCTCTATCAAACTTCGGTGAGGGCCAAGCAGATCCCCGCTGCTAGGGCTGGGCACTTACTCCCTGCCTGACTTGGCCACAAGTATCACTGAGGTGTTTATAGCTTAGAGAAATTAAATAGCCTGTTCAAGATATTTAAGAATTAAGTTAACTAAGAATTGCAGAAACGGTGATAAAACCATTGTATCTGAGACCAAAGCCCACAGGAATTGCATGGATTTGAGAGAAGTCACAGCAGGCGGGTGACAAGACTTCATGAAGGAATGAATGTGGGAGTGAGAGAGAGGATGGCTCGGGCAACTGGCAGGGGGTAGTGCCGTTCACTGAGATCAAGAACAGAGGCAGAAGTCTAGGTTTTGGTGGGGGTGGTGAATCAAAACAATGATGAGTTTGGTTTGCTTTTGGGTGTGTTGGCTGTTGCACAGGAGAAGATCCCAGTGGGAAAGCTGCTTGTATTTACTGGGCTGTAAATAGGAGGGGCCTTGTACTTTGTAGGTACTGGGGATACAGCAGTGAAGATGGTGAACCCGGTCCCCACTTTTGTAACTTAAGGAGACTAGTACTGCAGACACATGGTCGTGTAGCCCCTGGTATACCAGAAGTACGCGTGCTGCTGAGACAATGAAGAGGCACCTGACTGAGTCATGAGTTTAGGAACAACTTGCTGAAGCTGAGTGAGCCAGCTCTGGCGGAAGCCAGGGCCTCCAGCAGGAGGGAAGAGCGGCACAGGACAAAGGCAACTTCTGGAAGACTGAAAGTTCAGTATGGCTGAACCCAGAGGAGGAGATAAGGTAGCTGGGATGAATTCCCGAAAGGAGAGGGTCTGACTTGGGTACTCGGAAGAATAGGAGGGAGAACAGACTAGGAAGATGTTTGCAAGGGGATTTCCTGAGACCATCATCTCCGGGCCAGGGCTGTTCATCCCCTCAGCACTGGCCATATTTGGGCTTAGAGAATTCCTTGTTGGGGGAGGGGTAGCCTGTGCTTTCCGGGATGTTTAAGAGCATCCCAGATCTCTGCTCATAGATGCCAGCAGCACCCCACCTCCTCCTCCCAGTTATGACAATCAAAACCACCTCCAGGGCCTCTCCCTTGTGGCACAGCGGTTAAGCGCTGCCCTGTGGAGCTATTGGCAGCGGCAACGGGAGTTTGATGCCCGGCCGGGAAGATTCCCACATGGCGCAGCAGACCTCTCCTGCCTCGCCTGCTGCTCCCCTCAGCAGTCTATTTCCATCGATCTGCCTGTTCTGCTCCCCACTCTGTGTCTGGTGAACCCTCTTGTCGCCCCAAACCTCTGGCCTGTACCCCAGCTTGTATGCATAAATAAATTAATCTTTAAAAAAAAAACACACCTCCAGCCATTGGCAAATGTCAGTGGAAAGAAAGGAAAAGGAAAGACTCAGCCATGCTGAGAAGCACTAGACCTTCTCTGAGTGCTTCAGGAGAAAAATCACACCCCTCGCAGGTAGCCATTACTATGCACTCACGTTCCACGCCTGGGCTTGCAATCCTGCCCGCTTCTTCTGTTGCCCTCTCGGGATAATAGATGTCACGTCGCGTCTACTGCATGTTCAGTAAATGTTATCTGTGGTCATTATTTCCCTGAGTGGGTAGACAGGCATGGAAAAGCCTTCATGAGGCTGAAGAATTATCTAGAAGGAGGAGTGGACGGAGAGCAGGAAGGAAAGGTCACTGTGTCCTGAGGGAGATGTTCTAATAAAAGACTTCAAAGACTGTGGCAGAGTGTATTATTGTCAAAGCAGCTGCTGCTTCTCTCTACCAGGCCTTAGAGAGTCCTGTGCTTCCTTGCCTCCTCGCAGCAAGCGTGTCAACGAAACGTGAGCAGAAGGGATGTGTGCTACTTCCAAGAAAGGTTTAGGAACCATTGTGGGGTGTCAGGGGCATCCCCTTCCCTCAGTGTGGAGCTAGTGTGCCCTGAAACTGAGGCTGCCCCTTCAGCCTGGCTCCAAGATCAAAGACAACAGGGAGCAGAGCCGCGACTGTCCCTCAGTGGGCAGAGAAACAACCTTTGTGGTCAGCCCCGGGGTTTGCGGGTGTGTGACCGCACTGATGGAGCCTGAGCTGACCAGGACAGAGGTGGAGTGGCCCCAGGTGGGGGCACACCCCAAGACATGGAGTGAGGGGTTTAAATGTGGATGGTGAGGTCATCAAGGGCCTGCGAGGCTGGGTTCTGGGGGGAGTGGGCGGGCATCCCTGGTTTTGCTGTCCCCTAGGATGATGACAGGGCTGTAGGAGCCCAAAGTGGCTAACGAATGAGGGACAGTGGGAGGTCAGCAGAGGAGTACGGCGAAGTCTCAGGCTGAGTGTAAAGAGCAGAGGGAGGATAATCGGGGTGCTGGGCAGCGGTGGCCCCATTTTCCATGTAACAATACCCGAGGCGTGGGGAAATGACCAAGATGCTGTGGGGAAAAGCCAGCTTGCATTTAGGCACAGAAATAGAAGACAGTGGAGACTTTCCGGGTTCGGGAGGGAGACGTTAACCAGGAAGCTGACTTCATAACTTGTCTAGTCTAGGAGTAAAGAGCAATCTGCTTGGAATCGTCTCTCCAGAGAACGGGTATATACACATGTGAAATTTTATATGCAAACCCAAGAAGCTTAGATGCCCTAAAGTCCTCGGTGGAGCCTAAGCTAAGAACACTGTTCTAGATCAGAAGCCCTTAGACCTCAGCAAGCATCGGAACCACGCAGGGCTTTGCTGGTAGATTGCCAGGCCTACTTGTGGGGGTCTCCTCCTGCGGGCCCCAGACCTGGCTTTTCTATCAGGGCTCCAGGTGGTGGTGGTGCTGGTCTACCCGCTCAGGGACATAATGACCACTGAACATACTACCCCCTCTGTAGTCTCAAGCGTTGATAGAAAGTTTGGGGAGGGAGCGGAATAGCGGGAAATTGTTTAGGACAAGTTCATGGCAATGAATATGGATTTTTTTTAAAAGATTTATTTATTTATACATACAAGCTGGACTACAGGCCAGAGGCATGGAGTGGCGAGAGGGTTCACCAGAGACACAGTGGGGAGCAGCACAGGCAGATCAATGGAAATACACTGCTGAGGGGAGCAGTGGGCGAGGCAGGAGAGGTCTGCGCGCCATGTGGGAATCTCCCTGGCCGGGCATCGAACTCTCATCGCTGCTGCTGACAGCTCCACAGCGCAGCGCTTAATCACTGCACCACCAGGGAGGCCCATGAACATGGATTTTTGTTTTGTTCTACGAGACTCATAGATTTCAGTTAGGCAGATATGCAGATGATGGGGGGAGGGGAGAGAAAAAGAGGCCAGAAGAGAGAAAAGAAGGGGTAAGAAGAGTGGGAGGGAGAGAGAAAGAAGGGGAGACACTAGGAAGGGAGGGAAGATACTGAGCATCTTTGCGGGGGGGCGGGAGAAGATACAGAAGAGTAAGATTCATTTCAGGTTTAGGGGAAGGAGTGAAAAAAAATATCTTTTTGGTTACCATGTCCTTAAAGATCATTTCTTCGACATCGTTTCAAAAAGGGGAAGTGATACCAAGCATCGCTTGACTGATTAGCACATTTGATCGAGGTCACCCTATCTTGCCTCCTCTCTCTCTGGGACTCTTTTCCCTTCGTCATTAACCTTTAATAAAATAATCGCTAGCAGGAAATAAGCCATGCATTTGAACCAAGTTGAACCTTCCGGACTTGAACCTCAGCTCAAACTCCTGTAAAGTATACTGCTTGGAACGGTAAAGAGGCCACCTAAATGTGCATCTGGGGTGTGTGTGTGTGTGTGTGTGTGTGTGTGTGTGTGTGTGTGTTCGTGCGTGTGTTCGTGCGCCCGCTTGAGACGTGTAACCATCATCAGTCTATCAGCAATCCTTGCCACTGAACTAAGATTGGCAGTTGGCTATTTCCTGGGTGAACTTAGGCAGTTCACCTGTTGTTTCTAAGCCTCAGCACCCTGATCTTCAAACCAGAGCATGACAGGAAGAGGAAGAGCCTGTGAAGCCCTCAGTACCTCATATGCCTCTGGCTCTCGCTTGCATCAAAGCTGGAGGTGCAGCTTCCTCCAAACAGAGAACATCACATCTGACCTCTAATCCGCCGCTGTACCCTCTGACTCCACCAGAGGGCACCAGCAACATAGGAAATCTAAGAGGAAGTGCCCTTTGCCTTAAAACAACGCACTTGAATTTGCCTGAGGATAATCCCCAGCGTTTAAGTCTTTATTTAAATATTCTTACTCTCGGTGCTTGGAGGAATCATTTGTAAGATTGTTCAGAAATCTAGGACGGAGGGCCTCCCTGGTGGCGCAGCGGTTGAGCGCTGCGCTGTGGAGCTGTCGGCAGCGCGCGATGCAAGTTCGACGCCCAGCTGGGGAGATTCCCACGTGGTGCGGCAGACCTCTCCTGCCTCTCCCGCTGCTCCCCTCAGCAGTGTATTTCGGTGGATCTGCCTGTTCTACTCCCTGCTCTGTCTCTGGTGAACCCTCTCGCCGCCCCACGCCTCTGGCCTGTACCCCAGCTTGTATAAATAAATCTTAAAAAAAAAAATCTAGGAGGGAAATCTGGAATGAGGTGAGAGTAATTGGTATTCTAACTTCACCCATCGAGAATTCTGTTTTCCATTTTTTATTTTGTCCTCTTATATCCATTTTCTGTCTCTTCAGAGTATCTGTAACCTGGTTACAAATTATTCTCTCAACAATAGGCTACTGTAGTTTCTTTCTTCCTGGTTTATTCAATGAACAGAACAGCTGGCTTCTTCCCTTTGAAGGACAGTCTCCCCACTTTAGCCCCAGTTGGGTCTGTCTGCCTTCCAGCAGGCAGGTGGGTGCGGGGCCTGTTGCATCTGTGGCTGAGCCTCAAAAGCTGTTACCCCAGTTCCTTTGTGAGGAGCCTGGTGATCAGCAGGCACCGTCTTCGGGGGCTATATTCTGTGGACTCTTCTCCATCTGAGGACGGTGGACAATGAGGAAGTCGCGGCCACCAGCCAGCACGGCTCCCCCACGTGCTTCAGAGAGGCGTGATTGTCACTGTGTCTGCCCTGCACTTACTATTTCTTCTTTACCTTCTTCTTTGTTCTTTGATCTGAGGGGTTGGAGCCTGAGGTCAGCTTTGTGCATCCTTGAAGCACCAGGATGCTGGCTCAGACGAGGAAAGCAGGGAAATCGAGAGGGGGTGTGTAGTGCCAGCAGGAAAATGGCACTAGGCAGATTCTTGATGATGAGCAGACGGGTATAAATGAGCCCTGGAGCCCTCAGTGGCTTTTTTTTTAAGATTTATTTATTTATACATACAAGCTGGGGTACAGGCCAGAGGCGTGGGGCGGCGAGAGGGTTCACCAGAGACAGAGTGGGGAGCAGAACAGGCAGATCAGAAATACACTGCTGAGGGGAGCAGCGGGTGAGGCAGGAGAGGTCTGACGCGCCATGTGGGATTCTCCCTGGCTGGGCGTCAAACTCGCGTCACCGCTGCCGACAGCTCCACAGCGCAGCGCCTAACGGCTGCACCACCAGGAAGGCCCCCCTCGGTGGCTTTTTATGGCCTTTTTTTGAATTTAAACTCTTAAACTCTGGCAACTATATACAAGGTGGAGGGGCCGGGGGGGGCACTGGGTGCCATCTGCTCATGGCCGGGGAGGGGCCAAGAGGCTGGGAGGGGGTGCTGGCCCCAGGCAAATCTTCAGCTTCTCTGGAGCCCTTCCTGGAGCATGCTCTTGCTGCTGTCCTCTGTGCTGCTTCTTCCCTCTCCTCTCTCCTTCTGCGCATGCCACTCTGAGGGCTACTCTGCAGCCACTCTAACGCTACTCTAAGCCACGCCCCCCAGGCTTTGCTGCTCTGTCACGCAGCATGTAGGCCTGCAGAGACCCATTCCCAAGGGGGGTGGGCGGAAAAGCCTGAAACTCTCCAGCCTACCCCACAGGGTGTAATGCAGGTCTCCAGAGCCTTGGACTCTGTGGGATGGAGAGGACTCCAGGAACCCTCATTGTTTGGAGAGGGGAAGCGACCTGACCAGGGTCACACAGCTGGTAGACAAGCCATTCCCAGGCCTGGAATGCAGACCTGTGGGCTGACACATCGGTCCTTGTCTCGACATTGTGTTTTCTAGATCAGTCATCATCGCTGATGTTCATTGTGTGCTGTGTGTCAAGTGTCTGTTTTGCCTCACGTCATTGTCACAACAATCCTATGAAGGAAACGTAGTATTATGTAAATGAAAAACATAGTCCTCACTTTACTGAGGCGCAGAGAAGTTAGCTAAACAATATAGAAAAAAAGAGTGTTTCCTTTTAAATCATTGTTTCACTATGAGGGTGAGTGGCATTTTGAATGAGACATGCGTTTTGTTTTTAAATGGGACTATCCCTTTAAAAATATCTCCAAGCAGTATGTTTAGCCTCTCTGGCCCCACATCTAGCTGTGCCCATCATTATGACAGCACCGACATGACTCCAAACCTCCAAAATGTGGTGCAGAGGAGACCCTGCTGCTCCTGACTTTAGTGCCGAGGCCCAGGACAAGGGGTGTTAAGCAGAATGGCTGTGCTGGTTTGGCTGTTTTCAGTGAAGCTCTCAAGATGGAGGTGGGCAATCACAGTCTGGAAGGGGGACGTGACATTTCCAAAGGAGGGAGGGAGTCCTGGACCGAGGAGCACCCTTTCGTGTGGTCTCTGCTGCTCTGGAGCTCGGACAGGGCCTGCCTCCCGCCCCCACCCTGCTTACCTTTCCAGACCAGAGGGGCCTGGCAAAGAAAGGAGGTGGGTAGGGAGGGCTGGGCTGGTGAAAGCTGAGAGCCGTGCCTGCATCAGCGGGTAGCCAGGTGTGTAGTGGCTGTTGTCTCTGGTGAATTCTCTCACCACCCCACACCTCTGGCCTACACCCCAGCTTGTATGCATGTGTGGCAGTGTGGGCTGAGTCGCTGTTGCCAGCTTTCTAATATTCAGAAGAATCCACAGGGCTGGATTTTCTTTTAAAAGATTTATTTATTTTTGCATACAAGCTGGGGTGCAGGCCAGAGGTGTGGGGCGGTGAGAGGATTCACCAGAGACAGAGTGGGGAGCAGAACAGGCGGATAGACGGAAATACACTGCTGAGGGGAGCAGCGGGCGAGGCAGGAGAGGTCTGCTGCGCCATGTGGGAATCTCCCCAGTCTGGTATCGAACTTGCGCCACAGCCAGCGACTGTTCCACAGCGTTGCGCTTAACCGGTTGCGCCACCAGGGAGGCCCAGCGCTGGATTTTTATAGGAAGTCTCTTTACTGTCAATATTGGATTAAAAATTGTTTTAAACAAGCAGGCCAAGAAAAAAAACAGCTGCATGTGAACCTGGGTGGTCGTTGAGCTGTGGCCAGGTCATCTCGGAGGGGCCGTTCCGACCCACAGTGCGCCGCAGAGGCTGCCGGGCTGATGTCAGAGGGACCAGGGCTTCAGCTCACAAGGTAGTCACTACCCGCTGAGCTGCTGACTGCAGGGCAGGCAGGGCTGAGGGGCAGCCACCGTTCCTGGCGCCCTGCGCTCTTGAGCAGCCAGGAGAACAGCTGTCAGGGGCGGAGTGGAGACTCTTGTGCAATTGTTGGTCCCTTCCAGATCCAAGATTCTGGAATTCTGAAGGCAGAACTCAGAACACAAAAACTCCAGAGCTGAACCACTGTCAACAGTGCTACCAGCTCAGGCCCTGGTCAGGGTTTCTTTTTTTAAATTTTTTTTTTTTTGAGATTTATCTATCTATGCATACAAGCTGGGGTGTAGGCCAGAGGTGTGGGTGGTGAGAGAATTCACCAGAGACAGAGTGGGGAGCAGAAAAGGAGGATCGACTGAAGTACACTGCTGAGGGGAGCAGTGGGCGAGGCAGAAGAGGTCTGCAGCACCATGTGGGAATTCTCCATGTGGCCAGGGATTGAACTCGTGCTGCAGTGGTTCTGGATGGCTTCATAGTGCTGCGCTTAACCCATTGCAAACCCAGGGAGGCTCACGTTGAGTGCCCGTGGACAGTGTATTGTCTCCTTCCTTTGTATTGTCCTTGGTGCTGTTAGTACTGTTTTATGAGTATAATCAAAAAAGGAACTACTACTGCCACTACTATCTTATCAGCATCCTTTCACAAAGGAGAGGACATTTTACTCCCACAAATGTATGAAATCATCTACCCATCTCTGCCTTTTCCTCTGTCATGAAGGACTAACATTATAATGTTAGGAAAATTTATAAAAAACTAAAACGGGCACAAAAGTATTATTGAGTGTCCTGTCTAGTTTCCTTTTTGGTTATTTTTGTTGGTCATTGTCTTTGAGCTATTCCACAACTTGGAGAGAATGGATCAAAATGTAAATGGTTTTGCACATAGAATTGCAAATTGTACCCAGTGGAGATGCAATTGATTGTTGCCCTGCAGGTATCGATTATTGTTGCATCTTTTAAGACAATTTCACCATTCCTCATGACTTAGGCTGTGTCTGTCTTTGGATTCTCCTTGTGCAGCTGTAACTTCTTACTAGTTCCCTCATTAATTGATGAGTTAAACTAAATCATGGATGTGTGTTAATTTTATATTTGCGTGAGGGTCTTGATTCACCTTAAAAAAGTTACCCTTTCACAGAAACTACCCTGAGGGTTGTTGTGAGGGTGGGGTGAGGTCATGGAGAAGCAGGTGCCTGACTCAGTGCCAGGCAGTTCACGTGCCTCCCACAGCTGGGACAATACTGGCTGTCTTCTGGCTTCTGAGCCCCAGGGAAGCCTGTGTTTTCACAAACAAAAGAAACAAATAAAATCTGTGGCTTCAACAACACTTTACGACATTAGTGACTGACTTCCCAAGCATTTTCATATTTTAGGTGAGGAGTAGCTGTCATGGTGGCAACTCAGGTGGGTACAGCAAGCAGGTGCTGTGGAACTATGGGACCAAGTGACTTTAAGACCTGACCTGCTGGAATCCAGCTGCAAAGGGCCGTTTGACCCCTCCCTGTCCTTCCCTGATATTGCAAGCACCAGTCTTACCATGTTGGGGAGAACAGTTTCACTTGTACCGGGATCTTTTTTTTTAAGATTTATTTATTTATGCATACAAGACTGGGGTGCAGGCCAGAGGGGTGTGTGTGTGTTTGGGGGGGCGGTTGAGAGGGTTCACCAGAGGCAGAGTGGGGAGCAGAACAGACAGATTGACTGAAATACACTGCTGAGGGGAGCAGCGGGCGAGGCGGGAGAGGTCTGCTGCACCATGTGGGAATCTCCCTGGCTGGGGATCAAACTCATGCTGCAGTGGTTGCAGATGGCTTCTTCATAGGCTGAGACTTAACCCCTTGCGCCACCAGGGAGGCCCTGTACCAGGATCTTAAAGCATGTGTTCACATAAAGTCCCCTCCTCAGATCTGTGAGATGGATTTGTTTATTCTGCTGCTGACAGGAGCTGGCAAGGCTGGGTGACTTGTCCAAGGTTGTGTTGCAAGGAAGCTGTGTGAGGACTGAATCCTGGACCTGAGTCCAGAGCCTGGATTTGCGCCATGAATGAGCACCTCTCACCAGGACTTTGCTCCCCAACCCCATCGCTGTGCTGAAATCTACTGCCATGTGTGACCCTGGGCAAATGGAATGATCTGGAAGGCATCACACTTGCCATGAAAATAATGTGAGAAAAAATTGATTTGAACAGGCTTTGATCCATGGATAAGGGCCCAGCGGAGAGGAGCGAGGCCCTCCTTTGACTGGAGCCTGTGCTCAGGAGGGCTTGAGGGCTGCAGGAGGTTTCACGGGGGAGGGAAGAAGCGGGAGGGGTCAGGCAAGTCTGCAGGAGAGCGGTGAGCATGGATGTCCTCTCTCCTTGGGCCCTGATAACTGCGGAAGACGCAGGGCACAGGAAGAGGGATTTGCCGATCTTGGGACCTGAGCGGGGCTAAGTCCAGTAAAACTTCCTAACGCGGACTGGCCAAAGCCACGCTGCGCCGGGCTAGCGGGGCAGGGCAGGTGGGCGGATGCTCGAGGACAATGAGTCAGTGCGGCTCTTGGCCATGCCAGGAAAAATAGACCCCAGCACAGGGAGGTCAGGTGAGTGGGTGTCTGGTGATGGATGGGGGTTCCCTGGCAAGCATGACTTCTCCATCCATCTCGCCCAGCTGCACAGACCCAGCGGCTCCAGGGCCCCTTGTCTTCCGCCGATTGCCCTGTGATTAATGCTCCAGTCACTGATTCCCGCCGCTGTCCCTGCTCCGTGCTCCTCCAGCCCCCACGGTGGGCCCTTCTGCACCTGGGTCATTTACTCAGAAGTGACTGTCCCAGCGTCTCAGTCCGCTCTGTGTACAGGTGGGGCCCCGGGCCTGTGTGTGAGCTCCCGGGAATTCTAACCAAGGACAGACGAGTCACAGCCTGGGAGAGATTTAAGTGCTGGCCAGGAGCACGAAGGCCTGGCTGAGGCCAGAGCCTGCCGGACTGGAATGGCCCCGGCTTCGTTTTTCACTCACTGGAGCTGAGTATGAGTTCCGCACAGGATCGACAACCTAACCCCGGTTTGGGAACCAGAGGATGGCGCTGGAGAAGGGGAGGCCACGCTCTGGTCCCCAAACAAGCCAGGCAGGCGCTGCCCCTCGCAAGCACGGAGCCGGTGGTCCCCGATGGTTCACTCCTTTCCTTTCTTTTTTTTTTTTTTTTTTTAAGATTTATTTATTTTTACATACAAGAGCTGGGGTGTAGGCCAGAGGTGTGGGGGACTGGAGACAGAGTAGGGAGCAGAACAGGTAGATTGATTGAAATACACTGCTGAGGGGAGCAGCAGGCCAGACAGGAGAGGTCTGCTGCTCCATGTGGGAAGCTCCCTGGGATCGAACTCATGCCGCAGTGGCTGCCCATAACTTCATAGTGCTGAGACTTAACCCCTTGAGCCACCGGGGAGGCGTGTTCACTCCTCTTCAACAAACATTTTCTTCTGCTTAAACTGGGGTCCCCACAGAGACTGCATTTAGTGCTGGTTTGGCTGCATGAACTTTATAACTTAGAGCAGGAAATACAAACTCACATGCTGTCAACATCCATTCACTCAAGAAACATTTCCTGAGTACCAGATAGGAGACAGGGATTGTTTGTGTTAGTTCACTGGGCAGCCATCACTTTAACTGCACTTTATGCTGTTCATTCTTTTATGCTGTCGCAGGCTACTTAGTTATCACACCCTACTCCTCTCCTGCCTGCCCACCTTCCTCTCCAGGGCAGATGAAAACATTTTTGCTCTATTTGAGGAAGCTTTGTAAGGGCAAGGATTTGTTTGCAAAATAAGGCCAAGAGTCTGAGATTTTTTTTTTTAAGGCTTATTTATTTATGTATACAAGCTGTGGTGCAGGCGAGAGGTGTGGGCCTGTGAGAGGGTTCACCAGAGACAGAGTGGGGAGCAGAACAGGCAGATCAGAAATACACTGCTGAGGGGAGCGGCGGGCGAGGCAGGAGAGGTCTGCTGTGCCATGTGGGAATCTCCCCAGCTGAATTTCGAACACCTGCTGCAGCCTCTGACAGCTCCACAGGGCTGAGCTTAACCCATTGCGCCACCAGGGAGGCCCGAGTCTGAGTTCCTGAGAGAAGAAAGTTGGGGTGGTTGGAGGAAGGTAAAAGTAGACCAAGTGGGAACTTCAACAGAAATTAGCCTTCTGGAGACCAGTGCCCTGGGCACCCGACCCCAGAGGAAGCCGGCTCCTGCGAGGACAGTACACGCTCTGCTGGCGCCACGGAGGGCAAGGGCTTCCCAGCGTGCCCACATGCTTGTGCCTCACTCCCAGTTCTCCCCGCTCTCCCTCCCATGGATGCGCCAGCCTCCCCAGGCTCAGATGTGGCCTCAGAGGACAGAGCATGAGGAAGGGCACGCTCTCAGGCCGCAGGACCCGGCGTGTCCCTGCTGGCTGGTGAGGAGCTCGCCCACTGCTCAGGAAAGGAGTCCTGGCCTGCCTGTGCCACCTCACAGAGGAGCCAATGACGTGCTGGGCTCCCACAGCTAGCAGGTGGAGGCACAGGGACCTGAATCCCCCAGAATGTCCTCCAAGTCCACTGAACAGCTTCTGGAGGGACGTTCTTACTTTAGACGAGATTGCAAGCGACAGGAACCCAACCAGGACACCCAGGAAGCAGCGGCAGCGGCTGCAAAGGCTTGGAGGCCGGAAAAGGAAGGCGTGTGTCAGCAAGGGGGCAAGTCACTGGGAACAAAGACACGGGGGAGTCACTGGGGGATCTTTAATTGGGTGAGGGGCACAGAGGCAGGGGGCTCGCTGCAGTGAGCTTAGCGAAGGGCACTAGCTGCCTTGTCCCTGAGACGGGTGAGAAGAGACCCAGCGGGGCCTGGAGCCCAGCGCTCTGTGGCCTGTGTTCCTCCTAAGCCTCCTGCTTCCAGCTCTCTTCTATTTGTTGTGGTTTTCTAAATCTCTTCCTGCTTTTGCTTCCCCTGGAGAGTAAGTTCCCTCTGAGTCAGCTGTCTGGGAGGGGCAGTCAGTGCTGATTGAGCAATAAGGGGGGGCCCCTCACCCCAGGGAAGTGCAGACTTAATTAAGAGTTAACCCAAGGGGTTGGAGGGGATGGGGGATGGAGAGCCTGGGAGGGGGCAGGGTTTCAGGAGCCTCCTTTCTTGGGGAAAGGGTGTGCTCTGGATTTCCCCTCTCCCCTTTATGGCTCCCCACGCCCACCCCTGTCCATTCTGAAAATGGAGTTCTCGCCGAATCCACACAGTGAGCTGACCCAGAAGACCCAGCCCTTTCCCGCACACCCGTCGCCATACTGGGGACTGGCTCTGGGGGGGCGGCCGGGGCCAGGGTGCAGGGGGCAGGCCAAGTGCCATCAGCCACTGAAGGACTTGCTGCCTCCTGCTCGGTGTGGACTTGAGCAAGCCCTTGAACCTCCCGCATCTCCCTCGATGTGTCGGAGAAACTGTGACTCTGTCTCCCACCTCTGCGCCAAGAGTGGCCAAAGGACCAGCGGGACCAAGAGGAGACCCAGTAAGCGGAGGTCCGGTTGCCTTCCCTCCGAGACGCCCAGTCTAGAAGGCTCTGTCGCCCCAAGAAAGGGTCCGGCTGCAGGGCCTTCCAGAGACTCTGTTAGGCTCCTGTGGTGGGGGCCTGGGGTGCAGGGGGGAGATGCGTGCCAGAGTGAGTGCAGTGGGAGGGGCAAAGGCCATGAGTCACACACTAACTAGGAGGGGCAAGGCTGGGAGAGGGCAGCCACCTCCACACTGACAACTGGGGCGGAGGTGGGGAGCGGGGCATGCAGGGAGCAGGACAAGTGCGCATTCCCGCGCCTGTGTCCTGTGAAAGACCTTGAGATTTGGAGCTTTCCAATCCCAGTTGGAGATCTGGCTTTCTATCCCCCCTTTCCTAATGAATGCCTGGGAACCCCCGTGAGTCAGGGGGGGAGGGGAGAGACTCAGGGACAGCTGCTTCATTCTATAAGTGAGGAGGGTAGACTGGGAGAGGAAGAGGGGTGCAGCCAAGACCCCAGGCCCTGGAAGTTGCAGAGCTAGAGGCGAGACCTATTCACGGCGGGAGTCGAGACCCTTCTGATCACCTTCCAGAAGCATGTCCCCGAGACCTAGCCTGAACCTGCCCTAGACAGTGTGGCCCTAGGAGTAACCAGTGGCCACTGGGCCTTCAGCCCTGGACACGGAGCCCAGATGGCAGCTCTGCAGTGGCAGCGAGAGTAGACCGGTCTGGGTGGGCCGCTGCTTCCTGTGCAACCTCATCTCCAGCCCTGGCTTCCTCAGTGGGAGAATTACACCTGTCTGCTGGGACTTCAGGAGGCCAGGGCTAAAACGGAACCATTCTTTCTTTAAGACTTCCATGATTTAACTACAGAGTCACTCTTGACGCAGCCTGTGGGAAGAGATTCTTAGATAAATCTGTGAAATTTCAGCGTTCTGAGCTTTCCTGACCTGCACCATTTTTCTGGGATTTCAGGAAGGACTGGAAGCCCTGTGAGGGGAGGGGCAGAGCTGTGAGATGCCAGGGACCCCTCGTCGGCCCCTATTCCCACTCTTGGCTGAGGAGCTCTGCAGTTTTATGGATCCTAGAGGACAAAGTTAACATTTATAGAGATTTCTTTTCCGTCCCAGGGTCTCTATATGCATTATTTTATTCACGCATCGTTGTTTCACTAATTACTATTGTCCTCGGTTTATACACGAGGAAACTGAGGCTTGGGTAAAGTAAACATGTCAAGTCACAACCCAGCAAGTGGAGGGCTGGGCTGCGGCAGAGGAGGGGCCTTGTAGCCCTGGCAGCGCCCAGGTGGCAGTCGTCCTGACTCTTCGGGTTTTCTGGGCAGCCCGCCCCCTCTCCTGAAGGCCTCCGACGCCTGCGCCCCACCCCTGAACGGCAGAGCCATGAATTTAAATGTCTGCTGGCCTCACCCGCCATGCCCTGCGCTTC
>PVIJ01000638.1:0-192347 GCA_004024925.1 Scalopus aquaticus
GGAGAGAGACAATCAGTGGGGGGGGAGGGGGGAGGAAGGAGCCGGAGGGAGGGAAGGGAAAGGGCACAAAATGGAATAGAAAAGAACACAAGGGACCATGGAGATGGATCACGGGTGAATTGGTGGTGGGCTACCCAAGGGGAATGCAAAATGTAAAAGACATAAATAACAATAAAAATATATATTATAAAAAAAAAAAGGAATAGAAAAGAACACAAGGGACCATGGAGATGGATCACGGGTGAATTGGTGGTGGGCTACCCAAGGGGAATGCAAAATGTAAAAGACATAAATAACAATAAATATATATTATAAAAAAAAAAACTTATTTCACGTATTACCACAAGTTCCATCCATATTGTCATTGAAAGCAAGATTTCATTTTTTTTTTGTGACTGAATAGTATTTCCTTTAGAATATATACATCAACTTCTTTATCCATTCATTTATTGATAGGCATTTAGGTTGATTCCATGTCTTGGCTATTGTAAATGATGCTAATGTGAACATAGAAGTGAAAAGTATATTTTCAAGTACTGAATATATGTTTTCAAATTTTTCTGATATATACCTCGAAGTGGTATTGCTAGATTATACAGTATTGCCATTTTCAGGTTTTTTTAGGAATCTCCATATCATTTTCCATAAAGGCTATACCAGTCTGCATTCTTGCCATCAGTATGAAAGGATTGCTTTTCCCTCACACCCTTTTCAACACTTGTTTCTAGTCTTTTTTATACAGGCTATTCTCACAGGTGTGGGGTGATATCTCACTATGGTTTTCATTAGCATTTCCTTTTTAATAAGTCATGTTGAAGACTTTTTAATATGTCACTTAGCAATCTGTATACTTTTTTGGAGAAATATCTACTCAAGTCTTTTGTCCATTTTTGATTGGGTTGTTTGTTCTTTTGTTGTTTACTTGTATGAGTTCTTTAGAAATATAATCCCTTGTCAGGCATATGATGGTGTGCAAATATCTTCTCCCAGCCAATAGAATGTGTTTTTGTTTTTGTGATGGTTTCTTCCTCTATGAAAATTTTTTAGTTTGATGTAGTCCAGTTTGTTTATTTTTGCTTTTGCTTTTCTTGCTGTTGGAGTTGAGTCTCCAAATATATATATGAGATTTATGTCCAAGAGCATATGACCTTTGTTCACTTCTATGCATTTTATGGTTTCCAAATACTATGAAAGGAGAAAAAGCAGACAAAAGCTGAAGTGGCCAAACTCTCTCTCTCCTATGAACAAAGCTATAGATTATGTCTATTTTATTCTACTAGTCCCAAACTAATGGTTTTTCTTTTTTCACTAATGACTGAAATCTGTTTATTGTGAAAATTATGGTATGGGGGCAATCCAGCATAACTCATAAAAGAACCAACTCTGAAATTAGTCCAGCTTTTCTATTATGGTTCAACTCTACTAGCTTTGTAAATATGAGTAACTTACTCTATTTCTCCAAGCTTCAGTTTCTTCACATTAAACAAGAATTATACTACTTATTGGAAGGGCTAAATAGTAAATGAGATTACATATGCATAGAACATATTTCAGTGTATGGCAGGTATTAGTGCTCAGTAAATGTTTGGTGGTGTTACTTCAGGAATCTCAGAGTTCACAAAACAGTCTTGATGAGCAAAATTGAGCCCCAGAAGTTTAGTGACTTATCTGAGATATGTATACTTTGTAGGGGAGCCACTCCAAAATGTCTTTGGCAAAAGGATAATTTCATATTTGGGACTCTGAAGGCTAGATGGAGGTTGCTCTTAGTAAAAGACATTTACATGTGTAAAGGAAAACTCTGTAAGAAGGTCTCCCACCTTTTCTGGCAAATATATAATCTGCTTAGGGGTTATCAATGGAGAGGTCAGAACTAAATCTTCCCTGTTAACTGCCCGTAACTGACCCTCCCCCGTGCCCCTGTCCCCCAGTTGTCTCACTTGTCCTGGGTTTCTTCCATATATCCAGAAGCTATATATGTTGTTACTAAATTTCTTTTTAGGTCTTTACTTTTCATCATTCTGTCTGGTGGTTGGTTATTTGCTAGTATAGAAGAACCCAGGGGGGTATAAGAAAATTTGCTGAGTCCCAACAATTTCTTAGCAGAAGTGAAAAAACAGTTCTCTATTTTCAGGACTCTCCCTTTTTTAAGAATAGGGAACTAGGAAAGACAGCAATGGGTGATCATTTTTTCTTACTGTTTTTCAGAGCATGACTTCATGATCCTTCTGTCCAATTCATCCCTTCCTCCCCCAGGCTCCTCCCCCAGGAGAAACACTAGGTCCATTTTGGCAAGTGTGGCATCCAAGCAATGCCGCTGCCCTCTTTAAATGTGCCCTCTTTCTTTCGTGTGTAGTAAACCATCCAGCAGCCCCTTGGTGCCCTCCACTCTTCTCAAGAACTCTGAGGAAGCACAAACTCCTTTTTCAAGGATTTGACTAAATGATGGGTTCTTTCCATGATCCAGGAAAGAACTGACCCTGCCCAGATGCACAGAAGTGGGGGTACAGAGGAAATGGCACACAGATGCTGCTCTGAGGCACAGTGACCCTGCCATCCCCCTTTATAACACCACCCCAACTGCCCAGGAGAACACCAAAATAAAATATCAACATCATATGACCCTGAATGTTACTCCTATAAGAGATATTTTCCTAGAAATTGTGTAATCCTATGTAATGATGGGGGAAAGAACCCCAGCAATTGACTGCAATAGGATTTGGGCTTATAATGATGATAATAAAATGTCTGCAAAATCTGTAGCGTAAGGAAAGATCTCTGACTTCTCCATAATAATTAAATTTGGTTACAGCACTATTATATATTACAAACTTAGCTACCAGTATCAATTTTAAAATTATTAGAATTAGGAGGTTTGTGAAGAATAAAACTTTAAAGTAGTAAAAGTTAAATATTTATTTTAGCTAACTCATCTCTCTTAATTCCTGTCAGTTTATAATATTAATAGTTCCTTTCTATGATCATAACAAAATCTGTTTTAAAATTATAGGGCCCTGTAAGTGTTAAACAGTTAAGCTAAATGGAAAGCATCAGCCTAATATTTTAAACTATTTCATAAAGTATTTCTTTATTCCTGTAGACTAAACATAAATGATGTCACTTGTAATTTGTGACTCCAGTTGCCTTTAGCAGAACTCTGGTGATCCATGCATTATTATTTTTAGCATGAAGGTAATTATAATTGTATCTCCCATGAAACGATAAAAAAGTTTTTGTAGGTCTGTATGCAAAGTACTTGAAGAAAAGATTATTTTACTGCCTGCCAAATGAGGCTTCAAGCAAGAACTATTGTGCAGGACCTTTTATAGACATAGATGGAATTCCTTTTGCCATTTGAACAGTGTTTACATTCAGGAAAGTTCACAGTTAAGTCTTTGACATACTTTGAAAGAATCTTTTGTTCTCTAGAAAAACATACTTCCTCATCCTTTGAGTCACCTTGTTTTTATTCCTTTGTTTATTTTGGGAGGGGGAAAATAATGTCTACCTCCCAAGTAATATCAGGGGAAGAACTTCTTCAGAAATCAAGGTTGTTCTCTATTAGGAAAGAGGTCTTGGTTATTGGCAGAAAAAAATATTTTTAAAACCCAGAGATAAATAATGTAATCTCAAGCTTAAAAAAAAAAAAATTGCATAGGACTTCTTCCAAGGCTAAAAAAAGAGAATTTTTTTTTTATTACCATAGTTCAGTGATCAGATTCAGGAAATGTGAGACACTACTTGAGGCTACAGACATAGTCTAAAAATACTTCTCTGTCATATTAGGGATGCTCTCCACTGCTAACCTTGTCAATTCTCTTAAGGATGCATAGTTAGTGTTTTCTCCTACTTGGTGGTAATCTGGAGTTAGTTTTATCCTATCTCGAAATAAGGCCATTCACTCATATCTGATTTTTCTTAGTGGCATTCATTTATCAATAAATAATGTAATTGATTCCATGTGTGCCTTCATGGTTTTGAAGGGAGAAAATATTGCTGTTTGGTTCATCAGCAGATGCCCAGAGCTAACACAGTTATTGAAACCTACTGGACACCCAGTAAATATTTGTTAAAGGAATGAATGAAATAAGTACATGTACTTTCAGGGTGATAATTTCATATAACAATCTTTTAAATGAACACATTCTGTTTTTTGTTTTTGTTTTAAAAAAATAATCTTATTAGTCTATAGACATCCAGTGCTTGGTAGTGCCTTTATATATTCTTAACTAATTTGCATAAGTGGAAGATTATTTATAGTTTAAGCAATATCTATTCAAATTCTTTTTCCATCTTTCTAAAACTCAGTCATCCAGAAAATGTATCTTAAAAGCATCCAATTCTCATTTATGTCTTAGGTTTTACTATAAGCAGAGATTAGTGGTCATTATCTCTGGGATATATCCATTGGCGTGTCCTGTAGGGCAAAGAAAGAGACTGACACATGCCCAGCACTGCTATATTCTTTCCTCCACTTACCCTTTGAAGCTCTCCTTGTAATAGGTGATGATATCCCCTCTTGACAGGTGAAGGAGCAGAATCTCAGAGAGGTTATGTAGTATATGTAATGTCCTGTCACCAGTAAGTGATGCTATCAGATTTGAATCACCAGGCTAGGCATTGAGTCTGCAGGCATGTTCAAAATTGTCTGCTATAAAGCTAGTCAGGTCATATGTAAATACTGTATTTTCCTAACCTTCTGCAAGGTACCCTAGCCCTTTATTTGATTCATTGTCCTACTTACTAATATTCGTGTCTTTCTATAAATCAGATATGTGTAAAAAAGGAAAAAGATTTTTCAGAAAAATATTCTTTGCTTTCTTAAACCATAATATGCTAATTTTAAAATCACTGAATTCTGTAATTTTTGATAACATTATTAGCAGCCAATGTGATATAGTAAAAATAATCTAATAAACCTGGCTTTTGGAAGGAATTGGATAGAGATTTGAATTCTAGCTGTCCCAGTTAGTAGGTCCATAGCCGTGTGACAATGACTAAGGTATGTAACTTCTCTGAAGCTTAGATTCCTGGTCTGCAAATGCCTAGTGTGGAGAATTGTGACTATTAGAAATAATACATATAGAGTGCCCCGCTTGTGAGCATTGTGCGTGCAGGGATCCTGGCTGGGTTGTTCACACTCTCTTTCCAGTGCGTGCATGGGCGGGAGGCACTCATAGGTGTTCACTGAGTAAACAAGTGAAAATGAATTCTCCTCAGCAGCCAGATTAGGTTCCATTTTTCACTCCGCACATATAAACCAGAGAAGTGCTATGAGAAGTTTTTAGCAAGAGGACAAATTGAATATAGTCTGGAGTGCAGTGCTGGAAATATCTGTCTTCCAGATGCATTCAGAAAATGGATAGCTTGTATTTGATATTTTCTAATATCAAAGAGAAAAAAATTTTAACAAGGAAAATAGATTGAAATACAACTCCTAACTCAGAATTTGTAGTCAAAATATTGCCTTTTCAGTAGCATTTCAACATGTTTTATTTCCACATTTTTAAGGTATCCATTTCTCTCTAGTCTTGCTTGGAGCAGCCTTGCGGCTGGAAATGTTTTGAGTCACCTTCATGCCACATCTTTCACAGCTGAAAGCAAACATGTTTTCAAGAGCTCAGAAGTAATCAAGCTCTCATTCCAGCTGCCAGAGACATAAAAGGGGACTGCTGCATTCTGGGCAGAGCACAGCATTAGGAAATACCAGTTTGGTATTTATAATATTTGCAGCAACACTGAACTTCCTGTGTGAGGTCATGAATGAACAGCAGATCATGAGTGTTATAAGAATTGGACAGGGTGTGGAATTCCTATTCAACTTAAATTTCAGAAAATGTATGATGAAAATCTTGAGTTACTTTTTCCCAAGGCTGACATTCACATGATAAATACATATTTATGTGTGTGTATATGTATATATGGCACATCTCTATTGAAAAATGAATGTTTCTACTACATAATACATTTTTTCACAATGAGAAAATAAAACACTATGATTTATGGCTCATAGTTATAGCACTTAGTGTGACCAGGCTCTGTTCTAAGTGATTCTCTATTAACATTTTTTAACCCCCACACAATGCTATGAAGTAAATACCATTATCATCCCTATTTTACAGATGGCACCAAGCTTGCAAATAAGCGTCAAGAGCCAGACTTTGAATCCAAGCAAACTGATTCCAAGGTCTATACTTTTCATTTATGTTACAGGACATTTTTGAGTAGCAGTAATACATGTCTCTATTAAGACTAGATGAAATAAATACTTGATCATCCTAGGAAGTGTATTTGGGCAAGGCAGACTGCCTCCCTGCATGCTGTTTTTCTTCACATGCAACATACCTAGGTTTTACGTGCAGATTAGAGACCAGTATAAGGAAATCCTCTAAGGGCATTCCAAGGATTCTCCCAAGGCTAAGAGCATTGACCTCACTTCCCTAGGAAAAGAATACTTTAATATAATGGAACAACAAAAAAAAATCTGAGTTAGTGAGCTCCTACACTAAAATTCTTGCCTTTAAATTCTGATGAAACTTATCTTTATGAACTTTCAGTTAATTGGATTTTACCTATAATAAGAAAACAATAAAGGAGATAGTAAATTTACTCTTTCATGGTACTTGTTCCTTAAGAGCTGCACTTGCCAAAACCCCCTTAAAAAATTTCCTTGTGGAAGTGATAGCCCTACTATGCCCTCTTCAGGCACACATGGACCGCTGTAAGAAACTAGAAAAGACTGTCCCATAGGTAAGATGGATTGCCAAAGAGCCCTCTCTGGATAAGCTAATTAGAAAGAAAAAGAAGTGAATCCTCTCACCAACCCACACCTCTCGCCTACACCCCAGCTTATATGCATGAATAAATAAATCTTAAAAAAAAAAAAAAAACACGCTTTCTGTAAGCTGCCCTGCCCAGAGCCTAGTCTAGCAATGCAATGATGGTGTGAATTTCAGCTCCATCACAAGGCCTCAACAGAGACCCAGCCTAGGTACCTGTCCCATTAGGGACACACCACTATCCAATGCTTCTGTTAACTCCTCTGAGAGCAGCTACACAAATGTGAGCTCCCTGAAACCTGTTAACAGTGGAAAGAGCCAGTGTGGAGGTGACACTTAGAAGGAAACCCACCTCCAGTCAGTAAAAAGGAAGTTCTAGTGTTCATCATTTATGCATTCGTGTAACAACTGTCTGTTGAGAATCTTCTATGCACCAGGCATTGTAGTAGGTACCAGTTATTTAAAGTCCCAAATACCTACCCATCTCATCAAGAACTGAAGTAAAATTAAGAATCTGGAGCTGCTGACTGATAATGTCTGGGAGTCCACGTAGGAAAGTTCAGGGTCAAGCAAAGGGATCCCTGAAACTTAAGAGAAAGGACAAAGCAGGGAATGAAAATGTATTCAGGCAATGAGGAACCAAACTGGGTTTATGCAACCCAGTTGCATAAAGAGGGATACACTCTAGGAACTTGTAACCCAGGGCAGAAGGCAAGAGGTCAGTTTAGACTAAAGGTACAAAAAGTAGAACCAGCAGCAGGACTGGCTTGAGGCTGAATAGCTCTTGGAGTTAAGTGGCTGTAGCTGTCAGGACTGCATTACCCTAGAGCCTAAAAAGTACTTTAAAGGGGCCTCCCTGGTGGCGCAACGGGTTAGGCATAGGGCTGTGGAGCTGTTGGCAGCTGTGGCACGAGTTCGATGCCCAGCCAGGGAGATTCCCACATAGCACAGCAGACCTCTCCTTCCTTGCCTGCTGCTCCCCTCAGCAGTGTATTTCGGTCGGTCTGCCTGTTCTGCTACCTGCTCTGTCTCTGGTGAACCCTCTCACCACCTCACACCTCTGGCCTGCACACCTCTGGCCTGCACCCAGCTTGTATGCATAAATAAATAAATATTTTTTTAAAAAAGTACTTTAAAAATCCAAGATTTGTCTCTTATGCTGTTACTTTTCATAAAGAAAAACTATAAAAAGCAGATGCCAGAAAATCTATTTATGAATAATGAAGACTAATTCAAAATTTCAAATTATTTCAAAGTTCAAAAAATTCTGCATTAAAAAAATTGCTATTAACATAGGCTTGGAATATCCAGATCTTTAGAGAAAAATGCAGAGAAACATGTATACATCCTTCTATCAAATGGTGAGTTGTACAATCGCCTTTGGCGATTGCTTTAGAGAAACAGAGTTAATTCAGTATCCAAGTGAAGTAATAAACTTCTCCAAGTAACTGGGGTATATCTGCTGCTTGGTCATTATAGGGTGACCATGCTATTCTGGTTATGAAACTGAAAGGGGTACTTCATTAATTACCCTGGGACAGCAGGCAATAACTGTCATTCTCTCAGCATAGCAGGACTTAAGATCAACTGGTTATTCATCCTTTTATTTTCATTTGGTGTATTTTATTTAGAATGTAGTTTTGTAGGATCTTTCTGGTATTTTGGAAATATAAATCCAGCATGTATGCTCATATAAAAACATTTGCATACCAAGAAAAGGGTTTCCAGCTCCTCCCACTTACTGTTTTTTAATAGAAGACTCCTTTGCATTTTAAAACCTGTAATGCATTCTAGAACATCACACACTGTAGATACAAATTACTGTGGCTAGCTTGCTGCCTAAGATGCTGTGGTTGCCAAGGGAAATAACATTCCCATGGTCAGAATCTCCCAAGATTGATGGAAATTGCTTTCTTTCGCCAACTTAGGAAATCAATAGCAGCTATCTTAAAACTAATCATTACCCCACAGCAGTGCTAGCCCCTCACCAGTGAATAGACTTTAGAGTAACTCTTTTCAAAGAAGCTGAGCTACTATAGGTAAGGAGACTCAGAATTCCAAATGAACTCAACCTGCTTTGTATACCTCTAAACAGATTCCCCATATGCTAAATTTCCAAAGAGATTGCAAAGTAAAAAAACAACTTGACTCTGCATCATAATTTTCTTTACAGCCAGCGATCTCTGGATACTTTGAAAACTGCCCTTCACAGGATTAATATTTTAGGTTACCGTTTTTCTTAAAGAACTCCTATTCTTACTCTAGGCACTCACTATAGTACATGCTTTCACCAGAAAATGCCCCCAACCTTTTTATCACTATCTTGTCCACAAACAACATAACTCCCTTGCCCTTCATCCTTATCCTTTGTCTTCACTCAAGCAGATGTTTAAAAATTTAAACAAGCATAAATTTATATCTTAAAGGAACAGAACAAGACTGTTTTAGAACAGAGAGTATGCTGTTCAGTAATAGCACATTCTGAATACACCCATTGGTTAGCAGAGATCAAGGCTGGGTAAGGATTTCTCAGACTGATACCCCTATATTCTTCCTTCCAACCTGTTTATCTTGTCTTCTTTGTGTTTGTGGGTTTTTTTTTTCCTTTTTATATAGAATAAAGTAATTAATTGCTTAGCTAGTTTGCATCAATAAATTAATAATATCACTTTCCAAAAAAAAAAAATCTGAGTTTTCCTCTTCATCAGAATCATCATCTAGAGTGCCTTATTCTCTAGCAAAGTGCTTTAATTGCTGTCAAACAATAACAGGTAAATCTATAAGAAGCTTCAGACTTTGAAATTTCTTCTATACTCTTGAATATATACAAACCAGAAACTGGATGGAGGCTCCACCTTTAGACTTAAAGAGCCAGTTACTAGATAAAACGTATCTTGTGTGTTTTAAAATAGGCAAAAAGATAGAAGTGGAGGTGTTTAGTAAGCATGTGATTTTTAAATCACTAAATGTGATCACCTTTAAATTCCAGTTTAATCTACCAACACTTTGAATGATTGCTTTTTCTTGCCAGATTGATTTACTTTCCTTCTCAGTCTAGCCATCTTTCAAGTTTAAAACATTAGGGTTTATTGAGCAAAGGGAATTTCCTAAAAAAATTCATTGCCTCTTGGTTTATGTAAGTCGACCAGTAGGAGAATGTTATCATTCCCTCGGGGTGACTGTGAGCCATTGGGGTCTGGCTGCCTGTTAAACGATTTCTCTTTATTTATGGTCTCTGTAACATGAGGGAGAGCAAAAGTTGGCTCCTGTAAACATTCCCAAAGCCTGGATATTGCTTAGCTTCTGATGAAAATGCTGACCTGAGAGACTCTGTCACAGAATCAAAGGTCACTTTTTCATTTTGCTCATATTGAAAACTACTTTAGATAATTATCTGTCTTTTGTGTCTAAGAATAGAAGCAGTGGGAGGGAGTTGTTTCATTTCCTTGAATTTTCTTTGTTGGACTGCACTGGGCTCTCTTGGTGCCGTAAAATAGAGCAGAAGTGTCGCCCACATGAAGGGCATGTTGCTTCCGAGCATGGCCCGCCCATTTGTTGATATGTTGCTGTTTCTGGAACCCTTTGTTCTCACAAAGATACCTCACTTTATGCCATGAGTCTTCCTCAATGTCTGTAAGACCAATTTCTATAAATCAGATAACATTTCACCTTTGATCGATATGACCATTTCAGTAGTTGCGAACATTTATTGAAAAAAACAGTACATTTTAAGCTGTGGGTGTGAACTTTTACCCAGGGGTGAGCAGGTGGATAGGCACCCCTCATTGCTAGGACTGTTGGGGCCCAAAAGAAAAGAGGAAGAAGGCTAGAGCCCAAGGAACGAAAGCTTCTTTTTAGGAAATTCAGGAACAACTTCTAGAGGGCATCATTTGCAGGAAGGCTCTCCTCATGTCCAGATATTTACAGTGTGCCCAAATTATAGCTTTAGATTTCACTAATATAGGCTTCCTCACTTTTTTTCACAACCAACGTATCTAACACTTTATCTCCAAACTGTTGGTTATACTCCACAAAGCTCCATGATTGGAAATTTTGAGAGTCTATTGTAATGGAAAAGTCTTCTAAGTCTTTTTAACCTAATCTCCATAAGGAATTTCCTCTCTTCAAACTTCAACCTACTCTCCCCCATATTCTGAGACAGTGTTCGAGTGTCCTGCTTCCCAAGGGAAAGTGGAGTTACACACCCATCTGCATCTGTACCAGCCTGCCCGCCTCTGCAAGGCCTGTCTCTCCTTCCATCTGCGCAGGCTCTTTCCTCCAGCTTTTGCTCCTCTCCTCATGTATCTTGTATCTTAGTTCTCTCTCCCTTTGCATCCTTCCCATCAGTATTTAAATAACCCTAGTGTTTGTCAGGACCCCACAGATCTCCCTTGCTCTTACTTTAACTGTAATCCATATGCCTCTAATCCCTGTGACAGCAAAACCTCTTAAGAGAATTATCTAAATGCACTGACTATACTTCCAAACTTCCAATCACTCGCCTCTTGTTCTGCCATGACTTCTGTCCCCTCACCTTCAGCGACAGAATTACTCTTGCTAAAACCACAAGCAGCTTCCACATTGCTCAGTTCCTGGGCTCCCGTCAGTCATCATCTTATTTGCTCGCACTGTGCACACTGCCTCTTTGTTGAAGCCCAGGCTTCCTTGATAGTCACAGTCTTCTCCTGACTCCCCTCCTGCCTCCCTCCTAGGTCACTGTCCTTATCACTCTAACATCTTTTGATAGGCAACTTCATTCACTTCCATTATTTCAGCTGGTGCTGCTTATAAAAGTACACTAATAATTAAAGAGGGAACTGGTGGAAATTTATTGAAAGGCATGATAAACAAAATGAATTCTCCCATTTCAAATACATCTCTATCTTATCTGAATGGCACTTTACATTTTTTGAAAGCATCTTTAAGAACAGAGTTGAACTGGGAACATTAGGGTTTGTCTGAGCGCAACCCCCATAGTCTGTAGAAGCAGAACTGCATCTGAAGAGGCACACCACTGCTCCGTGCCCTTTCTGAACCTTGAAACAATTCCATGACTGCATGTGTATACTTGTTAAGATGTAAGAGATGAGAAAACCGAGATTCTGAGAGCTTAACTCTCACCCAGATGGATTGCTCATGAGTAGCTGAACTAGAGCGCAGGTCACCTAGTTCCCAGGCTGCTGGCCTGCACCGTACTGCTTTTCTACATTCCTATAGTTGGTGTGGTTCTGTTTACAATTAACTGAATTATGCTTAAAAACTGATTTTCTTTGTGGTTTTATGATTTATATATGAAATATAATGTCCCATTTCTGACACAGAGCTCCAAGAACCCTGGGAATTTCCTCCAGTGCTGAGAGCCACAAAGATATCTTTTGTAATATTAATGAGGTGACTTTTGGGCGCCTCAAGGATAAAGACTGGTTGCCAGGGGGACCAGTCTTGTGACTGTAGGGTTAGAACTTTTAGATCTCCCACCCTCTATCCCTCTCCAGAGAATGGAGGGGCCTTGGAGGTTGGATCAGTTGCTAAAGGGCAGTGATTTAGTCAATCGTGGCTATGTAGTGAAGCCTCCACAAAAAAACCAAAAGGACAGTTCAGAGAGCTTCCAGTTGGTGAAAATTTGGCAATGTGGGGACAGTGGTGCCTTTCCCATACCATACCCCATACATCTCTTCCATCTGGTTGCTACATCTTCTTATAGTAAGCCAGTAATCTAGTAAATAAAATACTGAGTTCTATGAGCCATTCTAGTAAAGTAAACCCAAGGAGGAAGTTGTGGGACCCTCCTTTGTAGATGATCAGAGTACAGGTGACCGTGACTGGCATGGGGCAGGGACAGGTGTGTGGAGGGGCAGTGTTGTAAGACTGGGCCCTTTACCTGTGGAATCTGATGCGGTCTCCAGGTAGAGTTTCAGAATTGAGTTAAAATGTCTGACACTCCTAGGGTGTCCCAAGCATTGTTGTTGGATGTTGGGAATAAAGGGCTCCCCCCTCATTATTTGGTGAGAAGAATAGAAAAGAGGCTTTAAAGATACAGAGGCAAGCACAAAACTGTACCAACCGCTGTGTGCACTACTATAGCATTGCGTGGTTGTGGGGCGAAAAGGCAGGGAGGAGGAGTTTCAGATGACAAAAATTCTGCTTGTCCATACTTAGATTGAGTTCAGCACATATTAAGGAGACAGTGCAACTTTTATAAGTTTATAGACAACTTATGTTTTCTCTCTGTAAGATATAACTGTTCAGGTTTTTACCCTTTTTTTCCGTGGAATTCTTTGTGGGATTATTTTGGGTTTGATTTGGTTTTTGATCTGAGAGCACAAAACCAGAGATGCTCTCAGCTGATGAGCGACATACTGTGTTAGCCTGAGTCCATCGTGTGTCCAGTGCATATAGTTTATTTCTCTGTGATCTCTCCTTTTGCCATTATTTCCTTGTTCTGATGAATAGTTTCAACAGAATTCTGAGATGGTAAGTGTCGCTAGGAAAAGGAAGGATGGAAAAAAAGAGTCATTCTGTCTCTAGAGTGGGTAGAAGTAACCAACAAATGATTGGTATCCAGAATATGTTTTGCTTGTTGGTATGGGTTGATTTTAAAAACTGCCAAGTGGCTTTTGTATTTTAGGGGGAGCACCTGGCCAGGAAATGCCAACAGAGATCATTTAGCTTCACTAGTAATAATAATGTTAGTAACAATGGAATGTGATAGTAGAGGTCTCTTGTGAGGCCACCTTATAACATAAACCAAAGCACTTGCCTTGGTTCAGGTGACCTTTTGCATTGCTAATTTTTTCCTTCACTGTGGGGGTCTAATAGCCAGACTTGAATTCACTCTAGTGTTGAATGTTAACTTTTGGAACACTCTTAAGAGTTTTCAGTGGAAAAATGGAGAGGGTAAAATCTATCAAGATTTTAGTCACCCCAGCCGTGCCATCTCTAATGTAATTAGCAGTTGTTTTTGAGAGAATGTTGAAAAATCTGAATGTGTTTGTGTCAAGTGGCAGCAGGACAGTTGCATTCCAGCCAGTAACTTGCCATGCCAATAATTTGAGGCCTTTTAACATGTTTTTAACACTCATCCACAATTATAACATTTGATTTTCTGTAAAGATTTGTTTGTAATGATAGCATCTCAACCCATAAAATATACATCATTCTGGTTTATTTTATTGCAGTACCATTGATTTATATCCTTCTTAGTGTTTTAGAAATATAAGATCTGCCCCTTCAGGTATAGTCACTGTGGCACACACACCACCAATGCTCCCATAGCCCTCCACCGTAGTACACTGTGCTCTTGCTCTATCCTGTTCTCACCACCACCACCCAGACCCCTCTGGATGCCTCGGTTCTGTGGTCAGTTTTCAAAGGTTGCTTTAAAGTCTGTCTTTATCAGAACCTTTGTTTGGTTTTTCTATATTCCACATATAAGTGTCACCATCCAGTATTTATCTGTCATCTTCTGGCTTATTTCACTTAGCATAATCCCTTCCAGCTCCATCCATGTTGGCACAAATGGCACGTGTTTGTCTTTTTTGATGGCTGAGTAGTGTTCCACACTGTATATGTACCATCTTTTTGATCCACATATCTTATGAGGGCACTGAAGTCATTTCCATATCTTGGCCATTGTGAATAGTGCTGTGATAACCATGGAAGTACAAGTTTCCTTTCAAGTTAGGTATCCATGCAAAGAATGTAAAAACACTAAGAATGTAGTTTCTGGGTCATATGGCAGATCACGTTTTACTCTTTTGAAACACCCCCATATTGTTTTCCATAGGGGCTGGAAAAATCTACATTCTTAACAGTGTACAAGGGTTCCTTTTTCTCCAAACCCTCATCAGCACTTGTTTCTTGTTTTTTGATAGGGCGATTCCACTCTGAATTCCATATTCCCAGATGTTGCAAAAATCTTCGTCTTTCATTCCTATTTGAATAGAAGAATGAAAAAAAGTACTCTTAAGTGAGATGTTGCTTTTGATGGATTCTGCATATCACCTAATTTTGTTTTAGACAGTTCTACAGACCACTCTGTCCAGCCTGGGAGCAAGGAGAGAGACTCCTCCCACAGGGAGTCATCCCAGGCCGCAAAGGCTCTGGCAAGAAACCAAGCTGAGGCCATGGTGGGGATCAGAGTCAAACTGAGGAAAGTGGAGGCTCAGGATTTAAGAACAACCCAGAGCCACAGGGCCATGTGTTTCCTGCCTGTTAGGAGGTGGCTCTGCTGACCAGCAGCTGGGCCCCACACCGCTTTTGCCAATTATGGCAGAGAAGGACATAGGCCCAGCTGACAGCTTACTATGGAGAGGGTGGTACGCAGAAGATTAAACTTAGTATTCTGCAGAGGTCCCTCCCCTGCGCATCATTAATACATATTCATTAAGCACCTATCATGCACACGGAGGTATGTATATACCACTGCACTAACTACTACCAGCAGATAATGAAAGTTCAAATACTCCTAAATTGATATGTTGTCCTCCTTTTAGCCTAAACTTGTGAAATCTAGAGAGTTTTGTTCACTTTAATCAGACAGGGACCTTTTCTTGCTTAGTACCTGTTGGTCATTTGTATGTCTGTTCAGATCCTCTGGGTTATGGCAACTTTTGAAGTCAGAAACATCAAAATATGTCTTCTTGTTAGAAGTAGGATAGCTTCCAAGTAGTGAGCACAGTAGCTTCTGCCCTGCTGCCTCTCATTCATCCTGTAAAACATGAATCAGTTAGTTTGCATGCAACTGACTCCAAGTAGCTGGAAACCTAACCACTCTGCACAGTTGACCGGTAGCTTTAACTGTAAAAACATTTATTCTTTGCTTTCATAGAAGAGGTCAGTGACTCAACATTGCCATCAGAGGCATGAACCAAACTCTGTCACCTTCTTGTTGCCACAGGGTCACCAGTTGAGGGCTACAGCTCTATGCATCACATCCTCACTTAATTGTGCCCCAAGGTAGAATGTGCTTGGTGCTGGAGGTGGGTAGAGGGCAGTGTGGATGCAGGGAAGTAAGAAAACTCTTACCTGGGAGGAAATCTTTCCCAGAAGACTCCTCGTGACAGACTTTCTCTTCCATCTTAGGCTACATGCCATCCCCCAGACCAACCTCTGGTGAAGAAATGGGGTTACTGCAATTAATATGATTCATGTGACTTGTTTAAAAAGAGGGCATGGTGGTTGGGTAGACAACTAGTGATGTCTGTCTGTGCTGTACCACAGCAGCTGGAAAATGGTAGTCAGTATGTTACCATTTCTACCTCCAAGAGGTAACTTCTGGTCTAAGATTATATTCTGGCTATTTATATCATTTTACTGATGGTTTTTAAATACCATGAGCTTCAGAAGGAGCCTATAATACATAGGCCTTGCCCAGAATTATAGGACATGAGTGAGTCATGAACCTTCTGTGCTCTGACATTGGGTTGCTTTACTCTGGAACATTTTTATGAGTTTTAATTTACAAGAGTCGTGTATTTTTTTTTTCACTTTAATTCATATAAAAGGATAGCAAGACCTTAGATTAATGCAAATTTTCCTAAAAGGGAGGAGAGTATGTCATCTGTGAGAAAAGCAAGGGCTTCAGCTTATGCATCAGGTTGTGTCAAAAGTTGTAAAGGTCCACGTTATTTTGTGGTTTGGGGAAAGTTTTGAAGTCTGTAAGTGAATTTGGTCCTGTCTATTTCAGTAATTGCAACGACTTACTTGAGCTCTTCCCAGACGCAACCAACCCTCAAAGGAAGTACATTCCAAGTGCTTCTCAGCACAAACTTCACTTTGCAGTTTATCAGCTTCTTAAGTGACCAGTGGCTTTGTAGCACATGTCTGTCCCCAGGAAACACGCTTCCTCCAATGATAGGCCTTCCCTAGTCTTTCAGTTTCTCTCCTGGAGTGGACAGTCCTAGACTCTTGGCTTTGCACCTTTTATTAATCATTGTCAGTTCATCTAGAAGATGCCCTGAAATGACTTTGACAACCTCATGACAGATGTGCCCCTCCCATGCACCTAGAGAAATAAGTTCCTGTGAGTGAGTACAATGGTGTTCATAAAAGGACACACACTAGATCAACTCCCCTAATGTCTGGAAGTATCCCTAGAAATTTAGGGGGTGTGTTTCTGTGGTATAAATTGGACTGATGATTGTGTTTGTCCAGGGTTTATCAGTTTTGACTACCATTTGGAGTTGGTGTGGTGCTGCCTTTGTTGGCACTGTGAGCAATGACACTGCCCAGCAGGTGGCTTGGAGAGACACTTAGGTGGCTAAGAACATGCCAGTTCCTTTTGCCCCAGAAATTTCATGACCCCTTTTGTGCCTCCCTGACACCCCATTATGTCAGAAGATGTCTTTGCAACTTCAAGAGCATGATTTTGGAGGCATTATGTCAGAAGATGTCTTTGCAACTTCAAGAGCATGATTTTGGAGGTAATTGAGGGGAAACTGTGATGCTTTTTCTTTTGCCTTGTACCATCATTTTTAGCCCTTGTTATTAAGGACTATCATCTTACAGGAAAATCACTGGATTATGTGATTCCATTTTTTTATGACTTCTACTGGCCATATAGGAATTTGCTTTTGATACCTCTGCTGAATTTCTTTTATCTTTAATGTGTCTAAATATACGATTCACTCAACCTCTATCTTTCAATCCCTGTCCACCTCTCTCACTCTCATTCACTCACTGTTTATTTCTTTCTCTCAAATCTCTTCACATCTTTTTTCTCAGTTTGTCTCAATACTATCTCTTAATTTCACCATACTCAATCTGTCTCTAATCTGTCTGATCCTCTCTATTTCTCTCGATCTGTCTCTCATCCTCTTTCTCTCTCCCCTTTGTCTCTGTCTCTCTCCACCACTCAACTCTATGATTGTTCTCTCCCAATCTCTATTCTTTCACTCTCAATATTTGCATCTCTCTCCATCTTTACAAATCTGTTCTTTGTCAGTCTCATCTCTCTAAATAGCTCTGTCACTCAATCTCACATGTCTAATTTCCCTCAATCTTTGCATCAGGTTTTATTTATTGCTAATTTAAGAAGTCTATACAGCAAATATGACTATAGTTACATATTTTAAACAAAGTAGAACTTATATATGGAGATACATTTATTATCCTGTATAATGCTGCCATGAGTCAAAATCTGGACTATTTATTGAAGGAGCAGTAGAATCCATGATAGATTTTTTTAAAGTATCTTTAATGATAAGACTTATGTAACTTTTAAAAATAGATTTTATTTTTAGCATTCTTTGGTTACATAGTTAAGATTCAGTGTAAATCATTTGCTAACTTGCAATGTAACCTTTGGCAAGTACCTAACTGCTCTGGGCCTCAACTTTCTCATGGGAAATAAGGTGGTTGAATTAAATGATTTGTTCATTCCGCCCAGCATTGACCACTCTGATTCTGAATCAAGTAAGTATGGTGATGAAGGTTGGGGATTTAAATCAGATACAAATTTGCTTATGAGTTGTAGTCTTCTGGAGTGATAGGAGCAGTGGAGTAACATCTGAACACTGAAGTGGAATAATGCTTCACTTTGGGCAGGGGGAGAGATTAATGAGTTAAGTGTGCACGATTGTGAAAGAGTAAGAATTACGAGACTAAATGGGGAGAAACAGAGAGAGGAGGAGTGCATGAGAGATTGTGAGAAAGGTTCAGAGAATAGAAAATTTAAAGTTGAGAGAGAGTGAGAGAACAAATTGAGAGAATGAATGTGAGTGATAGTGATTGAAAGAAGAATGAGATGAGAGATAATGGCTGATACAGAGGGATGTTGAGAGTAGAAGAGTCAGAGATTGAAAGAGCTAGAGAGATTGAGTGTGGAGAGGTTGAGAAACAGAAGGAGTAATGACAGAGACAGATTGAAAGACAATGACAGAGTGTGAAATAGTAGAGAGATATTGAAGGAGGTAAGGAGTGAGAGACAAAGAGTTGATGGAGTAACTGAGAGATTGAAAGTGAGATGAATGAATGGTGAGTGAGGAAGAGATTGAGGAGACAGGAATGAAATTCAGATATAAGTAATAGAGAGAGACTGAGAGACAGTGAGAGAGGGGAGGGAGGGATGAGTGAGAGGCAGTGAGACAGAGATTGAGAATGACAGAGACAGGGATATTAAAAGTGGTTGAGAGGCAGAAAGAATAAAAGATGGAGGGTAATGACAGAGAGCAAGTGAGAATCATTGAAAGACAGAGAGTAGGGAGAGATTGAGTGAGAGACAAGGAGAGCAATGAGAGATCAAAAATGATTGACAGAAACAGAACAAGCGATTGAGGGAGAGAGGAAGGTAGGTCATGAGTAGTGAGGGAGAAATGAGAGCGAGATTGAAAATGATCAATAGAGACAGGGAGATTGAGAGAAACAGGATGAGTATATAGTGAAAGAAGGATGGAGAGGTAATGAGAGTGAACTGTCAGTGAGAGTAATTTAGAGAGATTGAAGGAAATGGTTGAAAGCGCAGGAGAGTAATAACAGAGTGAGGGACAGGGATTCAGAGAGAGCAATTGAGAGACATTGTGAAAACAGAGATGGAAAGACTGAGAATTTATTGAGAGAGACAGAGTAAGAGATTGAGAGATATTTTGAGAGATCGAAATAATAAGACTGAGTAAGGATATAGTGTGATTGAGAGATGGGAGTGAAAGAGTTTGAGATTGTTTTGGTCAATCATTCACACTCTCTCAAAGAGAGACTGAGACACAGATTGAATGTAGTGAAGAAGATTAGGAGAGAGAGATTGAGAAATAGATTTGCAAGACTAAGAGATTTATTTAGAGAGGGGTTCAGAGAGAATAAGATTAAGTGAAAACAATTGAGCACCATAAAGAAAATGAATGACATTGAGAGAGTGAAAATAAGTGAGTGTGTGCAATTGTGAGACAGTAAGAAATTAAGAAACAGATTAGGGAGAAATTGAGAGTGAGAGATACAAGGAGAGCAATGAGTGGTTGTGAGAGTTAGAGAACCATTGAGAGATCAAAAGATTGCTTGATGAGATTAAGAATGACTGACCAAGACAGAAAGTGTTAAATATTAAAATGTGAGAGATTGAGGAGAGAGGAATAGAGATAGGAGTGAGATTGAGAATGACTAATAGGTTGACAGTTGAGAAAAAGAGTAATCGAGGCAGAGATTGAGAGTGTTTGGGAGAGATGAGTGAAGTGAGATTAAGAGACAGAGGTTATAATGAGAGATGATTGCTATACTGTGAGAGTAAGAAATTAAGAGTAGGGAGGTGTTAAGGGAGATTAGGAGTGAGAGAAAGTTCACAGAGTGATTGAGTGGTGAGTGAGGTAACGTGTAATATAGAGACTGTGAGAGATTTAGAGATATGGGAGTGAGTGGGAATGAAAGAAAATTAGATATGCTGGGACAGCCTGAGAGAGAGTAGGGAGAGGGGGTAAAGAGTAAAAAGAAAGATTGGTGAATTGAGAAAAAGAGTAATCGAGAGAGTAAGAGATTGAGAGGTATAGATTGGGAGAGATGAGAGACAGATTGAGTGTACTGACATTGAAAGTGAGAAAGTGGTTGAGAAAGAAAATTGAGAGTGAGTTGGAGGGGGAAAAAGATTTAGAGTGAGGGAGTGAAGAGATTTGAGAGTTTAGATATATGAGAGATAATCTCTAATTTAGTGAATGAGAGAAATGGAGAGACTGAGTGTAGTACTATTGAGAGAGAAGAGTAATGTCAGAGATACAGTGAGAAAGATATTAAGAGACAGAAGGGAGAGATTGAGAGTGGTTAGGAGTGAGAAATTGACAGGACAGTGATGGAAAGAGAATGATTGGCACAGCACCAGAATTTGAGAACGTTAAAGAGTAATTGAGAGACAGAGGGAGAGAGATGAGTGAGGAAGAGATTGAGGAGGAAATAATACAAGTAAGAGATAATGCTTGATATGTAGAGAAACTGAATGACAGTGAGATATGGATGTTGAAAGGGTGAAAATTAGTGATGTTTAGAGATGGTAGTGAGTAGAGGGGAGGAGTAGTGATTGAAAGAGGATAAAGTGAGAATGAGTGAGAGATTGAGAAAGGGAGATTGAGAGTGCTTGAAAGAATAAAATGAGAGAATAAAAAAGGTGAGATTGAGAATCAGAGAAATTTAGACACAGTGTGAGAGACAAGGATGTTATTGATACTGTGAGAGAGATTTATTTAGAGAGACTGAGCATAGCAAGATTGTGAGAGTGCCAGATTGAGAGGTTGAGAGGCATTCAGAGACAAAGATTAAATGAAAGAGAACAATTGAGCACCATTAAGAGATTGAATGACATTGAGAGAATGAGAATAATTGAGTGTGTGCGACTGTGAGAGATTAAGAAATTCAGTGACAGGGCCTCCCTGGTGGCGCAGCAGTTAAGCGCTGCGCAGTGGAGCTGTCGGCAGCAGCAACGCAAGTTCAACGCCCAGCCCGGGAGATTCCCACATGGCACGACAGACTTCTCCTGCCTCGCCCACTGCTCCCCTCAGCAGGGTATTTCCGTCGATCTACCTGTGCTGCTCCCCACTCTGTCTCTGGTGAACCCTCTTGCCACCCCACGCCTCTGGCCTGTACCCCCCTTGTATGCATAAATAAATCTTTTTTTTTTAAAAAATTCAGAGACAGAGTAGGGAGAGATTGAGGGGGATTAGCAGTGAGATTGAGTTGACAGAGAGAAAAGCAATGAGAGTTTGTGAGAACAGAGAGTGGTTGAGATTGATAGAGACAGAGATTGAAAGTTTGAGAGTGAAGGCGAGATTAAGGAGAGAGACGAATATGTGTGAGAGATTAAGAGACTAAAGTGAGAGACAATGAGATTGAGAATGATTGACACAGGGAGTATGAGTTGAGAGAAAGTTTTTGAGAGACAGATTGAGTTTTGGAGAGATGAGAGACAGAGTGAATGAGATAGTGGGAGACAGTGTAGTGGGATTTTAAGAGACATTGAGAGATATTGAGTGTGTGTGATAGGTAGAGATTTGAGAGGGATATTTAGAAAGACAAGAAACCGAATTGGAGAGTAATTGAGAGTGAGGAAGAGATTGGGAGGGGAGAGAAAGATAATAACTGCTATGTAGAGAGAGATTGATAGGGGATGAGAGGGAGTAATATTGAGAGAATTAGAATGATTACCAGAAGGAGATTGAGGGTTGAGAACAAGTGTGATTGAGAGAATGGGATTGAGACCTGCCATTTCAAAATCTGACAATCAGAGTCAGATTTACGGTAGATTAAGTGTAGTGACATTGAAAGAGAGATTGAGAAGAAGATTGAGACAGAAGGAGAAAGTGAGATCTGAGAGATGTAGTTAGAGTGATAAATAGAGTAGAGAATGGGAGAGAGGAGTGAGATTAAATAACTATCTCAGAGATTGAGGAGAATAATGACAGGATAGAGTGAGAGCTCAATTGAGAACCATTGAGAGACATTGTGAGAGTGAGAATGAGTGACTGTGTGTGATTGTAAGAGAATAAGAGCCAAAGTAGGGAGAGATTGAGAGAACTTAGAGAGATCAGAAGATTGCTTGAGAGACTGATAAGTGACAGAGAGAGAGGGGAATGGGAACGAGAAATGATATATAGATAGAGAAGCAGAGAGAGTGACAGATGGATGTTGAGAGGAGGGAAGAAGGAATTGTGAGGGTGAGAGTGTGAGAAATACTGAGATATATTGAAATTGAGGGTTTGAGAATGATTGGCAAAGACAAGGAGATTGAGAGCTGACAAAAAGCTGGAGAGAGACAATGTTTTGAGAGATGAGAGAAACAGAATGAGTGAAAGAATAAGATTGAGAGGAGTGATATTGAAACGAGAGCAAGATTGAGGGGAGAGGTCTGGGAGATTGTTACAGACAGGAGAGGGATTGAGAGACAGATTGAGAGTGAGGGAACATCAGAGAGTCACATCAGGCTAATGACCTACCTTATCAGACATCACAGGAATGAAATTTCCATCAACAATACAACTGTATTGGTAATGAGTCTAGAATTCTTACAGTCTATATTTGTTTTTTTAATGCATTGCTTAGTTCTTACATCTGGACAGGTTGGAAAGTGGTGGCTTGTTTGGGGGAAAGTATTTTAAGTGCTTATTTTTTTCTCTAAATGTTGCTGGCTTTCTGCATAGCTTGACTTTACAAAGGAGAAAAAAATTATTTTCATCCATTTTTAGAGCATGATTATATGTGTGGAATTCAGATCAGTAGTCAGATCCTGGTGCTTAACTTTCTCAAAACATGCTAAAGTTATGGCAAAACTCTTAATACTGCCAAAACTATTGGCAGAAACAAACAGTTAATTAAAATCTCTACAATGTCATAAATTTGAATTTAATATAACTTCAGTCTATATCCAGATTCGTTAATTTCATTCTTAATAGCCATTTTTTTTTTTATTTGCCAAGACATTGAGTTACACACCCACCTTCATTAAGCCTAGCATCCAGCCTGGAAAGCCCATGCACCGGATGCATGAGCTCAGACACTTACCAGGCCTCGTGCTGCTTCTGGTCCTTTGGCAAGCACCCCGGCTCCACTGCAAACAGGAAACCAATGAGTTGCTAGCCCTTGTGGCTTTTGTAGACCCAGTGGTACTTGGGTGAGATGTCCTGCCAGTAATTTTCTGTAAATCTTAAACTTGAATATTTGACCTGATCTTCCTTGAAAATCATTGTATTTGAAAGTGGGATCACAGCATACATGAAATGTGACTACTTTGAGTTCTTTTTATTGTGGGGTAATTTCTGCTGAACAGACTACTAGAATTAGAATTACTGTGTGTTTATCAATCCTTTGTGAATCTGTGTTGAATAAAATTAAGAACTAATCAGCTACTGGCTATCAGAGGTTTAATGCGCCACTTGCTGTGTGAAGGAATTACTGAATCCAGTTTTAAAATAAAGATAAATTAAGAACACTAAAAAATACCATAACAATTAGAATGAATCCAGAAAATTTTTTAGTGTCTGCATGTACGACATACATTACTAAAGCACAAGATACATTTTCTGTTTTTCCTATTCCTATATTTTATATCAAACGAGATTTCTCTGAAAGTTTAATGTGTAATGTATATCTGCTGTGACCCAGCTGGACAGTGATCCTTTTAAACCACTGGGAAAGTGTGGTCTCTGTGAGAACCATTTCCCTGCTTCTGGTAGGTCTGGTTCCTTGTATAAATGCTCCCCTGCACCAAGAGAATGCTGAAGCTGTAACCCAATCCAGCTCTTTTTTTTTTTTAAAACAATTTTTTTAATTCAATTTGTCTCCTTCCCAACTAAATGGATGCTCAATCTGATAAAGTTCTTGCCAGACACACACAGTAGTGATCTGGGGTTATAAGATGCCTTAAGAACTTAGTAATCATGTCTCTATTCTTCATTTTTAGATCACAATCGATAGAGAGAGCGGTGAAGATGTGAGTTCCCCCAAACATGGAAAGGAAGACCCAGACAACATGCCACACGTGGGCGGCAACACTTGGGCTGGTGGAACAGGTGGGTAACAGGACGTTCTCCTGGGGTGGGCTTCCCAAGGCTTCATGAACTCACAGCCAACACTGCACCTGGGAAGGATCAGGGACCAGCTTTCAGCCTTCCCCGTTAGTTGGATTGTGCTCCTGCCCTTCCTCCCAGCATAACTTCAAGACATGAAAAAAACCTGCTATTTCAAGTCCCCAGATTCTGCTACCCCAAAACCCAGACCCTTCTAACCCTCCCAGAGTTGCTTCATCATTAAAAATGGAATACCATTAACTGCCTTGTAAGGTTGTGGTGAGGATTAAGTAAGACTAAGTTTATAAAACTCTGAGAACAAGTCCTGGCCTGAGGAACGCATTCAAAGTGTTAATCCCTTCTTGGGATCTCACCAGGCATCTCTAGTAAATTTTCTTGACCAACTGACTTTGAAAAGAAATGGCCCTCATCTTCCACAAGTGTATGTTGAGGATGCAGGCTTTAGAGATAAGAGTTGCCTGTGGTTGGAACCAATGGCTGTGGCCCATTCCTTCCTCTTGGCTGCCTGCGCAGAGCATTGTTCCCATGCTCTCTTCCTCTTTCCTCCAAGGCAGCTGGAGCAGACACATCTGCTGGGCCACAGGAATAGGGCCAGACTGTGTGCGCACTGTCTGATCTTATCTTGGCCAAGGGGAGTGCTGGCGTGAGCTCTGTACTTTGCCTTCCCTTCGGATGGTCTGTGCCTCTCAGCCTTGACAGCCTCGGGAGGAAATGCATTTCTGTGCTGGGACAATGTGCTATCAAATTGGCCTATGGACTTCTTGCCTACTCTGTTTATTCATCACGCTTTTAGCTTTAAAGAAAGGGTATTTTTAGACATACCCTTTGATCTGGAAATTAGTGACAAGCCAAGAAGACTTAATGCATATGGAATGCATTGTGGAACAAGCTGGCCAGATGTAGGTTTCCCAGCAGTGGACTACTTGAGAGTGGAAGGTCTCGCTTGTTATTCTACTTGAATCTACTAACTCCTCTATCTGTCCAGTTTGAAGACCTTACTTTTGCTTCCTCCAAACTTTTTCGATTTATAAAGGCTCCTTTACTTCAAGTCCTTTTTCTGTCTGTTATTCTTCTCTCGGGATTCTTTATAGTGAACAGAGCTCTGACCGGTTCAGTCATTTGAATAATGCCTCTTCCTTGCCTATTCTTGTCCTTGTCTTACAAATTGACCTTAGAATGTTCAAGGTCAGCTTCAAGATTATGCCTTGAAGTCTGAAAAACCTCCAGCAAGCATTTGCTCTTAAGTAGCACAGATTAGAAGTAGAGACCATGCAGAACTCCCTCCCAGTGACTTCCCCCGCTCCCTCCAGCAAGTGTGACTCTTGCTGACCATCAGTCACACCAGCCACCTCACAGTTGTGGGTCCTTTTCCTCCTGTCACCAAAATGCTGTTATCTCAATCAATACCTAGGAAGTTTTAAACTAATTCATGATCCACCCATACCAATGGATAGCCAACCTCCTGTAGGAAGAGAGTAAGATCACAGAAACAACTCTAATTCTTTGCTCAATTATTAGGTCCTCTGCCTATAGGGTGTCCACAAGTGAGAGCCCAGAATCCATTTGAGAAGGAATTTTCCACCACTGATTTCTAAATCAACATGAAGTAAGATGTGCTCAAATCAAAGGGTACAAATACTGTAATTAATAGGCTGCTTTCATAGTATTTCCCGAAAGGAAATGACCTACGCAGATTTCCATAGGGGATGCAGCGCATGCTAAGTTCTTGCTTTTAGTCTCTTAATTGATGTAATAAGCTAAAAGAATAAAGAAAAATACAACATAATTTAACCATCGTCTACAAACTTCAAAGTTTCCACTACATGAAACTTAGAAACGAACTCATTCTATGTGACTGGAAGTTACCTCAATCATAACAGTAAGAGCAACCTCTTACATAGCTTATTTTGTACCAGAAACCGTTCTAAGCATTTCAGCCTCATGAAAATCTCATCAAGTAAATAAGGTAGCACCCTCATATTACAGATGAGAAGACAGAAATTCCTTAAGGCATTTCCTCGAGGATCTATGAGGAGAGCACTGCAGCCAGGACTCTAACTCAGGCCATCTGGCATCACTGTAAACTACTAGTGTGCTGTGCTAAATGTGATGCTGCCCCTCCAACACCAGATTCTCTTCCAAGTCCCCAAGTTATGCATGAACAAAATAAGCTGATTAGTAGTATTTTAAATATTACAAAGCAGGGATAATAAACTGGTAGTCCAGAGGCCGATTCTGGCCAATATATGTTTGTTGCTAGTCAACCTAGTGTTTAAAATAATTTGAATTTACACAAGGCAAGTCCTCACTAGTTAGCCAAAGTCCTCACTACTTCTTGAAATATTACGGGGTTTTCTAAACATTTATGTTTACTACATAAGTTTATACACTGTTACATAATGTACCCTTACAAGCATGTAAATGTGGGCTTATATTGAGAAGCTATTCTGAAGCTGGAAGTAGTATCTGTTGTATATTATTCTAACCTAAAACTCAAAGTGTAATATTTGGCTTCTAATCTTGGCTAAATTGCTGATATGAGGTTATAAGTAGCTTGCATAATCTCTCTGCATCATTTTTATCATTTGCAAAACAGAGGAAACAATATAGCTTAACTGCCTCTCTTAAGGAAAAGTAAGGTAATGTGAGGAAAGAAGAGTGATGTTTATTTAATTAACAAATGTATACTGAGTATCTTTGATGTCCAAGCCACTCTTACAGGTTTAGCAGTACAAAGATATGAAAACTATCACAAATTAGTATTTGGAAAGAAAATATTAAATATTACAGAATAACAACTAATACCCAGGTGCATTGATCCCTTTGAGGGAGAGTCCGCAGAAGCACTCTGATGGAATCTGGAAAGCCTTGAGATGTCAGCAGCATTTGACTGGAGGGGGAAGCAGGAAGTACCTAAATAGGGATACCTTTGTGTCCAGATTCTGCTCATTTAAATATTTACTGTTGGAATCTCTCTGCAGGGCCCATAATATTCCCAGGCCAATTCTCCATTTGAAGAGCCCCGTCATGTGTGGCCCTCAGGTCAAGTCTGTCCCCCAGGATCTCTACACCCCTGCTCCTCTGCCCTTTGGGCTGGGCTGTCCCTCCACAATAATCCTCTTTTCTCTGTGCTGTAATAGATTCCTGTCCTCTGTCCTTCAGTCTGGTCAGGACACAAGAGTCCTGATCTTCCATGCTGCACAAAATGAGCATGCCAGCAGCTTATTCCTAGCAGAACATGTTCCCCTCTAGTTTCTGGAAAGGAATTTGGGGATCAAGAACTCAGCTTCTCCTGTCCCCAGGCTGAGTTCCCCAAATCTCTACCAAAGTGGGCCGGTGAGAAAGTGCAGGCTCCCAAGGAACAGAGGTGCTGAGTTGTCACAGTTTCCAACAGCTTGGCAGAAGCCCACTATGCCTTCCCGCCAGAGGAACCACACGAAACAACACTAAGCGCTGTGATCTGAGCCCATGCTAGCCAGGATGCAGCTGCTAGTGAGGCCCGTCTCTGCTGGGGATTGAGAAGTCAGATGGGACAGTTTATCCTCATGTTTCTGTCAGTTTGTTTGCCTTACTCCTGTGTGCATTAAGAATTATCTCAGGGCTGTACCTATGACTTCCTGATGGATGCGTCCCTGGCTAAGACTCAGACCCCTCGGCATGATCAACCCCAACCTTCATTCCAGCCTCTTTGGGACCAGGAGCTGTCCTGTTACACCTTCCTTAAATTCTAAGGGCAGGAAGGGATTGCCCAACTACTGGTAGCACTTATTTGACTGGGAAAGTCAGAGAGACATTCCATCTGGAGAAAAAAAAGTAAATATTCTCCTATAAGCTCTGTATTTGCTATAATTATATTTGTAGTTTTTAAAATATTTAATTATTAGTTAAGGACAAGTAATATGCTTCATGGGACTACCTTAAAAACATGGTCTGACTTTGCAGTCTGGAGCAGACTCGCTACCTGGATTTTCCTGGTTTTTCTCCAGGGGGAAGAGATACTGCAGGTCTTGGTGGCAAAGGAGGTCCCTACCGCCTGGATGCAGGCCACACTGTGTACCAGGTCACAGAGGTTGAGAAAGATGCAGTTCCTGAGGAGGTGAAGAGAGCTGCCCGCGAGATGGGCCAGAGAGCGTTTCAACAGAGGTGAGTGGTCGCCGTCGCAGCAAGAGCAGCACTGGCACTGTGGCAAACTGCTGGAGTGAGCCCAGAGTAGACCCAGATTTGTGACATTCTCCATATCATGCAGCACCTTGAACCACAAACTGACCCCTCCCTGATGGCAACAGTCGAGGGAACATGCGATCCCCCATTCTTTCTACTCAGGCTCTTTGGAAGGGATGAATTACACCTGAATGCAGAAAAAGGAATTGAGGACATTAAAACGTGAAACCAAAGACTTCTCCTGAGACAAATAAAAGGTCAAATCACTTCATCCACATCTATTCCTAGGTCATAATGAAAATTCAGATATCTCTATGTAATAGTCCCTTCCTGCCCTCAGGTATCTTGTAGATTTATGTGGGGACAGAACTAATGTGCTCCGCGCCTCTCTCAGTGTTTGTGTCTCTCTCTGCCTCTGCCCACCCCCCTGTGTCTCCTTTCTCCATGTGCCTCTCTGTCTCTGGTTCTCTCTGCCATACTCTGTGTCTCCTTTCCCTGTCTCTCTGTTTCCCACTCTGCCTCACTCTCTGTGTCTCTGTCTGTCTCTGCGTCTCTGTCTCATTCTGCCTCTGTCTCCTTTTCTCTGCCTCACTCTCTCTCTGAGTGTCTCTCTCTGCTTCTCCCTCTGTCTGGCTCTCTCTGTGTGTCTCTGCCGCTCTCTGCATCTCTGTGCGTGTGTGTGTCTCTACCTCTCTGCCTCGCTCTCTATCTCTCCCTCCTCTGCGTCTCTGTGTGTGTCTCTCTGGCTCTCTTGCCTCTCTCTGTCTCCTTCCTGTCTCTCCCTCTCTGTGTTTGTCTGTCTCTCGCTGTGTCTCTCTGCCTCTCTCTGTATCTGTGTGTCTCTGTCCCTCTGTCTCTGTGTTTCTTTGTGTGTGTCTCTCTTTGTCTCTCATCTCTGTGTCTCCCCTCCCTCCCCCCCACCAAGTGCTCAAGTACCCTGGTGTGAAGATTGTGTCCTCAGGCAGTGAGGGGAAGGGCTCAGTCAGGGTTCGGATGTTCCATGCGGGGATACCCATGCAGAGCCAGCAGAGCTTAGTGTCTCGCTGGGGAGAGGCAGCTGTCCACCCGGAGTAAGGTATTGGTAGGGAATGAGGTTAGAGTAAACCCTGTCCGTAGGTGGAGGCCTTGAAATCCAGGCTGATGAGCCTGTGGCTTTCAGACAGTCCAGAACCATTCTGCCCGACTTAGATGAGAACCATCAAAGAAATGAGAAGAATCTACATGGTGCTTTCAGAAGACAACCACAAGTGTTCTTTAACTAAATGTGAAAAATACCAAAGGACCAGCAATATGTCCTTCAGGATTGAGAGAATTGGTAGTGATTTGAGAAGCAGATTTGCAATTTTGTGCTCAATGAAAATAGCTAGGTGCAGCTAGAGAAAAGGCATGCACAAGTGTATGTGCGTTATGAAATTCCTCCCACTACAACATCTGGTGTTACATGCTGTGCTTACACATCCTGCAAGTAAACGTGCAGAACAATGGGGACAGTCACGCTGGTGCCTTCTGCCTCGCCCTCAGGAAGGGCCGCCTGCCCTAAGACCCTCAAGGCCTCAGCAGGTAAATAGGACAAGTGGTCTGCTCAGCCCTTCTCTTGGTGCCCCTGGAGACCTTGAAGTATTTGTCTATCTGCACTGCGCCTGAATTTGTCCTGGAGATAGGTGATTTCTCCCTCAGGTTATGAAGACAAATGACTGTCAGGAATGAAATCAGTTTAAACTTCTAAAATAGGAAGAATATTCTAGTGAGAGGTCTTGTTGGAATTAAAATACTGCGCTAAATTTAAATGAACAATAGTACTCGTTCAGGAAAAGAACCAAACAGGTATCTGCCATTCTCCCCCAACTAATGAGCTCCTATTGTCGCCGTGCTCCAAGCCTCACAGGTGAATGTCCAGTCTCAGTGTGCGCTCTGGCGCCCAAGCCCTGTCCAGGGTGCCTGTGCACCGCTGTGCAATGCCAGCTTCCTTGCTGGGATCAGGAGCCTGCTTCTGGGTAGGACCATGGTCCCAGAGAAGGAAGTCAAGGAGCATCTGTGATAATAAGGCCACTAAATTTAGTGGGTGTAGGGAGGAAAGTGGGGAAGTGAAGGAGTCAGTGAGAAGGCTTTACCCCTTTCCTAAATACTGCAGAGAAGAAACTAAGTCCAAGCAAAAGAGAAGACCTTCTTCATGGAAAGACAGGAGGTTGGCGAGTATTTGAAAGAGGAAAACTGACAGTCGTGAGAAGGACACGGGGAAATACAGAGAGAAAATACTGCTTTCTGCTTCCATGTAGTAACTACTCCCATTGGATACGCATTCAGTGTCACACTGCTAAACCTTCTGTTATAGAACTTTTCAAACACAGATAAGAGAACAACACAGAATCAGTCCTATGGCCATGTCTCCACAACATCAAGAGGAAAAATCAGACTACACTCCCAGCATCCACCCCAGGTCATTTTGAAACTAATCCAAGATGTCCTGTGTTTTTGTTATAAACATTCAGCGTATATCTCAAAGATAAGGACTCTCTTAAAAAATAAGAACACAATGCTATTATTATGTCTTTAAAAAGTAATAATTTTTCACTATCACCAAATAGTTTTAAAGTTATTTTGCAGCTCTAGGCATATGTAAAAAAGGTCAGAATTCCCTCCATTTATATTTTTAGAATATCCTGACCTCTTTTCCTTTGTTCTTATCATGCTTTCCCACTAAGCTATTAGTTTTTTTTTTTTAATTTGTTTTTTTTTTTAAGCTTTATTTTTATTTATGCATACAAGCTGGGGTACAGGCCAGAGGCGTGGGCGGCGAGAGGGCTCACCAGAGACAGAGCGGGTAGCAGAACAGGCAGATCAGAAATACACTGCTGAGGGGAGCAGCGGTTGAGGCAGGAGAGGTCTGCCGCACCATGTGGGATTCTCCCCGGCCAGGCGTCGAACTCACGTCGCCGCTGCCAACAGCTCCACAGCGCAGCACTTAACCGCTGCGCCACCGGGGAGGCCCCTAAGCTATTAGTTTTAAGAATAGTTGGCTATCTCTCCACTGACTAAGTTTCCTGAGAGTAGGGTGTTTTGTTTGTTCTAGAGATCATCCCAATACCTACATCCAGAACTTGGGGAGTAGCAAACACTCACACCTGTCTGTGGAATGAATAATCAGATGTGTATATAAGTAATGACATCACCGTTAATACTTAATTCAGATATCAGATAAAGCCAGAGCCAGACCTATCCATCAGCCCAGAGATCTTCTGTATTGCCTTGAGGAACCCAGTCCATCAGTCCATCATCAGTTACCTTCAGTTTATCTGCATTGCAGCTGAATACTGATTTCTGCCTAGTAGAACTGCTGAAACTCAGGAAGACTAACAAAAAGACAACTACAAGCCATGAATAAAGTAGAATAGAAACAGTACATCAACAGAATGTGAGTGCAGTAGGCCTGAGATACTTTTTGCACACTTAGCAAAGCCTTTTCGGGGGGGACAGGCACCCACTCTGGAAATTGTACCCACTACCATTTGCAAAACTAATCAGCCTTACACAGTGGATCTCAGCTTATGTTTGTTTTCATAATTGATCCAAAATCTTAGTATTTAGAGTCTAAAGTCTAAAATGAAGACTAAAATTCCCAGACTCTTAGGTAACAATAAATACACCCTTTAAGAATACACTGTGCCAGCAAAGTGCAGTTACAGCCCGCTTAGATTACTAGGAGGTGAAGCAGCTGCGCCCTGCAGTTTCGATCGGAGGTAAAGCAGCAGGAAGACATTCTCAGCAAGCTTTGTGGGTTGGAGAGTATTAGCAATGGGAACTTGTCTGATTCAGAGGCTAAAATTTCCTATTTCTTTCCCCATTCCCTGCTTCAGTCTTCATCATTCAGAATGTTATCAACTTTGAGCACCTTGTAGGTGACCTTTCTGAAAGCTGACACAACCTGGATTATGATTTCCAGACTTCTTCATAATTAAAACAGCATGTGGTGTGTTTTTCGGGTGCAACGTGATCTTGCCAGAGGTGGCCCTGTAACTCAAGCTAATTCTGATCTCTCCACAAAAAGACTAGTCTGCTCGAGGTGACTGACCAACTGCTTGATTCCTTCCTTGATGTGGGTGTATGTTCTCCCCTACTAAGGATAAGCCGTCTACATTTTTTCCTAATCTCCCTTCTTCAGGGAAGCGCATGTTGGCTTCCTAGGGATAAAGGAAGGGAAGGAGTGTATCACGCAGCATTTATTGCTTCCAGCTTCTGTCAACCTCAATATTTGAGATATAACTAAATCTGATGAAAACTTAAATATTTAAGAGGTTGCCACCACTAAACACAGGAGTTTTTGTTAAGGGAACACGTCCTTACATGTATTCCTTTTTGCTCTTAGAACAGGGTAAATTATATTTACAGTAGAATACATCTTGCAGGTATTTATCTTTTGATAGTATTTTTCAAAGTATTATCCAAAGCATTTGCTGAGTTCCACTGTGTGGTAGGGATGCTGCTGGGTATTGGTGATTCAGAGAATAAATAAGGCATTGTCTTTCTCCCACAGGGATAGACAGTGTCAGAGTGAATCACATGTGATAAGCTTTGGTTTAGGTATACAACACATTTCTGCATGTTTCTGTGTATACTCTCTCTCAATGTAAAGCATATTTCCTACTTTGGAAAATCAAGTTTGAAAACCAGTCTGATAGAAACAGATAGCTATTAAAAGCAATAAAGGGTAAAGGTTCCATGACAGCTATGCATAGGAGATCCATGAAAGAGGTTGATCACTTTTCTAGGACAAATCAAGAAGATTTCATAGGATGTGACCTTTAAGCTGGGTTTTGAAACCTGAGTAGGCAGTAGCTAGCCCTGGCGATGGCAGGGCAGGAGTTGTAAATCTGCGTGATGTGCATCTAGGCCTAACAACACGTGATGCTAATAGGCCTCTCAGTCTGCTCTCTGATGGGTTGATTCTTCCCAGCACTTGGCCCAATAGGGAATAATAGAGACAATTCATTCTCACTTAGCATCTAGGGCTTCAGTTCCAGTCTAAGGTATTAAAAATATACTTAAGATTTTCAGCTGCACACCAACATTGCACTCGAGCGTATACAAGCTTACACACAGCAGTTTAGAAGAGCATGTTATAGGTAGGCTTTTGAGATACGCATTACTTCCTGCCTTAGTATCAGCACCCTTTCCATTAATAGAAATATCTAATAAGTTAGTGTATTACAGATAGAGCACTATAAAACCCAAGAAAAATTTTGGGCTTCAGTCATGCTACTAAATTTTAAATAACCTGAGTCATCTTATTTCAGTCATTCATTGCAGTGTATTTTGAGCATCCCTTAGACTCCAGGCACCGTGATAGACAGTGTACATAGAAAGATAAGAAACACTCAGTCCTTAATAAAGCCCGGTTGGTGAGAAAGAAGGCAGACAAGTAGAGCAGGGGGAGTACACACTCTGATAGAGAAGGGAGGCATGAAGCGCTGTGAGAGCATTGCAGAGACCTGGGGATCAGAGCAGGCTTCCTGGAGGAGGTGGCCATTGATTTGAGTCTTAAAGTAGGAGGTAGTAGGCAAAGAGGCATGGAAAGAGCACCCCATGCAGGGGCTCTACGACACACACACACACACACACACACACACAGTGTTCAGAGAATCACAAGAACACTTACAGAGCTGCAGTGAAAGAAAACAATGAAAAATAATCAAAGGGAGCACTGTCCTGGGAGGGTAGACCTTTAAAGTCACAGTAATACTGAAATACAATTCTTCCATTTTATTCTGTTAACTGTATACCACCATGCAGAAAAATCATGTATTTTACTTAGTGACACTAAGTTACAGTCTTCGGGATCATACTGGTCCAGATATATATTCTTGGTCTTTCAAAGCAGCACATGAGAACACGCTTAGGAATCTGCCATGTGAACTGACCAGTGGCAAACAACACAGTGACACATCTCTGGGAACCAGCAAAGGTGCGTTGTTGAGCTGGATCTGACTCAGGAGAGCCAGCTATGCTCACTTCACAGTGCTCAGACACTTCATTGTTGGTAGCTTGAAATAAATCATGGTGGGAGTTTTTACACACAGCATGTCATTAGGGTCTCTTTGGTCCTAGAGGACCATTAGTTAGCCATTTACCGGCATACCACTGGCTATTCTGCTCCTTTGAAACTCCAGTTAGAGACATCATTTCATCTCTTCTCTAAGGCAACAGGATTTACTAAGGAGTTTGCTAAAGTTCTAGTAAAAGATGAAGTAAAAGGCCCACATGTGCGTGTTTTCAGCTGTTACCTTTCCTTCTCTCTGATTTCAGGCTAAAAGAGATCCAAATGAGTGAATATGATGCCGCAAGCTATGAAAGGTTTTCGGGGGCTGTTCGGCGACAGGTGCACTCTCTTCGAATCATTCTGGATAATTTACAGGTAATCATCCACTTAGGAACCAAGAATGTGATCTAAGTCCAAAACTGGACCCACCCCAAAACTACTGGAAAAGGTTGTATGAACACTAAGTAGGCAGATAGGAAATAAAGTAATCAGTGCCAGAATGTGGTAGGTTCACTCTATGGCTTCCTCAGTTGAGTTCTCCAAGGGAGAACATTTGCTCTCATCTTTCCTCCTGTCCTAGCAGCAGTTAGTTGACCCATCAGGCCTGGAATATAAAACCTCCTAATTCCCCTCCTATAAAATCCATGAGCCATCCCACCTCTACTAGAAATTCACAATTAGAGTTTTCTTCCTACAAACATTTCACTGCCATTGACAGGAGGGACAGGCACATTTGGGATCATCCAGACTGTGCATTCTCTGTGGCCCTGGCTTCTCCTCCTCCCGCCTCTCTCCCTGCTGCCACATTGCTGCCCTTTTCTACTTTCACAGACTGGTTGCCTCAGAACCAGTTAATATGGCTATTGCCCTTTAGTGTAATGATAAGATGCTTCAGTATCTCCTAAGCAAAGATTTATTCTTTGAAAATTTCACATTTGAAATCATGCCCGAGCCAGTCTGTATAGATAATTAAGGAAGGGCCAAGTATTCTCAAAATCTCAAATGAAATCAAATTATTTTGCCTTACGCCAGTGAGAAGCCTTATTTCAAGGGAAAAGGGGCAGGAGTAGAGCCAAACTGTGACGTACTTCTCTTCTCCACTCTGGAAATTTCTGTTTCCTGTCCATGAAGTGTTTAAAGTTGATTTCCTTTACTTATATGCCTTCCGTCTTTGGTTCTTATCTGTAATTGTTCTTTCATGGGGCAGTTTATTATTATTTGCTAGGTGTTAGGGTAAGAAATTCTATGATGCACTTTTAGTCCATTTTAACCTAAAACACTGGGAAAATCTCACTTTAAAACAATCTGAACTGCATCAGGAGATTAGGGTAAGTTCTATAATTTTCAAGAAGATAGGAAAAGGAAAATTATAATGATTAGCTAGATGACTTAATTTCAAAATCTGGAAAATGAAGGAGTCAAGTCATTTGCTTTTAAAAAAACAGATTAAAACAGCAGAATTTATATAAACTATGTGAAAACCTAATGTTTGAAAGATTGAATTTTCTGCCCTAGTCATTCACTGACCAAGTGCTCATTTCCCTTGGGACTGAGGGCATTTGCTGGGTGGGTTCTGAGCTCCAGTGCAAGACAGTAGGGGTTCGAACAGGGTGTAAATGAGTGTTTCAGTAGAGCTGAGGCTCAGGGGAGAGGGTGCTTACACTGAGACAGAAGAATAGGTATTTTCCAGTCATTACTCATTCCCCAAGCTCTTGGTACACACCAGACTATAGGAATGGAGTAGAATGCAACCCTAGAGAAGGAACTCAAAGAACACAAGTGAGAAGTATGAACACAGTGCTATGACCTGAATGAAGACAGGAAAGCCTCATGGAGGGTGGAATGCTTGAGTTCACTCTTAAAAGATGCTGAGGAATTTGCTGATGATTAGGGACTCTGGGCATTCCAGACTTAGGACACAGCATGTACAAGTGCACAGGCGTGTGGGAGAACACGTGAGCTCAGAGAACAGCAAGTTGTTCCTGTCACTGAGCAGACCGTGTACGTGGTATGAGACAGTGGCAGGAGAGAGGCAAAACTGTAGGGGCCAGGTATGAAGAGCCAGATCATGGGCGCCATGAGAACATGCAAATCACATTGGGGTTTACCCTATAGACAAACAGACCATTAAAAGACTCCCAGTACTAGAAAGGGACACAATAATATATTTTTAATCGAAGATATCAGAATCCCTGTCTAGTGTTGGGAAATGTCTTGCTTGATATTCACTGACCACTATACCAGGTACTTTTATAAGCATCATCACAATTAATCAGCACATCAACCCTTTAAAATGATACTGTGTTTATAAGATCAGCCAAAGGAAGAAAAGGCAGACACTATCATGACTTGTTACGCTAGAACAGAAATCAAGCTTTGGTTGGAATCAGGGTTAGCACTAAAGAATGACACTTCTGCTTACCACCACAAAGAGGAAATGAGTATGACAAAACTGCACTTTTACTTTCAGCTCTCAAGAGAAAAATAAGCAAGCTAAAGGAACAACAAATAAGATTGAATATATGGAAAAAGAAATTGGTATCTGTTTCTTAAAAAATAGGTAAAGGGGGTGGGGTTAATAACTTTCTAAATATCCTCCAAAGAGTAATTATTTTGATGAAGTTTTTATTCTCTTCTTCCCTTAATCTAAAAGAGAATAGGCTTAAATTACAAAGTTTTAAGACAAAAGAAAGGGAAGAAAAGTAATTAGTCCTTGAGTGAGTACCCAAAATGGATGTAGAACTTCCATCTCTGGAAATCTTTATAAATAACAAATAAAATTGTAAAAATAGCTATAATTTGTTAAGTATGTACCACATGCCAGGCAGTCTACTAGTTGCCTTACACTGTCACTGTCATCATCACAAACTTCCATCATCATCACCTAACGGTGAACAATCCCAGCTCTAGAGCCAGACAGCATGGTTTTTAGAAAACAGGAAAGACACTTAATAGGTCAGTTATGAAGATGACTCAGATGAGATATGCAAACAACAAAGCAGTGCCTAGCATATCCCATTCTCTTAGAAGGAATAGCTTCATCATTACCTCTTCCTGCTAATATTCATCATCCTGGACTGCATGCAAGGCGCCTAATCCAGTACTACTGTTCATTGTGTTCGTTAACCTTTATAAGGACCAGTGAGTGTTATTTTCTGCATTTGATAGTTAAGGGAACTGAGAAACAGAAGTTATGTCCAGTCTCAGTCTTAGGAAATATATTTGTTTCCCTCTTTATAACAAGGAAACTAAAGATTAGAATGACGTAACTTGACCTAGGTCATGTAGTTAGTGAACAAAAAGCTGAACCCCAAACTAAGGTCCCTGCTATTTGTTAGGTCTCTTTTCCAACTCTTCAGTTCTATGGAAAGCATAAGTTAATCCTTTGCCTCTGAATCATATGCACTGTTGTAAATGTTACTTCAATAAAAAAGAAGAAAAGTATACTTCTCATCTATATTCATAAAACATTTTACATCGTCCAAATATCAACAGCATTTTCAAGTGTTTCCCAGTGGGTCTTTATTTTAAATCTATAGCGGTGTTATTTTCACATGGGCCAACTCAATTTGGAAAGAGAATTCAAGTTAACCCAGCATTAGTCAAGAATGGCTACAGCCGCTTGTGCAACCTGAATCTTTACATTGTAACCAAAGCAAGGTTTTGATTGATCCCCTCTTTGCCATCTTTTGCCAGTCCTATGTGACTCTGAATAATATCTTCCAGCTGTTTTGAGGTTGCTTTGTAACCCCAGTAACCATGGGTGTTTCCTTGGTGAACAATATAAAGTCTGGCCAGGAACTAGCAAATCATCATTTGAGATGACTTTCCAAAGCACAGCTTCAGGCCCACATGTTGATCCTTGGCTGGGCCAAGACTGGAGAAGCAGGAATGCTACCACCCATGTTAACATCCGCTTCAACATGCACTTCTGTGGCAGCACATGCCATTCTTCTCCATTAAGATATCTGCCACCAGTGACCATCCTTCGCTTTTTGACAGGATTATATATGTAGTACCATAGAGCTCTAGTTATTGAACCCTTTATGAATTAATAGCAAGAATTTTCTATATAGAAGAGTCTGCAAAAACTTCAATTATACTTGGTTCAGAATCTGATTCCAGCATTCCCTAACAAAAGCAAATATCCATTCCTACAAAAGCCACTGATTTTAATCATTTTCTCTCCAGTGTTTTTCTGATCCACAATGAGTAATTACATTCCCAGGTTCAACTAAATCAGCCTTTCTCTGATTGCTTTGGCTAGCATAACTCCATGAACAAACAAGTTCCTTTTTTTCCTTTAGTATTTCAAATGCACATGTGTTCAGTGTTTTTGAACACTAATATGTGGTAGGTACCATACCTGACACTGAGGGTGCAAAGACTAGTAAGATATTGTCCCTATATTTAAGAAGTTGTCTTAAGGGATGGGGAAGGTGGGCTTCTGAACAGATCCCTCAGTTGTATATGGTAAGTACCTACGTACAGGGCTGCACAGAATATAGTGGAAGCCCAGAGAATAGGAATTCTAGGGTAGATTTTGAAGTAAAGGATACTAGAGCTGAGTCTTCAAGGACACACCCGTTTTGACCGGACAGAGGTAGAAACAAGGCCCCAGTAGAGAGCACAGCTTAGACAAAGGCATGGCACTGTGGCTGGCTGTGAACAGGGGGCCACTCAGTGTGAAATGCACACAGGGACTTGAAGCTGAGAGGCTGGTAGATGCCAGGTAAGAAATTTGGACTTTATCCTGAATACCCTCTTTGCTCATATTTAGTCTATAGTAACTGTTTTATCCAGTAGACGTTTATGACCATATTTTGCCAAAGGGTTGTTGCCTTCAATAACTAACCTAGGGAAAAAGACATATGTGTAGTTGTAATAGGAGACCCAGTACTGCTGTATTCATGCCACATGAATGTTATAAAGTGCTGTGGTTAGGTAGACAAATCTGTGAGCAATTTCTAGGCTGCATACTTAGGGAAAGACTCACAGAGTGAGTCAAGAGACAGTGTCACTTGAGGTAGAGAATGAAGGATGAATGTGATTTCAGTGGGTGGTGCTTCTAAGACTGGGGGTGAAAGGACAGTCTTGACCAGAACTTCTCAAAGTTCCTATAGAGAGGGGCCAAATTTTCTGTTTTGATTTGTTTCATTTTCAATAACTCAGGGACTAATACTTTTATAAAATAGCATAGGAATTACTGGGGAAAAAAAGGATAAAGATTTCATGCAAATAGGAGCCCATATCATTTAGTATTAGATGTAGCAAACAAAACTGCTTTACTTACAAAATACATGACAGAATCGAGAGTAATTGGCCATTAACAAGTGTTCACATGCTACAGGCGGTTTGAAGAAGGTCTTCTGGCCTAGGCAGAAGACCCCTCTGAGCAGAGGACCAAAACTAGAAATCAATGCCAAGTGATCCAGGGTGACTCAAATTCAGAGTTTTGGGATGAACTTGGGGACAATGAATGGTAGGAGAGAAAACTAGAGATAAGGTGAGCCCCCAGGGACTCTGTACATGCTCCCAAGGACAAAGTACGTGCACACTGTACTTTGTTGTCAGTGAGGAACATGAATGCAAATGAGAAAGGGGTTGATAGGGTTATTTCTTCTTAAGGAAGTGTCATAGCTGTAAAGGGAGAAAGTATCAGAGAAGGGAGAGCGGAAAGCCAGAAAATCAAATCATAAAATTACTTCAGTTATTCAGGTGGGAAGCCATAGGAACCTAAATCAGGATAATTGAAAATGGAATGGACAGGACAAACACAGAAAGCAGTTTGAATGTAGGTCAAGCAGAAGTGACTGCTTGTAAGGGGAGGGGACTGATGAGATCTTCAAGCCCTGAGGACAGACTCAAGAACACAGGAAGAGGAGGGATTTGTGGAAGAAAGGAAAGCAGATGTTTGGTTTGGGTGTTAGCATGTTTTCCAGCACATGGGATATCCATGCAAAAATGTCAAGCATGACACTTGATTTTAAGATGTGAATCTGGAATTCAGGGGCAAGGTTAGGACCAGATGGATGATGTCACTACAGATACGTAACCCTGTGCCTGTTTTCGTGGTCATATATATAAAGGGACAGTCCAACCCAAGAGAAGAGAAATGTTGACTGAGGAGGAAAGCCCATGACAAGGGTGAAAGCAGCGTGCCAGGGAAGGCCTGCATTTCGGGGGAGGGCAGTTAAACGCCGTTTACTCTCTCGGCACGCGAATGACTCATCACTGCGCACGCTGCCTCCGTGATCACGAGCGCGCAGCCTAGAAATACATTTCTGACTCTCAGCCGACATCTGACACCTGACATCCCAGCCGAGGACATCTAACTCAGTCTTTGCCCGGTGACTGTCACAATGATTGAAATAGTAAAAAGCAATAAACAGTGAAACAGCCACATGACAGGAAAGGTGCTAGTGACACGCAGGAAACTTTGAAGAATTTTTGCTAAATTCTATACTGGGATGAACCCCCGATATATGCTAGAGTCAAAGACAGCTCTGGTCACCTTCCTAAGCAGGGCCATTACCAGCAAGTAAGTACTTGAGACCCATCCGAGTAACATTACTCTCCCTTACTTGGGTAAGTGGAAGAGCACCCTCGAGCTGGTGAGAAGCAAATCACTTGACCTCCCTTTTGTCACTGCCAAGCAGCAGTGTTTGAAAGCAGTCATGTTATGGACCAGTGCAAATCGCGAGGTCTAGGTTTCATGCAGTGTCTGTATCAAACAGAAAGACCAAAGGGGAATAATACCAGGAACAGGGCTGCCAGCCACAACTTATATTTGACCACAAGACTCGATCAAACAAAACCCAGTACCAAGCTGGCCCCATTGCAATGGCTTTTCTAAACAAAACAGGGTGTGGAGATGAAGTTCTCCTGCTGCCATGGTCCACAGTCCCAACTCCTCCCATGCTGAGTTCATGTGACAGCAATGTAGACTTAATTCAACCATTAACTATGCAGCCAAGGAGAATCTGCCCAGTCTGCTGCTCCACGGTCTTGTTTGGCCATCTCACCATTTAAGAATAAGGACACACACAAAATGAAACATAGGATCTATGAAATTGTTCCGCAGGGAGGTGGAGTAACAAGATTCAAGATGTAGAGGAAGAAGATGCTGCCAAAAAATATTTTCAGAAAATACCGCAATTTTAGAAGATTTGTGTTCTGAAAATTCTAAGAAACTTGATTTTAAAGGATCTGGCTAGGCATCAAACAGAAATGAGCTATTTGAATGCAATAAAGAAAGATTATAAGAAAACTAAAAATGCAATATCAAAATGAATCTATGCTAAAAGTGGAAAGGAGACTCAATCGAGTTTTAAGTTTATGTACTAATTTTAATGAAAAAGTTGAGAAGTTATTCCAAACTAGAGAGGAAGTAAAAAGAGGTAAAAACCCCAAGAATGGCTATCAACAAAATAGAGCAGAGCTAACCTACAGAACCATTCACCACCCTAACAGCACAGTAATGCCCACACATGGTAAGTGCTCAGGAGATACACATGTGCAGATGATTTTCTCAAAAAAAAAAAAAAAACACACAAAAAGGACATAGTAGTAAAAAACAAAGAAAACTGTATCAAGCTGAATGCATGCCTACATCTATGAACCAAAAGAACTTCACTGAGTTCCAGGCAGATATAATGAAAGCAGATAAGCACCTGTCACTTTAACATTTAACCGTTTCAAAAACAAGATCTCCTAAAAATATACAAGCAGATAAACAACAACCTGTTGTCTGTAAAAGAAAAATTAGTCTTACATTCATTATCCCTGAAAGACCAAGCGCCAGAAGATAGTGAAACAATGTTTGCAGGAATTTGACCAAAACTTGTGACTCCAGAATTCTGTACTCTGCCAAAGTACAATGGTTACAGGCATTTTCAGTTATTCACAAACTTAAAAATGTCACTTAAATACCTTTTTTGAAAATAATTTTGAAGTAAATATATATACACACACGCATATATACACATAAATATTATCCAACCAATTGAGAGGAATCAAAATTCCTTAAGAATGGAAAACTTGTGTTTAAAAGAGCAATGGATATTAGAAGCATTTAAACACAGAATTTGGCTTAATTGATATATGCTTAAAAGAAAACTCAATAGCAAGAACAATTCTTTTTAATAAGGTACATAGTATAAAAATAGTTAATAATGAACAAGGTCTAATATCATTTTCTCTTAATATATAAAGTCAAGAAGTTGATATAAAAGAGGAATAGAAGGAAATGATGTGATAATTCATGCTATCCACAAGAAAGCCAAATACTATTTCATTCCTGCAAATAAATTGGGCTTTTTAGAACCTCAGCCATGCCAGTATTTATAATGTATTTATTGCATGTTTTCCACACAATTGCATGTTTTCTAATGCATTTAATGACATGGTTTTTACAGTTCTTCTGATTACAGTGGTGAAGTCAGGGGGTGAAGGTAGAAGCAGGGTGGCCAGTTAGGCAACCATCACAATGGTGTAGGTGATAGAAGATGATGGTTGGACTAGGGATGGACATGAAAATGTAAGAGATGATCAGATACTGTCGGAAGTTGAGAAGCTTTGCCTATGGCCTGATTATGAGATGTGAGAGAAAAAGGCAAGTGGCCTAACAGCTGAAGTCTGCAGTTGCACGTCGCCTTTTACTGAGACTACGAGGACTTGAGAAAGGGCAGACAGAGCTCCTTTAGAACTCAAGTTAAAGCCTAATATATATGGATACTGACATGTAGTTCCTAACTCCTTTGAAGAAAAAGCATGTTTTTCTTAAAGGAAAGACTTTATGTTCATGAAACCTGACTGTAATACAGTAAATTGTCAAAGTAATAACTCCGCATCAGCATCTAAGAGTACAGACTCTTCTAATGAAAATTGTCTTTGTTAAGTACGTGAATCACTGTTTTCTCTCACGATGAGATCTTTTATGCAACAATTTTTTGAAGGAAAAAGGTCCTTTTTTTTTTTTTTGACGATACTGTTTTGCCATTTGGGGCAGCTAGGAACTTCACAGATATGTATTCAAGTAAATAGTCTTTACTATGTGAAAATATTGAGAACTGCAAAGAATTTTTATTGTTTTCATTGATTTATAATTTATTTTATAAATACTATACAAAATTTTAACTTATTCCAGTAAACTGTTGTTTTAGTTGTGCAGATTAATAGCATAAGCATACATGCTGGTTGAGCGTGGAGAACTGTTTAAATAATGAAAACTAATGTTTAACAAGAGAATCACTCTTCCAGGAATCCTCATTTACATTTATTTAGGTATTTGAATAATGTATTTCCTGATGATCCAACTATATGCTTTATTCTATAGGATGAATATGCCTTCTACAAAAATTGCTATTTTAAGTCTTTCTAATTCTCCTCTTTAATTCAGAAGGAATAAAGTGGGCTTTCTTATAGAGTTCATAGGCAAAGAACGTCTTGATGAACCATAACCCAAGTTAAGTGAAGACTTAAGCTTAAATCAGTGCTAAAATCACCAAATATCACAGAACATAAGTTAATTGGTTTTTTTTTCCCAAAAAAAAAATTTTTTTTAAGATTTATTAATTTATGCATACAAGCAGACCAGAGGCGTGGGGCAGCTAGAGGGTTCACCAGAGACAGAGTGAGGACCAGAACAGGCAAATTGACAGAAACACACAGCTGAGGGGAGCAGCAGGCAAGGCAGGAGAGATCTGCCGCGCCATGTGGGAATCTCCCAGGCCGGGCATCGAACTCGCGTCACCACTGCCGACAGCGCCACAGCACAGCACCTAACCGCTGCGCTACCGGGGAGGCCCAAGTTAATTGGTTCTTGTCAAGTTTTTTCCTCTGATACCCTCTCATAGTCATCATGTGTGATGTGTGTGTATGTTATCATACATTTATACTTTCTGCTTAGCCAAGTATTTCATAGAAAATGAATTAATCGAAACACATCATCCCCTGAGCATTTCAATTAGTCTAAATGTTCTTTATGTGAAAGTAATAAATTTTTTTTGGAAAAGTCTTTAACATAGACTTATTAGCCCATCCTAGCTTTTTATATATAATGAATTTTCACTGGTAGTATGAATTTATTGCAAATTACAAAACAGAATGTACATAATCACAAGAATACTTCAAGCAATGAAAATATATAATAAAGAACATTGACTTTTTGTTATAAATAAAAGCAATTATTTAATATAGTAGGAAGTTACTATTTAAAGGTTTACCTATTTCAATGAGTTCCATAAAATACACAGTCCAAAATAATAAATATTGCTATTCCAGCCCTTAGTGTACTTTTAAAGAGCTCCCCCTCCAGCCAATTGCCTCTAAGAGCATCCACTTAGCAGACTTCCTCCTGTTTCTCCTGCTTCTACGTATTGGTGAACTGGCTAGATGATAAATTATTTGACCACATTCATCTTTAAGTTTATCCTTGAGAATGAATGAACAGTGCTCCTGTTATAAAAATGTCTTTGTGCCCACAGGGCACAAAGATAAAAGGCTATTACATATTTTCACTTCTCAAAACACAATCTTCTGGTCTGTGTTCCTAAAAATATCAGTGACAAGCAGAAGCAAAAGGAATTCAGTTATCAACAAATAAAAATGCAAATGAAAGTAATATACTGTATGCCCACCAGGATGGCTTTTTTTTTTTAATCTGGCAATATCAAGTGTTGGCAAGGGTTTAAATAAATGAAACCCTCCTACAGTGCTCATGGAATATAAATTGGAAAAATCACATTGGAAATCTGTATATCAGCATCTACTAAAGCTGCATATATCCAGTATTTCCACCCAGCAAGAACACACACATACCTATTCCTAAAGACATATTCAGGAATACTTATGGCAGCATTACTCCTAAAAGCCCCAAACTGGAAGCAACACAGTAGTAGAATAAATAATAAGAGTCCTACGATAGCACTCTGTTGCTACAATGTAAGAGAATTAAGTGCTGCTATACACACTAACTAGGTAACTCTCACAGGAATAACACTGCATCGAAGTGAGGTACAAGAGAGCACACATGTTGTATGGTTCATTTTTATAAAGTTAAACAGGCAAAGCCAATATATAGGTGATTGAAGTCAGAATAGGTGTACTTTGGTGGGAGAGTGTCCAGATCAGACCTCGGGAAGCTGCAGAAGTACAGATGGTTTCAAGGGTGTATTCACTTTTGAAGTTCACTGAACTCTGCACTTAGAAGATTTATGCACTTTATTACAAGTATGTACCTTAAATTTTAAAAGTTGACCCAACCAAAATGATAGCAGATTTATTAGACGGGAAAAAAAGCATGTTCCATCCCTCACTCTCATCCCAAATTTTACCAAGTCCTTTTCTTTGGCACATATAATGGAAAAAATCTTCAGGCTTAAGGGATGATAATCATGTAGGATAAGCAACAGCAGCGTAAGAAAATTAAGATCTTAATCCCTAGGTTCTTACATAATGGCAAATCCAGAGACAGCAGACAAACATTTTAAGGGAAAAATGTTTCATAATTTTGTAGCTTTCTTACCACAGGCAAATATTAGGTCCCCTAGACAGGACCCTCATCAGTATGTAATCCGAAAGGAGAATTCTGCTGTGCCTGGGTCATGACTACAGTCTTTTACCCTCCCCTTCCCACACTCACTCTGCCTAGAAGTCTCTCCTTGAAGACACAGGGGTAGCACCACTCTGTGCTTGTCTTCCCTGCAGTAGCTCTGGGCTTTAACACTGATCTGGAATTGATATCCATAAGGTAGAATTTTGCAAACCTCTCGTAAGAAATTAACATTTATTCATTTTATAGTCTGAAAGAACGCCTCTTAAATTAACTTTGAAAGTTAACCTAGCTATGGACTTTAATTTCTATTCACAGGCCTACTAAGGAAAATTGAAGAAAAATACCTCCTGATATGCACATCAAATACATTAGGGTAGTTTTGTCAAATGTAAACACATCTGAAATAGTAAACCATAATTACTCCAGATTGCTACTATGTATTTATAAACACATTTGGGGAGTATCCACTAAGTAATTATATATTTAGATAATACTCCTATCTGATTGGCATAAAGCATGCATTTGCCTGTGGTATTCTGAAGTGTTCTTGACCATCTTAAATTTAAGTCTCAGGAGTATAAAATAGTACAGTGGAATACTTTCCTGGATATGACTTTTAGTAAATGTTATTTTTGTCCTATTGATAGGGTTCTTTATGTGTTTTGATGCATGTTAAATTCTTACTAGATACTCTTCAAAAATATATATCCAAATAACTGTAGGCTTTGGCACAATTTCATGAATGACATTTGGTGAGATGACGCACATGAGGTTCTTAGTAGAGGGTCTGGCATAGCATCAGTGCTTAATAACCATTAGCTCTTCTCTTTGGTGTGGTTCTACAGTGTTAAAGCATGGCGCACCACATTACCATCCTGAGAGCCACCATGTGCGGGGATACTGACAGCCCTGGGACTTCATGGAGATTTGTATGCCTGCATTGGCTTCCAGCCTTCAAAATTGACAGTGGCTTCTGTCTGTCCCCAGTGGCTCTAAGAGAAGCTACTTGGAGATGGTCCTTATAATAGCAACCCACCAGCCTGTCAGAGGAAATCTAGCGTCATCATGTATAGTGTGGTCTCTTGGTACCTGACCGAAAGATGTAAACTGAGGAAAATGACACCTTAAAAAAACAATAACCCAGGCCAGTGGTCTCCCCATTGTTTTAATTGTATGCCCCAACAATAAAACATTTTAAGTAAATTTTTTTGCAAATTGTATATACCAATCTGCTGATATACACATTATAAATCAGTGCAAAAAACTTTATAAGATAAAGAAGAATTAAACAATAGGTTTAAATAGTGGAAGGTGATATTCAGTATCAATAGTATCATCAATTCACATTTAAAATAGTCTTGATCTTTTAAACACATGCAATTCACAGCAACATGGAAGGAGTTAGAAGGGCTCATGCTCAGCGAAATAAGCCAGAAAGAAAAATATCAAATGGTGTCACTTATTACAGGAATCTAGAGAAACCAAGTAAGAGAGAGATTCAGCGAGGGAAAGGGAGGATAAGGGTTCAAAATGGGGGAGATGGGAGCACAAGGGACTGCGGTGATGGTTCACGGGTGAATCGGTGGTGGGTAACCCACGGGGAATACACTATAATGTAAAAGATATGAATAGTAATATAAAAAAATGGATAATTTTAAAAAATAAAATAGTCTTGATCTTTTAAAAATCCTTTGGTTGATTTACTGTTCCATTCACATCAAGGCAGTGTATCTGCCTTGTTTTGTGATGGAGTAAAGCTCTTAACTGGAAGGGAAAATACTTATCTCTCCATATCATAGGAGTTATTCTGCTGATATGAGTAACTATTACAAATTCTAATGTCCTGAATATTTCTAGTGTAAATGCTCTTAATATTGTTTGTATTTGGCTCTATCCCAATTTGGAGAACAGTACTAATTGCTGAAAGACTAGGACAGCTGTTTATGAGATTTTAGTTACCCCCAAACTCCAGATAATGAAAGATTTCTATCAGGCTGCATATCTGGTGGGTCTTACATGTGTTGTGATTTCTTTAAAGCATTGACACTGGAGCAGAAAAATAATAGGGTTTGGAACGCAAAGACCAGTTTCCTGTAAAGGCTTATCACCCAAGTCTCTCAAAATGCTTAATACCAATAGCAAACTAGCTTAAAATAATTTGCTTTAAGACTGTCATCAAATTAGACATGGAATGAACTATTTTCCCCATAAGTAACTTTCCCTATAGTTTTAAACACTTTATAGTTAGCCAGCAATTCTCTATTTCTATTATTCCTTCCAAGCCACTCTTTAGCCCCTTTAATCAACCTACTTTTAGAGGCTTACAAATTGAAGGCAAATCCCAGGTATTTAAGAAAAGTTACTGTCTTTACCATTGTGCTATCACTAAGAAAAGACAAAAGGAAAACAACTAATTGGGAGATCCTTCTCCAAATACTAATAGCCTATATTATTAAGGATAGTTACATTTTAAACATACATTTACTGACACCATGCCTCCTCATTGTGAACATAGGACTGCTAAGACCCAGAGAATCTTAATTATTTGCCCAATGTGAGCCAAGACTAGAATTCTCATATGTTGAATCCTAATCTTGTAATTTTTCTACTGTGATCAATGCTTTGTCTTGATAATTGCATTCCTGAAACAAAAAGATTCAGTAAAGGGCTACCATACTTACAACTAAATTTTTTAATTAAGGTAAATTTGGTTTACAACATTTTGTATGATTTAGAAGTGTAGGATCACACCTTTTGGGTATATTACCACACCATACCTGCCAACAGGGCACCCATAATCCTCCACCACAGTCCATTGGGCTCTCTCCCCCTATTGCTGTCTCACCCACTCCCTCACCTCTGGTAAGCTCAGTTCTGTAGTAGGGATTTAAGTATATATTTAAATCTATTTTGTTTTTAGAGCAGTTGTAAGTCACAGCAAAACTGAACCAAGCACATAGTTCTGACTGCACAACATGTTACCTCCCCAGTTATCAACAGCCACACCCAAATGGAACATTTGTCAGAATTAATGAATCTGTACTGACACATAATTATCACCCAAAGTCCATAATTTCCATTATGGTCCCCTCTTGGTATTTGCCCATTTGTCCAAACCCACAGAATGTAAGTGACATGTACCCATCACTACAGTATCATATAGAGCATTTCACACAGTAGAAATACACTGTGCTCCACCTCTTCTTCCACCCGCCCCTCCACTCTTGACAACCATTAATCTTTTTACTGTCTCCATAGTTTTGCCTTTCCAGAATGTCACACAATTGGAATCATACAATATGTTGCTCTTTCAGACTGGCTTCTTTCACTCAATTTGCGCTTAAGTTTCCTCCATACCATTATGTCATTTCACAGCTCATTTCTTTCTTTTCTTTTACTTACTCATTTTATTTGACCTCTATTAATTTTCAGTTACATAGCTCATTTCTTCTTAGCACTGATTAATATTCCATGGTCTGGAAGTACCACAGTTTATCCATTCACCTGCTGAAAGACATCCGTAGTTGCTTCCAAGTTTTGACAATTATAAATAAAAATACTAAAATACATGTGAAAACTTTGTGTGGACATAAACTTTCTCAGCCTTTGGGTAAAAAACTATGGAGTGCAATTGCTGGGTTCTATGGAAAGAATGTTTTATTTGTAAGAAACTGCCAAGTTGTCTTCTGAAGTGGCTTTATTATTTTGCATTCTCACCAGCAATGACTGAGAGTCGCTGCAGCGCCACAGCCCGCAACAGCATAGTGTTGTCATTGTTATGGACACACAATGCTTTTTGAAAAAACAACTCATGCTCATGACCTCAGCCTTTCCAGTTCCTTTAGGATTGACCATATAATTTTTAATCTTCTGTATACTAGCTATTTGATTAAGCAGAGCTATCTAGTTTGCTTAATGGAATTGCCTATCACTAGAAATTTAACCGCTTCCATTGAATTTTTTAAATGGTATACAGTGTAAGCAATAATTCCTCACAGCACATGAATCTGTTACCCCAACTTAGCTTATGTGAATTACCTTATGGTTTTGGAGACCTGCCCTGTGATATGCATCCTCTATGCATTTGTCCTAACAAATTTAAAACCAGATTACTCCTCTAGGACCTCCTTTTTAAGTCTTATTAGAAGGGTAGTCAATTCTGCAGTAAACCATCTCCCTTTACTTAGCATAATGCCCATTCTAAGGTACTATGTTTTTACTCATTCCTAGTGCTCTATTGCATAATTTTCAATCCATTTAAAGTAATTAGGGGGCCTCCCTGGTGGCTCAGTGGGTTAAGTGCAGCGCCGTGGAGCTGTTGGCGACTGCAGTCCGAGTTTGATGCCTGGCCGGGGAGATTCCCACATGGCGGGGCAGACCTCTCCTGCCTCGTCCACTACTCCCCTCAGCAGTGTATTTCGGTCCATCTGCCTGTTCTGCTCCCCACTCTGTCTCTGGTGAACTCTCTCACTGCCCCACACCTCTGGCCTGCACCCCAGCTTGTATGCAAAAATAAAAATCTTTTAAAAAAAAAGTAATTAGGAATTTTAACTCAAATTGAAAAACTTAATTATCTGTGCTGCCAATGGAAATAAATCAGTGAGATGCTCACTGCTAGGGTCAGCCAAGGTCATGTCTGCACTGCACAATTAATCCTTCTGCCTGGCACCTTGGCAGGTTTCTTTTGCCATCAGTTATTGTAAGATATATTATGTTTCAAAACATCAAAATATAGGGAAGGGAGTAGATTATAGTTATAATTTTAGCATTTTATATTTCCTCTGGTGATATGTAGAGTTTAAAAGTATATTTACTACAGTTGTAATCTGCATTAAAAAAATCACAAAAATTATTTAATCTGTAGCCATTGCAATGGCTCCTTAGTGAAAGTATCATTGGTTAATGCAGCCATGTAGTAGCTTGTGAGATTTGATCAGGAACCCTCAGGGTCATTGCTTTGTCTTGTTTTAAGGCAACTTTGAAAATCTGTGTTTAATGCTAACAGTGACATAGCTGTTACATGTCACGTGCCCTCATTCCAGTTTTTATATAGCCTAAAAGTTTGTTTTACTTAGTTCATTCACACCAGTTCTAACCCCACATTCCTTACACCCAGTTCCAGAACCCAACTTCCATCCACTTGCCAGTTTGATGGCAGCTGAGTGCTAGCATGTCTCTTTTCTGCATTGCTGACTACCCCAGTCTAGACTAGTCTGTGAGAGTGTCATTCAAGAAAGGCTTTAGAATCCAATGTTCTGTTAGAAGCCAGTGCTCTGCCATTTGGTGCCTGTAAGAGTCACAGAGTATCCGAATTGAAAGATACCTGAGTAGTCATCCTCAGGCACAGCTCCCAACAGAAACTACCCTAGAACCTGAGGAATTATCTACTCCAATTTAAGGTTATCTGCGAATGGACAGACACCAAGAATGGCGGGGAAGAGGACAAAGGAGCTGGGTCCTCACTACTGTTGCAGGGGTGGGAATTCAGAAGGATGGACTGTGTGGTCAATCTTGTTGTCTGACCCATAGCCAAGTGGGAAAGGATTCTGAAAGACTCTGCTCACCCTTTTCTCCTGCCCCTGAAAAATGTTTATTAGTTATATGAGCTCACTGAGCTATATGCCAATGAACCCCATTGTGCTATATGATCTTGGAGTTCTTACCAAGAACACACATCAAAAATGAACATACTTGCAAGGGGTGCATTCCTGCTAGTTCCTGAAATGAACTACAGACCAAATTTAATACCCTTATGCTGGGGCTTAAGATTTCTTTCTATGGTAAGTTTGCACTAGTTTGCAACAGGGGTATTAGAAACTAAAAAACAATACATAGGGTACTACCCAGAGTTTGAGTATGTGCAGCTCCTTTATGTGGTAGATTGATCTACCCCTAAAATAGACACTACCTGCCCGATGCATGTGCCAATGCTGTCACAGTCGTCTCCAATGAAGCAGTGATGAAATGTGCTTAAATTAATGTGCACTTAGTTGTCTATGATATGATGATGATGCTATCAGCTAACAGATCGTCAGCCTCTTTCTAAGCATATCCCATTTAGTACTTAATGTAACCTTCACAACAACTCACTAGATAGACAGTAGTATTATCTTCATTCTAGAAATGAGAAAACTGAAATGTAGACAGCTTAAGTAACTTGCTTTTGGTCAGGTAATCGAGCATGGTGAAGGGAGGTGTGCACCCAGTCTGAGTCCAGAGTATAGAACCGTAACTAATATAGTTTGCGTGCATAAAAATATTTTAGCTACTCTTCCCACATTTTAATGTAAATATAGTTCTCAACTATAATAAACTTAGATTGTGGTTGTATTATATGGAAATTCCTTTAGAAAATTCAGATTTTTTAATAAAGATGACCACAAAAACATGTGGGGTACAAAATGTTCATGTACCATTGTTTTCAGCTGTTTTCATTTGTACACTAAGTCACAAAGAACTTGAGTAACAACTTCTTTTCCAAAAGGAGTAATTCTGAAGATCATGTTTTCTCTGTGTTTGCAGTGTTAACAAGTTCAAGTTGATTTTTTTGCTAGCTGGTAAATTTTCTAGGAGTAATGTGATAGAAAATACAAAGAAATGCATCCCCATTACATTTCCAGATACTGCACATTTCTCCTGGGGTTCATTTGCATAATATTTTCCCTTTAGTATATGCTTTAAGTTAGTTCATTTTATCGTTCCATGTGTTCAAATAATTAAAACTGACAAAATCCTCACAAAGGACTTTGTCAGCAAAGCAGAAACCAGTCCATTTATGAAACGGCGTGCCTGCAGAATGTCACTTATTGAAAAGATCCCGGGTGTATTTCCTGTTATTGGTGTGCAAAGTGTGTGAGGGACCCTGCAGAACTAATTAAAGTAGGGATTTGTGTGCTTGCTGTTGTAGGCTAAAGGTAAAGAAAGACAGTGGCTAAGACATCAAGCTACTGGGGACCTAGATGATGCCAAGATCATTGATGGGCTGACTGGAGAAAAAGCCATCTACAAACGTCGGGGAGATCTAGAGCCACAAGTAAGTACTGGTGATTTGCAAAATTCAGCCATCTTCACAGACACTTGCTACTTTGGGTTGCCATCTTTGTCAAAATGCCAAAAACCCTGAATATGACACCCAAGAAAACTGGAAAAAAAAAATACTATTTATCACATGAGTCAAAATGCCAATGGAAGTCAAGAAACAACAGGCACACTAAATTGAGTAGTTTAAGAAACAGTGAGTAAAAAGGCTTTTACAAAGTAAGGGTGTGCTTTTAAGAAAACTGCAGAGAGACAGTGTGGTGTCCCAGCAGATCTAAACAGACAGTGGTAAAGAGCACGCACTAGGACTGGAGAAAGCCACTCACGCAGAGGGCAGCCTGACAGGAGCTGTGGCTGTCAATAGCAGGAAAGGAGCTGAGGGAGCAAATACCCCACCCCCACCCTCACCCTCCTACCAGTGCCTCCCACCAGCAGAACCCACAGGAAGCCAGCACCCAAGAGGGGAGCGGAAGACTCTGCAGATCAGCGCCACACACAGAACAGGACGCCCTGGAAGAGACACTGCAGACCCTCAGTGTGTCTGTGGATCCCAGAGGCCTGTGCAAGAGAAAACACCAGAGTGATCTTGGTGGGTTTTTTAGTGTTCTGTTACTTTAAGGATAGTATAATTGAAGAAAATCTTAGAAAATAAGCAATTCTCCCATCAGTAACTCTAACGGTAGATATAAAGTTTAAACAGCCATTATTTTTAAATCTTTGCAATATGGTGACCAAAGGGGAAAAAAGTCCACAAGGTGAATATCAAGTCTCTTGGAAAGGCTCTGAGACTGCCTCTATCCTGAATCAGAGGATTGCAGAGTAGCCATTAGAGCCTGGGGTCTGGTAGAGGGAGGGGGGTCACTTACTCCATTTACATGTCTATTTAGAAAGGATACTTGGGTCATTTGGGAGTGTTTTCTTCTGTCTCATTGGTATGAGTCAACTACTGCTTTCTCTGACTCATTGTGGTCCACAAACGTGTTTAGATACATCTGCAATTGTGAGTACTCAGGCAGCATATGTGGCGCTGTTCTTGATTTAGGCAGACTCCATTTTTTAAGAAAGCTATGTAGTTTGTTTCAAACCGTTGTATTCTAATACTACAGTATTGTCTCAAAATGACTAATTCTGCTCATTAGTTTTCATACATGTCTATAAGTATATAATATTAGATTAATCAAAATTTTTTCCCTTTTTAAAGTAAAATTGACAAGTATGCTCTTAATTCTGCAAATTGGCAGGCCTGAGTTCAGATTCAAACTGAAACTCCTAAGAGTGTCACATTTTAATTGATAGTTGTGGCTGAACAGCAGTTAGATGCCACTTTTGTGTCTTTAACTGCCAAAAAACTGTAAAGAAGTAGTAATTTGGTGACTGGATGGAAGAGAAAACTGAAAGCTTAGTAAAGACAAAGGACACGGAAGAAATATTCCCCTTAATTTCTTTGCCAGAACCCCTTCGCACACATCCTTGTTTTAGGAAGCTGACATTTCTTGCAGACTTTGTGGGAAATGATTTTCAGGTCACTACACAACAGGTACAAGTAAAATTCATCTGGGATTCCAGAGTAATTCAATCTTGCTAGACTCCAAGGCATGACATGAAAATGACATGTTAGGGGTTATGTCTTTCCAGATTATTACTTTTAAGATGGCATCAGACTCAGTAAGGCAGTGTTACTAGACTAGGTTGAAAGGACCATATTTTGAGGGAAAATCTTCCCCATACAACCCTGACAAGTCTGAAATTCCATTTATTGAAATGCAATCCTCAGACACTGTGCCACCTGCCAGGACAGCTTTGTACAGAGCCAAGCCACTGGCTGACCTGCCTGCTTGGGGCTGGCACTCTGGGGGCTGTGGGAGATCCCCAGAATCACAGCCAGTGGTGTTTTCCTGCCTCACAAGGCTTTTCTGTTGTCCCGTCCTCAGCTGGGGAGCCCCCAACAAAAGCCCAAGCGCCTGCGCCTGGTGGTGGATGTGTCAGGCAGCATGTACCGCTTCAACGGGGTGGATCGCCGGCTCGAGCGCTCAATGGAGGCCGTGTGTATGGTCATGGAAGCCTTCGAGAACTATGAGGAGAAGTTCAAGGTAATGGCATGAACTAAGGGGCTGGACTAAGGATGAGGAACTAAGTCAGCCCAAATTAGGGCCTGAAGGTGGATTGGTGGATGCAGCCCCCTCTTCACGCCCTTCAGAAATACTTGATCTTAGATCATTATTAAGCTTGACATCCCACCCGCACCCCAAGATTGCTTTCCTGAGTTGTGTCTCTGTTATAATGGCTACAACAAGAAACATGTTAATGAAACCCATCACTTCAATTACTGTAGTCCCAGTTTTGAGACTCCAAATCTCCCAGAGTCCCTTGAATAAAGCTCTACATCAGAGACTCCTTTTACAGCTAATCATAGGTAAAGGGCAGCAGTGAATACTGCTCAGGCTCTGTACAAGTACAGGGTACAAACACAATAGGACAGGACTTTCACTGTGGGAGGTAGCTTTGTTCCTGTGATTAAATAAAATGTGTTTCCCTCATGATTAGTGAAAAAGAACTGTTCAATAGTCCTGTCTCATTTTTAGTTGCCAAAATCTCGAGCTAAAATCGAAGACCAGCAAAGACAACTTTGTTATGTCTTACGGCTTGCAGGCTAGTATTCAGCTTTTCCTTCTGTTGACACTGTATGTTTTACAGGTTTATAGAAAATAGTATTTTCACTATCTTAGATTCTTTTCAGTATGAGATGGAGTACAATTCTTAAGTTATTTGGATCATTAATGACTAATGGATGGCTAGACAGCCATTTCATCAGCATCAACCCCACCTCATGTTTCAAAATCTTTGGTTCTGCAAATATCTAGATCATCTCCCCCACCACTTCTGTGGACTTTTGAAAGTCCATGTTCCTCAACTTCCTTTGAGTTAAATAGAGATTTAAGTCCTTTATAGAGTATAGCAAACATACTACCATTAAAACTGGCTTATTCATGCACCGCCTTGTTCATTGCAGCATTGCTCACAATAGCCAAGAGTTGGAAACAACCTACATGCCTATTGACAGACAAGTGGATAAAGATGAGATTTGTATATACAATGGAATTACAATAAAGTGTGATCCTGTCATTTGTAACACCATGGACAGAGCCAGAGGGGCTAATACTTAGTAAAATAAGTAGACAGAAAAAGACATTGGGTGATTTCATTCATTTGTGGTACTAAAGAAAAAAAGAACTAAATAAAAATTTTTGGACTAAAGAACAAAATAGTGGTTATCAGACAGGAAGGGGCCTATGTAAATGGATTAAAATGGGTCATCTGTAGGGTGAAGAATGGAAACTAGAAATCTGATGGTGAACATAAGATAGTATATACAAATGTGAAGAGGCTATACATCTGAAACCTAATTAATCGTATAAACCATTATTCAGATAAAAAGAAATTAAGTGTAACATTTAAAAAGCAGGAACATTCAGTAATCTAAAATAAAGTTTCTAGTCAGAAATCTTTTCCACAAAAGTAAAAACCTAAGACTTCACCCAACAAGCTCTTTGGTAGAAAATGGCACTTAGGTGAGTGGTTGGAAGGGACAGGCAAGCACAGCATCCTGTTCCTGCAAATTACTCCTGGCATCTAGATTTTATAACTGGGGTCACCTCACAGGTCATTTACTCCAGTTTCCTTGTCGCTCAGACAGGAAGCCAAGACCCAGAAACATTGAGGAGCTTCCCCAAAGTCTAGTTGGAGACAGTAGGATGGGAACCAGGATTCTTCTGTTTTCCTTTTTGTTTGGTTTTGTTTCATTTTATTTTCAAACTTTCCCCTTCATTTCCCAACTTTTGGATTTTGATGAATTTTAAACCCACAAAAAAGTTGAAAGAACAGTAAAATAAACACCCACATACCTTCACTTCGATTTGCACTTGTTAATATTATGCTTCCTTTGTTTTATGTTTCTCTCTATATACATATCCTTTTTCACCCTCTGAATCATTTGAAAGTCAATTATACACATCATAATCCTTTATCTCTAACTACTTTGTTACACTTTTCTTACGAGTAAAGACAGTCCGTAACACCACCTCAACCATTATCACAGCTTGAGACAATGATCTGTAATCTCATAATATCCAATTCAAATCCACTTTCTCCAGCTATTCCAAAAGTATCTTTTCTAGTTGTTTGAGCCCCACAATGCAAGGTCCAGTCACGGCCTGCACCGATCTGGGTTGCAGAGCCTTATTAGCCACTGTGAGGGGGAACAGCGCCTCCTGCATTACCGCCCACTTCTCGTGCGGGTCACTCTCGAGCATCACGATCAGCTGTCTTGTAGATGTCCCTCATTCTAGATTTGCCTGGTTGTTTTCTCAGGGTGCCATTTATCTTCTCTCCATGTCCCCTATTTTTCCAGAACTCCTCAGAGGCTTTCCCACACACACACTGGAAACTTGGAATGTTCCACCTGCCATTACTGCCAATGATATTAAGATTTTGAGTGGCTGCAGGCCATGCAGTCCTTGTCAGAGCTCCCAGACCTCCTGTGCAGAAGGAGGGGAGGGCATGCTGTAGCGCCTACCGAGGTTCTGTGAGTTTCATCTGTTTATAGTGTGTGTCGGCACAGATGAAGGCGCACATATAGTGCAAAATGTAAAAGAATCAAAAGAAGCCAGAGTGAGTGTACACCAATTCCCCCGTCTCTCCCAGTTCCCAGCTCCCCTCTCTGGTGGTAAACATAAGTGGATTTGGGAGCACCTTCTCAGAGATATTGGGGGCTATGCCTGATGTGTAGCAGCAAGCTGGTCACTCTACCTTTTCACTATAGGGTCACCGTTAACTCATTAAATCTCTCTGTACTTTCATTTTCTCATTTGAGAAAGACACATAAGAACTAGGCATCACTAGTGACAGTGTAAGTGACTCAGCAACTAGACTGTCCATCTGTGCCTGGACAGATGACAATTTTAGGAGCTCCTAGTGACCAATTTATATTCCGTAGCCTGGGATGGTACCACATGTGGTGTCTTTGGGGACACTCAGTGGTGTGCTCTGAGTTCTGGACGGTGCTTAGTAACGCCTTCCTGCATTCACCCCTATGCTGGAAGTGTCTAGTGTGTATTTGCTTTACAACTTTCAGAAGCCACCAGCCTGGCCCAGAGACCTGGACTTTTCCCTGGAACCTCCCTCTTGGCACCTGTTTGTGTTGTGGTTGGCTTGAGCTCAGCTCCTGACTCAGGGCCATTGCATCAGGGTCCAGCAGGCTCATTTGGAGTCAGCCTCCACTTTTTATTCCACCTTAGCACGAGCTGTGCCAGACCACAGGGACCCTTGAGCGAGAATTACTGAGAAGGAAAGGTAATTCAGTGGAGCACACATTTCAAAGTCATCTGGCGTTTTTAAAGTTTCTCAATTGTTCTACCAACTGAATTTGATTATTCTCAGGAACAGCATTTACAGTAATCCGTAGAGCAACATTATTTGCTAGTAATCAGCATAAAATCACTAAAAATTCTGTGTTTATAAGATTAGTGGTAATCTTATAAACACAGAATTTTTAGTGATCATAGAGCACTTAAACACTGAAGTCAAAAGTGGGTAGTAGTGATTATGTCACCTATTGTTAAGTCAGGAAACCAGGCTTCACACACACACACACACACACACACACACACACCTTTATTTTCTTTCTACTTTGTTCCTCATGATTTCTCTAAGCCTCTGGGATTGTTTTCACTATAAGCTAAAAGTGGACCTTCTTTTCAAAAAGCTCTTAATGTCTTAACTTTTTTCCAAATACCCACCAAAAATTAGGGGGCTATTTCTCCACTGAGCACTCAAATAGTGGCACTGAAAACAGGTTTATTTAGTTCCTGAAAAGTTGGACTTTGGGGGGGGAAAGTACTCAAGTTTATCATTTCTGTGGAGACATATAAATTATATTCTAAGATCCTAGTTTCCTAGCAATGTAGCAAGGAAATCTTGAGGGATGTTGAGGGGTAAAAGTGAGTAGACAATGCTTTTTACCCCTCCCCTGGCAATCCCCAACACAACCAAAACAATTCCACTTCTAGTATATCAATATTTCAAGATGTTTCATGGTCTGGCCTTCTGTGTAACATTTCATTTGGAAAAATAGTTCCACTGCTGAAAGTGTATATAAATGAAAGCTTGAACATCACTACTCTAGGACCAGTAAGTGGTAAGTGAAGCAAGCTTTTCCATTCTATTTCTTGGGCATATGATTGGATTTTCATAAAACCTTGCAGGCAGGAATGATCTTAGAAATTATCACCAACCTTTTTTTTTTTTTAAACAAATGAGAAGAATCAAGATTCAGAGAGGTTAATTTTTTTGTTCCTGGTCACACAGCTAGGCTGTGAAAGCCAGGACTCCTGGCTCCCATTTCAGGGTTATTATTTTTGTTGTTTTTTTCAAGGGTGACCATATTTTATTGACCATAGTTTTTGATAATGGTTCTGGAAAAGCAGACACTTAATCAAAACTGAATAAACTATGAAGAAAAACATGTTATAAATCTATACACAAGATAAAGTTTCCATTTTTAATAAGATGGAAGTAACCACGCAAAAGACACACCAAGAAAAGTAAAGGAGCTTTCCTTAACTGACATTTTATCTCTTAACTTGCAGCCACTTATTTCTGACTAATCAATATTTTTATATAACTATAGTTCAAGTATATGCAGACCATTTGCATTAAGTACTCTGTCTTCCATCCTTAGCAGTTCATCACCCAAAGACAGTATAATAGACATACTTCTCTGAAAGATGTTGGTCAGAAAAAGACTGGGTTAAAACTCCCACAAGGATGTAGAAAGATGGCTTTCAAACCAGCACCTGCTAGGAAATTCCCTTCTATCAGAACCTTAGTTCGATGCTTATAATTAACTTTTTCCAGATGCTTCAGGAAGGTTGTTTCACAGATTTCAAAATAAAACCCAATCATCCTATCAGGCTTAGACTTTGAGTAAATTCTTATTGCTACATGGAGATAGGGCCTCACATATCCGACTCCAGTCAGTTAAGAAGTCAGAATTGGCTCAATTGATACATAATAGTAGCTAACAGTCATTCAAAAAGCTTGAGATTGGGAGGAAGAGAGTCAGGGAGGAGCTAGGAAATGGTTACTCTATAGTAAAAACACCGAATTTAGATTCAGAGCACCTGGTTCAGGAGCAAACATAATTCGACAAGCATTAGATCTCTGACCTTAAGAAAGTCTGTTAATCTCTGAGTATTAATGTCTTTATTTGTGAAGTGAGGTTAATAACACCTTCCCAAAGACGGTAGAATGAATCAAAATGAAGTAATATTAGAAGGGCATTGTAAACTATAAAGAATGATACAAGTGTTAACATACAGTGTTTTGTGCTATCCTGTGAGACAGGTAAAACACTCTTCTCTGTTCGTCAGAGAGGTGATTTAGAAGCGTATAGCATTAGAGGTCACGTAAAGCCACATTTTTTGCAAGCAAGACACAAGATTTAGAAACATTAAGTGACTAGTCCCAGCTCAGAAGCTTGTTAATGTCAGAGCTAAATCTAGACTACTTTACCTTCAAGCATTATTCTTTTTCTGTTGACTTCTATGATACGAAGAAAGATGAGTTAGCTGATACAGTAAATCATTGGCCAGCTAACACCCCACACTTCCACTGGCATGTCTCTTGACCTTTTAACTCACCTATCTATTTTCCGATCCTTGGCTCCCCACTGTCTGTGGTGCTCTCTTAGAATGCTTTATTTGGGTTTCCAGAATGAGGTGTTAATTCCACATAACATCAGTCTTCAGAAACAGCTTCAGATGATTGTCTCATACCTACTTGTAATGCGTATGTATAATAAAGCCTAGTTTCTCCTAAATTTACCTAGTGATTATCCTTTCCAATATAAATTTACACATAAACCTTACTCTAAAAATGCTAGTAGTTCCTTGTGCTAAACAGAACTTTATTTGTAGTCTAAGTATTAGAAATTACCCTTCTCATCTAAAGATAAACCTTTTTGCCTTGGACTGAAACTGAGTATTTGCTTTCATTTTTAATACCTTTCTCTAAATGAATGAGATTTTCAAAAGAATATATAACCAAGGCATTCAAAAAGGTTTTTAAAGCAAAGAAGTGTTAAAACTGATCTTTCCTAGTTGTTTCCTAGTCGTTTAATAATTTAGGTTTGCTGCTAAATTTAAGATTCTGCAAGGATTTATGGGATGCTATCAATAGTGGAGAAATTAGAGTTTTAAAAAATGTTGAACTACAGCATCCCTCATAATCAGGGAAATGCAGATAAAAATCACAATGAGATACCACCTTACACCAGCAAGAATGGCACGTATTAAAAAAACAGGGAACAACAAATGTTGGCGAGGGTGCGGAGAAAAAGGAACTGTCCTACACTGCTGGTGGGAATGCAAAGCGGTCCAACCACTGTGGAAAGCTGTATGGCGGTTCCTCAAATTGCTTAAAATGGAGCTTCCATACGACCCAGTAATACCACTTCTGGGAATCTACCCAAAGGATACAAAAACGTTAATCCAAAAAGAGACATGCACCCATATGTTTATTGCAGCACTGTTTACAATAGCCAAGGTATGGAAACAACCCAGATGCCCAAAAATAGATGACTGGATCAAGAAGATGTGATACATATACACAATGGAATACTATTCAGCATTCAAAAAGGGTAAACATATGCAATTTGCAGCAATATGGATGGAGCTAGAAGGGATAATGCTCAGCGAAATAAGCCAGAAAGAAAGAGAAAAATATCGAATGGTTTCACTTATAACCAGAATATAGGCGAACCAAACAAGAAAAAGACACCCACCAAGGGAGGGGGAGGATAAGGGCTCAAAAACAGGTAGAAAAGAGCACAAGGGACTATGGTAATGGTTCACGGGTGAATTGGTGGTAGGTAACCTATGGGGAATACACAATAATGTAAAAAATATGAAGAATAATAATAAAATTTGTGAATTTTAAAAATAAAGTATGTCATTTAAAAAAAAATGTTGAACTACTCAAAACATTATCTAAATATCAGCTACTTTGATAATGACAAAGGTTGTTGACTAGTGAGGCCTGCCTCTGCGTGAAAGCATATTTGAGACCCTGTCGTGGCTGATTTGACAGTGGCCAATAGCAGGAACTAGATGGGGTGAAGACAGAATGAGAGAAATTAGAGTTTATATACTTTTTCCTTTAACAAGAACAGATTTGAGAATCGGCAATTACTGCCTATAAAACAATTTGGGGTCCTTAGGTAGAAGATACTAGATAATTATGACAGAAATATTGTTTTTAATGGAAGCCTAATATGATCTACAGTAACACCAAAGTACATCCAAATGTGGAGCATTCCCTGAAGTATTTGAAGTATTTTATTTACTTTGGGCACAGAATAATTACCCAGGCCCATCCAGAAGATGAGAACCAGAACCTGCAAACCATTTTATAAACCCCATCCTGACCCTTAGGTGTGTCTTTTCAGGCTTTGCAATACTAACTAGGCACAGACAAAGGAGGTCCTTCTACAAATAGCACTTCCCTTCCCACAAACAAAGGAATGGGAAATGGAGGGAAAAGGGAAGAAGGGAGGAAGAAATGTAGGTCTACAGGCCACCTCTCTTTATCTCATTTGCTTGAAAAAGTAGAGTATGCTTTTTTTCCCTCTAAATGATTGATAGTTATTTCATCAGCCAGTGTGTTTTTGACAAAGAGTATCCAACAACTCATTTGCTGGCTCTTTGTTTAATAATTAACTACCAACTTTTGTCCTTGTAGTGACCAGTTGCCAATCCTGTAAACAGACCACATGTTGAAATATTTATATAGTCTCATTCCTGGTCATCTGATTAGTCAGACTTGTAAGCATCAGTCAAAAAGGAAGAAAAGAAAGATCAATACATTGATAGCCTTCTCACCTCAACTGAGGAAGAGAAACCTACTCCTTTGTCAAGGGGTAGATCTCCCCTCAAGTTAAGGTCTGTTAAACAGATCACCAGCCCCGTAAGCAGAGAGCATGCCTGGCCCCCTATTCTTGGTCTCAAACAGTTCCTGCCGTGACCACTGTCCAGTCAGACTGAGCAGAGCCTGGAGCCTGCTTCCACAGAGAAACGGTGCAGGCCGACCCCTTAAGTCAGGTGTCTGCGGAAGCCACCAGAACTTTCCTACAGTTACCCATTGTTACGAACTGTACAGCTTTTAGATTCCAATTTTTATTTATTTCCTTTTCACTACATTGATAGCAAACTCTACTAAGGAGATGATTTTTCATGTTACTTCCTTAGAATGCATTCATCATCAAGCCTTTTTAGTGTATTGGCAAATCTCCCAAACAAGTCTTCATATCATTTCTCTTATCGAGACAACACCCGTAAAACCAGGCATAGACTAACCTCCCAGGCCACTTCCCTCCGCTGACCCTGTCTTTCCCACACGGTGGAGAGTCTGTGGTGCAAGGGGGAGTGCCACTGGAGCCATTTTCTCCATCATGCTCCTGGTTCCTGGGGCTCTTGGCTGTCTGCTTTGATGACCCAAACTGATTTCCAAGGCTTGCACGGACCTCTCTCTGAGGCCATCTTCCTAGGGCAGACTGACCAAGGATGTGAGCTCCCAGGTGCAAGGGATGGCAAAGGAGCAATTACAACGTGGGGACTGGGTGCACATGAGGCACCTTGCGGAGGGGGCAGAGACAACTGTAGGAAGGGAAGGGTCTGGGCTGCGAGCCAGGGGCCACTGCTGCCCACACTGCCCTGTCTTTGCACAGAATTTCAAGGACTTCAAGTATCCCAAATATGACCCTGACTTTCCTAGTCATTACAACGTCTATCAAAGTGGGGGTACAGACATTTTATTCAACACCTTATAGCTTCGTAATATTTAGACATCCTGTATGGGCCTGTATTTGCACACTTGGTCCTAACACTCACACACTGCTCTCTGGCCATTTCATTCTCCCTGCTGTCCTTTCAGAAAAAGAAGTGTCCTCCTTCCTCCCCCAAACTAGCCCCTCTGACCATAAGCCTGACCTCCTTCCCCACTGCCTCCACCTGCTGCCTGGAAAATGCAGACACCTCCCCCCACACACACACTCCTCTTTCTTGTCCCCAAACCTTTCCCTGAACTATCCCCCCAAAGGTCTCCGTTGATTCCGTGCCCTCGGTCATTAGTCGCTGTCCTCTTGGGTGGCAGGGGCTGGTGCCACTCTGCACAGCTGGAACCCTCCGCTTTGACATCCCAGGGCTGTCCCAGCTGGCTGCTTCTGTGCTAGCCCTAGTCATCTCACTCAGCTCCATGTCTTTCCTGCGCCCTACCAAGGAAGATACTCCCCAAGGCTCTGTTGAGAAGGCCGCTGCTCTTCCCTGTGCATTCACCTTTGGCATCCGGGTCTCCGACCTGGGATCACAGCCCCAACTGTCACTGCACAAAGGGGAATTCTACTCTAATCCTCCGGAATGCACACTTTCAGCAAGTCTAAAAGAACTTATCTTCCCCAAATAACCCAACTTGCCTACTTCCTTCCTATTTTTGCATAAAAATTGTATCAACAGGGATTTTTACACTTCTTTTGATTTTTAATGTGATGGTTCCAGTTATATGGTGGGTGGTTTGTCAGCTAGTTCAGGCTAACCACCATTTATCTCAGAATTGTCTGGAGCGGAGAGGAGGATTTCAGCTTGCAAATGTTCTACAAGAATATAGGCAACAGGGGAGAGGAATACTGCTTATTTCCCCAACTTGACTGACTCTCTCTTAAAGCATTTGTGCAGTAAGCACACCTGGCTCTCATAGAACAAAAGTCAAAGCTGAGTAAATGTGCCCTTGCCTTCAAAACACTCACCAGTTAAAGAATTGACTTGAATCTTGTATACAATAAAGCATTTTAAAAGGCTATCTTTGAGTGGGATTTTGGCTAATTTTTACTTTTGTGTGCTTTTCTGAAAGTTCCACAGGAATGCTTCACTTTTGAGTTCAGAAAAATAAACAGATTAGTTTTGTCCTGTTGCATAACAAATTACCACAAATGTGACAACTTAAAGAAAATATCCATTTTTAAGTCACAGTCCTATAATTAAGAAATCCAGACAGGCTCAGGTGGTTTCTCTGCTTAGGGTCCCATAAGGCTCATAAGAGTCAGATTGGGCTCTTGTCTGGAGAATCTGAGGAAGAAAATCTCCTCGCATGTCCTTTCGGATGTTAGCAGAATTCAGTTCCTTGGGGTATAGGACTGGGGTCACTATTTTCTGACTTCCTACCAGGGTCACTTCTAAATGCCAGTTGCAGGGCCTAGCCCCATGGTGCGCCCTCATCTCAACCACAGAAACCCCCCACGTGCCACTTCCCCCCAGGCTGCAAATCTCCATCTTGCCGATTACCAGCTTGGGGGTGGGGGGAGGGGATTACTTTTAAAGGTTCCAGTGATTAGATTTGTACCACCCAGATAATCTTTCGATTAACACAGAATCACTTCATTAATGACATTAATTATATCTGCAAGGTTCCTTTTGCTCCGTAATAGTTACAGGCATCTCCCATCTATTTGCAGAGCCTGCCCACACTAAAGGGAGTAGATTATATGGCAGGAATCTTGGGAACCGCTTTCGAATTCTGCCAGCCTTAGTGTGTGTGGTATGAGTTGTTTAACTCTCCCTGGAAGTAAAGAGTGGAATTCTTGGTAGTTCCTGAAGCCCTCATGATGCTTTCTACCTCCCGCTGGACAACAGAGATCACACAAAAGAATGGGCCAGAAGTGAAGGAGGGTGGAATTTGTCTCCTTTCACTTACCCATGGCCAAATGTTGAGCAATTCTGGACAGTAACACACAGATGAGGTGAAATGACGATTCTTTAGGGGGTGGAGCGTCTAATTCTAATTCTCTTGCCTACAGTATGACATCGCTGGACACTCTGGAGATGGCTTCAACATTGATCTAGTTCCAGTTAACAAAATCCCCAAGGACAACAAGCAAAGACTAGAAATTCTGAAGGTAAATATATTCAATTACCTCTATAATGTGAAAACTTCCAACAGATTAAATAAAATGGCTGAAAATATTCACTGAAGGAGCAATAGGAAAAAGACTGTTTCACAGGTGTTCAGGCACTAAACTGAGAAATGCTAATCATATCTAAAATCCTTTCTCCACACACAAAAGTTAAATTTGATTCCTACATATTTTTAGCTACTCAGTATTATATCAGGATTCTATAACTGGGTCCCCAACTATACCCTGTGTAATTCTCAGCACCTAGGTCTTTCAATAGAATGAAACAAATGATCCCTTCTAGAGTAGTCTCTAATCCCAATGTCATGTGTCCTTGGTATTTTCTAATGGTAAATTCATTTTTACATAGACCTATAAATGAAACACACACACCCATTATTTTAAAATAAATGTCCTCCATTACTATGGATGTAAGCACAGTGTCTAGTATTATAACTTTGGTTATTGGAAACTCAGTCCACCCCTGGTTTTTCTCCTGTGTCATCACCATACTTTGGTGTGATGTCAAGTTTAATATTTTCTCACTTTAAATGCAACTTGAGTTTTAAAATTAAGTTCCAGCTGGGATAATTTTGGAACATTTCCTGTTCCTATGAAAGTCTTTACCACATACAAACATCATTATGTACAGTTAGCACTCTATGGAGCAAATGAAATAGAACTCAGACTTCTTATTCAGTGTCGTGATTGATATTTGTGCATTCTCATGGTCAATAGAAAAGTCTTCATGTTCGTTAGCAGTGTTTCTCACCATGCCTTGTGCACCACCCTTCTCCCCAGACAATGCACGCCCATGCCCAGTTCTGCATGAGTGGGGACCACACACTGGAGGGGACAGAACACGCCATCAAGGATATTATCAAAGAAGAAGCTGACGAGTACTTTGTGATTGTCTTAAGTGACGCGAACCTGTCACGATACGGAATTCATCCTGCCAAGTTTGCCCAAATCCTGACAAGCAACCCTCAAGTAAATGCTTTTGCCATTTTCATTGGATCTTTAGGTGATCAGGCAACCAAGTAAGTATCATCTCAGGGGACTCGGGGTACAGAGATACACCTGACGCCTTTCATGGGTAACATCATGTGGAAGGACTTTGGGGAGATGAGAAAAACTGAAACTACTGTCACTCCCTTTAAGGAACTAATGAACCAGAACATCCTGTCTCCTCAACTAGACTATGTTTGGATGAGCAAGCATATTTTTACATTGTTTTTTGGTTTATATTTAAATTTAACAATAAAATAGGTAGCAAATTGATTTGTCCACAAATATTTATATATTTTTGCATTTTATATCAATGCCCCAAACTCAATTCTAGTCATGTTCAAATCCTATTCAAAGTAGCAATTTACTAGTTTCCTATCATAAGGGATTGTGCATCTATGTGTTGTAGACACACACACACACATGTAAATCTGTGTGTTTATATACATAGAGATTTCACATGGACACATCACAGACATCTCCTTAGATATCCCTTGTTATATGGGGACAGGCAGTGACACACTTGGAGACAACGTAAGCCAGTATCTACAGTAAGATGCTGCACTGAATATACCGAATATTCAGTTGTGAAATTCAGTCAGACTACAAATACCATTCTGGATGGCCTAAAAGGAGAAGTCTGGAAATGCTTTCATTACTTAAAAACATTAATATTCATTCTTTTGAGTTACAAGAAAGAGCACATTTCTGTTTAAAATACAAGAAGCAGAGAACACAACAGAAACTTTATCTCCTAAAAAAAAAATTTCTGCCTAAAACAAACAAAAAAGCCACAGAGCTTTTAATTATTCTACTTTTCCCTGTCGTATTCTGTGGCATAGAGTCTATATAAACTAGAAAATGTTTGTGTCCACAGTGCTGCATCTTTCGCTCCTTTCTTTGCCTTGCTGCAGATTGCAAAGTAAGGTTAAGAAGACACTTAATGTCATGTAATTACAGTCACTGTATTACAGCTGACTGCATTTTCTCAGTTTTGTGTGTTAGTCTCCATGTCCCTGAATACAAACCGTGCCTTCCCTCCCAGGCTTTCTTCTTCATCGGCCCAGGACTAGGCAGATGGCAAGCTCAACAAATACTAGCTGAACTGAAATGGCAATTTCGTCTTTCTAGTGAACAGATCCTGTTTGAATACTTAAGAAAGCACAATAATACCCTTGTGGTTTCCTAGGGAAATGGTCCAACACCCCCTGGCAAAAGATATGTTGGGGAATTAGCTGGTCTACCAGGCATGCCAAATGTATGATACTACACAGGAGGGCTGACTTTTATTAAATGTCATTCCAAAACCAAACTTTGTTGGCACAGTGAAAGGAGGCGTGCTTTTGGCGAGAACTGTGTCTTGCACTTTCATTACCTTCAAAAATGGCCCTTTGTTCCAAATGATAAATTGACATTTAAAAAAATTATCATAATCCTATATAACCTCAGTGTCATCAAAGGAGCAATTACGTAAGCCAGATTGTATTTCACATTGTGTGATGGGCAACAAGAAAGAACCACTAGGGGTTCTTTCGAGTCTGGTTTTCTAGGCAGGAAAAGCACTTAGAAGCACAGAGTTAAGTTCAGCATTCCCGAAGCCAGGTAAGCTGATCCAGATCGGTCCCTGGGATCCTTTTCTGCCAAGGGAATATAAAATACCAGGAAATCACAGTAATAAAAGGGAGAATTTTCTTTTTTAATTGCTGGTTTTCTCAGTGAAAGGTCTTTCTTTCAGTGCACTTTCAATGTCTAGCTCCCTGTTGCGCTTCCAAGTCTTTCATTGACAAGTGACAGCCCGTAATTGCAGGCAGGGGCAAGGCGTTAGAAAGTGAAAACTTCCTTTCCTAAGAAGCCCTTTTGATACTGTGGTTTGTAAGGGCAGGAGGTGGATGGGAGCCCCATTTGCAATGGTAATTCTCTTTCCTTTTCCCTCCTGGCAGGCTTCAGAGAACTTTACCAGCTGGTCGGTCTTTCGTTGCCATGGATACCAAGGACATCCCTCAGATTTTACAACAGATCTTTACCTCTACCATGTTGTCCACTATTTAAGAAATACCCTTCATCACCGTGGTGACTCTGGGATTTGAAATAAGCTAGGAATAAAGAGAACTCTGAAGAAAAGACATCTATAAAGTGAACCATGCAGTGATGGAATAATTCTGGCATTCCTAGGTCTTCCAACACTTGCTCAGTAATCAGAATTCAGGAAAGTAGCCAGAGGGAGGTTTGTGCATGGAAATCTACATTTGTTAATGGGTTACAAATCACTCTGAGAAAAGTTGACTTGCATTTTATAAAAAAAAGGTCAGGGCTAAAGGAAGATGATTTGAGAACTTGGTCTATTTCCAGACACCTGAGGGGGAAAAAGGACACTTGGTTTTTTGCCTTAACACATCCTCTGGGCACCTAAGATAACAAAAGTGGCCCCATCCAGGGGCTCTGATGCTATGTTCTGACATCGAGATACAGGTCTGTGTAAACACAGCCAAGCTGTTATTGGTCAATAATCATTTTTATTTTCTCCTCTACTCTGAGTTGTCCAGCGAGCAATGATCTTATAGTATTTAGCCCATTAAAAAGACCTTCTAACAGCAATATTTTATATAAGGTTTGATTTTCTCAATAATTCCATTTTCTTAGCCAAAGCCAAAAGGAATCAAAAGCTCCTTGAATCGCTTCCTTTCCCACATGACTTTTAAAAAGGCTCTTTAAATAATAAAGAGTGAATGTTCTGGTCTCCATGCTGCCCCAGTAGAGAAGGATAAAGGATGTCTTCCCTGGGTTTCCTGTTTCTTCTGGCCTACTGCTTCTCATTTTGGTATCCAAAATGTCATATTCAAAATAACAAATGCTTATAAGAAAAAAAAATAATCAACAACATGCACATAAAATACCTTAAAGCAAAAACAAGGTACTATGTTTGAACTGAATGATAGAGATTTCTTTGGCTATAAACAAGAGTATCCTTTTTAAGGCCTCATTCTTTTTTCTTTCAAAGTGTACCTTATTCCCCACCCTCTCTGGGGCTGACCTTTATTTGTCAATAGGCTCAATGTTAGAGATTAAAATCAAGTGTTTTGGTAGAAGTCAGCTTCTCCAACCACATACTGAATGCCCACTCGTCGCGGACGGCAACGTCAGAAACACTGGGACACTCGTGCGCGCTTTCTCGTGAGTTCAAAATAAGAGTCACTAGTGATGTTTCCTTAGTCACCCATCCTTAGTGAGATTGTCCAGGTCTATTTCATTCTAATCAATTATAAGAAAGCAAAGTAACACTCATTTGTCCCCCAACCTCATTTCCCTGTCAACTGTCAGAGAAATCCAAGCAGCCAGCTACCCGGTGCAGCTGCCCCGCTGGCTTGCATGGCTTGGCCTGTGTTTCTAGCCACAGTTACTGTGTGTACTGAATCGCCAGATGCAATTGCTGTCCAGTGGCTACCTCTAAAAAAGGTAATTACCTTAGTAACAGCAGCAGCTAGTATTTACTGATTACTAATTATAAACCAGGTATGTTAAGTGATTTCATACATGATCCCATTCAGTCCTCACAACAGTACTTATAAAATAGGCATTTTACCTCCTTTTACAGTAAAGTGAGGTTCAGAACTTGTCACTTTTCCAAGATTCTCTGTCTTAGACTACTAACCACTGTACTCAAACATTTTCATTTTACAAATAGAGGCTTAGAAAAGTTCAGGGAAATGGGCCGCACAGGCAGGTGGGCACTGCAGTGGGCTGACCCCCTCCTGCTTCTCACAAGTCCAGCTGTCTAGCCACATTCTCCTTTCTCCATTATATTCTCTTCTTGTCAGCCAACCCCAGGCCTCCTCCTCCCATCAGAAATGATTTGCACATATTAGGGCTCTAGGTGGGCATGGGCACCAAGGAAATGGAGCCCTGCAAGGGAAGATTTCTAAGCACTCCACCCTGGACACAGCGGCCCACTGAAGTGCCCATCCAAAAGCCAGCTTAGCCTCTCTGTGCACCTCGTGGCCAGAGGACCCAGCCCCTGAAAACCTTCGGAAGTTGAGTCGGAAGATGAGTAACAGAACAGCCTCTAACAAGTACCCCATGTGGAACTACCTGAGGGAGCAGCAGCCATTTCTTTTACTTGGAAAGAATGTTCAAGTGATTTAATTTTCTCTTCCTCACTGGCCAGGCATTCTTTGCAGTTGTCACTTTATTCTAAACCATAACTTGTTTTTTTCTTAAAGAGGAAGAAGATACGGGAGGGAGTAGAAAGTGACAAGATGAAGAGTTTATTTTTACTTATTGCAATACCTCAGAAGTTTGTGCCTTTATTATTAAACGTACTTAATTCTAGGCAACTGCACACTTTTCCCAGGCTCTTGTTAGGCCAAAAAACGATATAATAAATGCATTGTGTGCCTCAGGGGGGTACTATTGAAAGGCATCTAAACTGGCTCCATAGTAAGCCCCTGTAATGCTGACAAAGTTCATTGTTCCCCCTGAGCAGCCAGGAGGAGCGAAAGCCCTGAATGGGGCAGGGGTGATGCGCGCTACCCCTGGAGTTCTTTGTGCCCTGCAGAAAGACCTCATCACAGCGGGCAGCTAGCGCACCACCACAGGAGGGGGGCGGAGGAGGAGCGCGCGAGTCTTCACTTGTTGGAATCAATCATCTAGTCTTTATACTGCACCCTTTCCTGCGAACTGTCAGAAGAGGAGAAATCCATCACTGCCAGCAAGCAGGGCTCTCAACTCCAGGGCTTTGAAAGCCATTCAGAAATGGCACGCCACAGACAGCCCTGTCAGTGTTCCTCAAAGGCCAGCTCCACCTGGCTGCTTCCCGGGCCGTCACATCAGCCAAAATTAAATTACTCCATGAACAAAGCAGAGAGAAAGGGAGCTAGGGAACGAGAGGGGCTGTCTGGTGTGTTGCATCTCTATTGGTTTCAAACAGCCAAAATTGTAAGAGGTGTTCCACCAAGTTCTTGGCCAGTATCTCCTGCCTGGACAATTTTTCTGTCAGTTTAGCTTCAGAATAGTCAAATGTCTGCTAGTATTTAGTGAATTGTTCCTAGTTCTTTTCATCTTAAATAAAATGCCCTTGTTCAAGAAATTACTCCAACCAGTCACACATGGCTGCTTTGCTGCCACAGTATAGTCAGCATTACGGAGTTCTCACCTACTGCCTTTCCTTTACCTTTTTCTAAGACTTTCCATGACCAGAAGTCCCACAGGTAATAGAAAGGAACTCCAGCCTTCCATTTCACAGTGGAAGAATTTACAGACTCTAGGTAGAATTAGTAGAAAGAAGTCCTAGATGCTGCTCAGCCATTAACTACTTGTGTGAACTTGGGCCATTAACTACTTGTGTGAACTTCAGGTCTCATTGTGTCATCTGTGTATTAAAGGTGTTAGACAAAATGCTCTCTGAACACTACAGTCCCGCGTTTCTATTTCTTACACAATGAATTGACTTTGTTCCTTGTGTGTCTTACAAGAGCCAGGTCATTCCGGTGTATTATCTGTCTCCAGAACCCACATACATTTTAGCCTCTTGCACAAAGGATCTTAGCACCTGGATCAACTGCCCTAACAAAACTGCGTTACTGATTGACTATGCATCCTCAAAGTTACATCAACACTAGAATTGCACAAAAGGGGCTTTCCCCCGTCAGTCGGCTAGACAGATACTTCTGTTGGATAATAATTCACGAGATTTTTGCCCATTGTCTCTTTGTTCTCTGCTGCCTTAAAATTCCGTATCTGCTGATCTGCACTGTGGGATCAAAAAGAATCAGGAATTGGAAAACTACCGGGTGCCAGGAGCTGACCTTTGTGCCGAGGCTGAACAATGCACAATTGTGTGTATGGGTTTTTTTTAATTGTTAAATCCTGTAAACAAAATCTCCAGAAGGGGGGAAATGCTTGCCAAGCAAACCTCTCAAGCTGAAAATGATTGGATACTCTTCGAGACTAGGCGCTGTCTGGGGTTTTCACCTTCAAACAAGAGGCCGCGTCTGTTCTCACACAGCCCTGCTCGTTGGCATTGCAGTGCCAGGGTTATGGAATTTTTGAATTGAGTGGTATTTGGCTGCTATGTCAAGAATAACACTCCTTTGAGGTGGTTTGGGAGTCGAGAACGTCATGTTCTGCTTCAATCTCATCAAGATCACATCAGCTCTAAGGAGCGTCGTCCGCAGTGCACGCCCTCCCCTCGGCAGGCCAGCCACCCCAGCTCTCTTCTCCGAGCAGGCTTCCTTGCATGGCGCTGCTGGCTCCTCCCTGAAGGAACAGTGCTTGTCAAACAATTGACTCTGGAGATGGTGGATGTGACCCCAGAGGGGTGTCAGAATATAAGGATTGATTAAAATTACATGCAACTCTGAAGCATTAGTGGTAGCTGGAGTTTGAACTGGAAATGGAAGGAAACAGTGTTTGTCTGCACTTCCCAAGGCAAGCTGGTCTCCTCAGGCAGGCCAGAGGTGACGAGAAAATAAGGAGTCTGCCAAGGGTGCTGAGTGTAACTGGTCTCATGGTACATTCCATGAAGCCTCGCTAATTGAAAATGGAAGAAAATAAGTACATTTACTAAGGGGATTAACATTGGATTTTAAATGTATTATATTTATATTAATAAATACTGATAATTTAATGAAATCGATCATTTATTCACTCTGGCACCAATTAAGACCCATCATCAGGACTCACGAAGAGGGAATGTCTCAGCCAAACTAGTTGCTCACTCTCCTTTTGCAAAAGATTTTCTGCCCGTATGAAATTCAGTCCTGAAAACACTAACGGGTCACTGCAGTTCCCCTGGAAATCAAGTGGGAGTGCTAGGGAAGAAGCCGGTTGCCCAGCTTCGGCCTCATCTCCTGGGAGCAGTTCCCAGAGAGCCCAGGGCAGCCGAGGAGTCCAGGTTTGTCTGCAGCAAGCCAGGAAGCTCAGATTCCAGGGTGCTATTCACAAAAAATAAAAAGGGCAGATGACTAGGAGTACCCAAGGAGGACCAGGGTTTAGTTCGTGGCCATGTGAGCTGGGATACAGCTGTTACTTCTGCAGTTGGCCAAGAAGGGACTTTTATCTGAAATGTGTCTTGCAAGGCCCCACTGCTTCTGAACAATTTTCAAAATAGAACGTGCACTTCCACACGCAGTAGGTTCTAATACCAAGATTGGATATTCACTATGTAGTGTCTGAACTCAAGAATCCCTTTTTCTCCTTGACCTTTCGTGGAGACTGGAGAGAACAGGAATGCTCTCTGCAGAGGTGGGAGATCGCAGCGGCTCACGCCGCCGCCTGAAAGCAGACATTCAGTCACTTGGCTGGACTACAGCTCGGCACAGCTGGCCTGGCTGCCTGCCCACTAACATCTGAAGTCTGGCTTCGGAGGGCTGTTTCTCCAGGAGAGGGGCTCCTCTTTTAAATACAAACGGCCCTGAGAGGCTATTCATCATGCACATCTTGGTTGAATTCCTTCATTCTCGTGCTTTCTTCCTTGCCCCAGTGGAGCTGAAGGCTCTCAGACAGAGACACTGTACTGAGGCAAGGAGGCAGCAGCGGGTGGGAATTATTTGCTACTTGAAGCATCACCCAAGCGGAGGGTGGGGCCAGGGCACATCGCTGGTGACGGTCTCACCGTGGGCTGCGCGTTTGGCCTCCCAGTCCTGCCGTGCGCACTCCCTCTCGGCCAGGAGTACATGGGTGGGTGCTTTGGTTCTCCTCAGTCTTGCTCTCTGAGGACACAGATTTCCTCCTGTGTTTTGCCCTCCTTTGTGGGAAGCGCTGCCTTTCTGGCAGCTGGGGTTTGGTGGCAGGTGCACTCTGCATGTCAGAGATGGGGTTCCCTGCAGTTATCATAGGCCTTCCTTAAATGTTAGACACCTACGCACAACCCTGGGCCACGTCTCTGGTGAAGTGAACAAATCAGATTTTCTCTACTTCAGTTTGCCAAGAACGCTTGCCCTGTGCTGTGGACCTTTCAAAAGGGAACTTAACACACCTGAGAGGCCACAGTCCTCGTTGGAAACCACTTCCCTTCTCTGCAGAAGCAGAGCTGTCCTGCCCCGCTGGATAGCACAGCAGCTGCGGGCGGGGAAGGCAAGACGGAGAAAGAGCTGAATCGTTCCCCAGCTCCAGCCTGGTAAGGACAGAAATGAGATCAGTGTCAACTCCTACTCAACGTTCCTCCGGGGGAGTCAGTGCTGAGTATACTTCGACTCATTTTTTTTTTTTTTTCCAAGTGTCTGTAGTTCAGCCTTTAGGAAGAAGGGGTTGTGTGACAACTTTTTAAAAACCCTGAACTATTGTTTCCTTAGCGATAGAAATAAATTCAAGTGCTTCTGGAAAATGAATGTGGCTTCCGAAAGAAAAATAGTTTCATTTTCTTTAAGCTTTTAAGACGACTTTTTTTTTTACCTTTTCCTAAGGAGAACTAGTTTTACGTCCTCATCTTTGCCCCGCCAACCTCCCTCGCAGTCATTACCACCACCCCCGAAGTGCTTATAAATAAAGACCATGACATCAATTTCCCTCTAAAACCACATCAGCTCCTCCCCATGACAATCTCATTTGCCCATTATTGGAACATCCACCAGAATGTCCCACCCAGGTCTCTGATTCAGGGCCACATGGCTGGCACTCTGGAAATACTACGTAAGTCAGATGAGTCTGGGGATGCGCAGGGAAGGCAGAGAAGTGGATGTTCAGGATGAAAAGATTCATCCTGCTTTCTGTAGTCCAATCCATTCCTGTCACTTGTGAGCCCCTGAGAAGCCCCAAACCCAACTCTGCGCAGTGCAGCTGCACAGTCCAAGCTCCAGGGGAACCCCGACCTGCCCTAGTGCCCCACCTCCACGCCAAGTTTGAGCAAGTTTCCTGGTCATTCTAAGACCAGGATAATAGTCCCCCTACCTCAGAGTTCATGTGAAGATCGAAATAATAAACCATCTCAGCAACCGAAAGGGAGATCCAGTTCAAAGGGCTCTTGGTTTTAAGCCCCACAGGGAAGCAGCCCTAGGAGACCAGGGTGCCTTTGACCAGTTTCCTTTGGAAACCAAGATGTCCTTGGGCAAACACCTCAGAGTGGATGCAGAGCCCAGAGCAGCCTCTCCCTCAGGAAGAACAGGGGGAGGGCCAAGTAAAGGGGCAGCCGCAGGCAGGGGGTAGTGTGTGGGGTCGGGGAGGAGGCCCTCAGCTCCAGGCGTTTATGCCCCTCCAGGGCATTTCGAGCTCTGCTCTCAGGCTGTGACCATGAATTGGTCTCCAGGTTAGAACTTTGTTTCTCAGGTTCTGCCCTCACCTAGCTCTGGGTGAGGAGAGAAAATGTCTTCAGAGTGGCTCCACGTAGTTTGCACGGCAACCACAGGATTCCCTTCAGGAGACAGAGTGCTAGAACTGTTTATAAAATAAAAACTCTAATCGAGTCCATCTGGGATGTCTTCCTGGCCTGTACCCCTTCCTCAAACCAAGGGAGAACCCCTGACCCAGCTAGGTTTTCAGCCGTCCCTCAAAGAATCGGTTCCTTTAGTCCCATCTTGAGGGGGGGTGACATGGGAGTCTTAGCAGGCTAACTCTGGGGAGCCATTTCTGGCATGTGCAAGAGAACTCATTACTAACTGGTATCTGGCTTTCCATGTGCCAGGCACTTCTTAAGTACTTTTCACATATAACTTAATAAATTCTCACAACCCTATGGGACAAGTAGGGACTGTTCTTATTCCCGTTTTGCTTCAAAGGCAAAAACAACCAGTCTACCCTGAAAGAGAAAAGAAACCAAGTGCTGAGAGGGAAACAAGCACACGGGGCACATAAAGAAACCTAAGAACTTTCTAGTGGCTGGTTGCAATTCCTTCTGAAGTTCAGATGCACCCCTCTTCCTGGAGACCCAGATGCCTTGGTTCCTTCTAACATGCCCCTTAAGCACTTGGAAAGCTGGGCACAAGTGTTTGATGTTCCCTGAATCCAGCCACACCCCATCCATCCCCTTGCACATGATTTGTTGTGGCCGGTAGGCTGTGTGCAGAAGAGATGGGTGTGAACAACAGGTGGAAGCACTGAGAGGCAGCCTGCAACCCTTGTCTTTCTCTGACTTGAGATGACTGAGAAAACCGTGTGATTAAGATGGTAGAGCCCTCAAGAGCCTCCCTGAGCCTGCCCGTTTGCCCCGAATATGTAGCATAAATGAGCAGGAAATCAACCTTGGCTGTAGTGTGTCCCTAAGATTTCAGGTTAATCTGATACAAGAGCAGAACAGCCTAACTAACACAGGAGGAGCAGAAGGTACTGGTTGTTCCTTTTTCTCATAGCCCAATATCCCCAGGTTGAAACACACCAAGAAATCAAGGCAAGATTTAACTTGAACATTATTTCTCAATGCTAGACAGCTATTTAACTCAAGGGCACATTGGGTCACCTATCTGCAAGGAGCTCATTCACGAGGGAAGACATTCAAGCCCCAACCCACTGGGTGCTCGCAATCAGCTAGGACGGAGGTCACTATGAGGGGTGAGGAAATAACAGCTGCCTGCTCATGGGGGAAGGGTGGGGGGGGGTGTCAGTAAGAGTCACAGGTGCTGAACACACCATCTCATAATTGTCCCCCTATCTGCCTTCCCAGTCTGGGGAAGAACAGGGACCAAGTCTTGTTTGCTTTTTGTGTAGATCTGGGGAAAAAAAAAAAAAAAAAACTGGGTTTCCCCGGTGGCTCAGCGGTTGAGCGCTGCGCTGTGGAGCTGTCGGCAGCACGCAATGCGAGTTCGAAGCCCAGCCGGGGAGGGTCCCACATGGTGCGGCAGACCTCTCCTGCCTCGCCCGCTGCTCTCCTCAGCAGTGTATTTCTGATCTGCCTGTTCTGCTTCCCACTCTGTCTCTGGTGAACCCTCTCGCCGCCTCACGCCTCTGGCCTGTACCCCAGCTTGTATGTATAAATAAATAAATCTTTAAAAAAAAACAACTGGTCAACTTGTTGAGTGGAGTGAATACTACAGGGTGAGGGAGCATCATGGGCCTGAGAGTTGGAACTTGCGCCAGTTCTCGAGGATGGGTGAGATTCAGAGAGGCCAAGGGGAATCCCAGGGGAGGGACGAGTAAGAGCAGTTTAAGCAAAAGCTTCAATTTGGAATGTTCCGAGGACTGACTGAGGTGGCAGCCCTCACAGGACTGTTTTCCCCTCTTTAGCTACCACTGCGCAGCCAAGAATTCCTAAGCAAGGCCCAGCCCTGAAAGCAGGCTTCTCAGCTCCTCTGGGCCATTCTCCTCTGGCCACCTCCTCCCTCTGGGCCATCCAGCTGCTAATTCTGACCCTGACTAGCCAGGGTGAGGTGGGAAGCCAGTGTACAACCCAGGTCCTCCCGGAGCCCGGACTAATGGCAGTTCCCTAGAGCAGCCACATTCTAAGGAACAGCTTCATGATGTGGCCGTTTTGTTTTGCCTTTTCTCCCCCCTCCTTGAAATGAGCTGGGAACCTTCTTTTACTGAAGATTACAAGTTAGGTTGGTGATGAAAGGTCCAAGCCATGGAGAAGGAGCCCCAAGGGAGGGGCATTTGTGCTGGCAAACCCTTTTGTTGAAAATGGCTTTTATCATATTTGACCATGATCTAGGAGGTCCCAAAAGGCCTGGGCCTGCTAGGTCTCTGGCCTCATCCCCCAGCATGCACCCCCTATTTACACCAACCCAACCACAATAGTTCCTTGCTGTTCTTTAGGCTCAGGAAGTACACTTCTACTTCAAGACCTTTCCACTGCTGGTCCTTCTGGCTAGAATGCTTCTCTCCTTGATATTTACACGACCTACTACCTTACTGCCTTTAGGTTTCTACTTGATTTTTGTCTTTGTGCACTTTATTTAAAATAGTGCCCCCCCAACTCAGCTATCACCCTCTTCATTTTCATTCCTAGAGCTTATGATATCTTCTGACTCTTGCCACTAGAATGTATGTTCCATATGAGCAAGTGTCCTGAGCCAGGATAGCACCTGAAATACAGGAGGTGTTTAGCAATATTTGTTGCATGATAAGTTTATGAGCCAAAGAATTTCCAGAAATTCTTCTCTCAGGAGGTCATGGGAGCTGAAGGATTGAGGAGTAAGCAGATCGATGAATGGGGTGGGAGAGCATTTTCAGCAAAGGGGAGAGAAGATATAAAGTCATCAGGAGCTATAGCCAACTAGACTGGGGGCCCAGGGGAACACCCCATCATCAAGGGTCATGGGTACCCTATTAACTGATCCCTAGGGCTGCGGTGAGGCTGGCCTGATGTGAGGGTGTGCAGCTGGAAAAAGGCACCTCACAGCGTTGAGGTTTATTGTCATGACTCAGATCTTTCCAGGGCTACCACAACCACCTAACCTCCAGGCTTAGTCTTAAATTCATCCATAAGCCACAGCCATCCTCCCAGCCAGGGTTGGCTTGAAGCAAAGGTGGACGGAGCTAGTGCGGTTTCAGAGGAAAGTGTTGTTTGCTATGTTTGCCTCCCCCAAGCTGGCAGGCGCTGGGGCAGCGGGGGCTGCTCCCAGACTTTGTAAACCTCAAAGGTTTACAATTGCTACACTGCACCATACCTGCCTCAGGACCTTTGCACTGCTGATGAACATATCTGCCGTAGACCCTAGTCACCTGGAGAGGGACATGTTAGCAACTAGTGTTGCCACTTAGCAGACACCAGACACCGAGGGAACTCGGCTTGTGAAAAGTTTGAGGAAAAGGGATTGAAGGGTTTGGTGCGCGAGAACTCAAATGTAAACCACCACCACCCCACCGCCCCCAGCTGGGGTGAGCAGTAGGGCTATTGAGTGTAACAAGCTGAGCAGTCTGAGGGCTGTGCTGTGCTGCTTTTGTGCACAGGGGCAGGCAGCTCTGCATTTTTATTGCCACTTCCTTCCTCTTTCTCAGGTGATAAGAATTACCCGAGTACCTCCTAGTGCCAGGTAGTATTAGGTACTATACCACACTCTCTTTCTTATCTCTAAAATGATGGAAAGATGATAAATCACGTCACAGTTGAGGTAGTGGAATCTGAGGACTTTGTTAAGAGGAGTGATGTCAGTGAAAATGATGGGGGGGGGGGGTTCCAAAAGTCCTCCCCTCCAGAAAAGCAAGTAAAACATCTGCAACATTTGTCAAAAATCAACTTTTTTCAAATTTGAAATTAACCAAAAACATGTAGCAATTGTGAGCATTTAAGATAAAAGTGAAATTTGTGATGTTATAACTTGTATTAAAACTAACAAGTCCAGCAAACCTGCAAGACACAACATCAATATACAAAATTCGGTTTTAAAATGAAAATCATTTTGTATTCAATGACATCAAATGGAATCAGATACTTAGGAATAAATTTAACAAAAGAAGTGCAACTCTTACACACTGAAAACTACCAAACATAGTTGGAATAAATTAAAGAGGACTTAAGTGAGTGGAAACACATCCTATGTCTGTTGATTGGAAGACTGAGTATTGTTTGATGGAGATATTCCCCAAAGTGATCCACAAATCCATAGCAATCCCTACCAAAATCCCCCTGGATTTGTTGCAAAGTAAGCCAAGTCTAGGACTCATTTGGAAATACAAGGGAACAGCAAAAATCCCCTTGAAAAAGTCCAAAGCTGGGGCATGGGGGTGCTCACACTTTTGAACTTCAAAATTTACTATAAAGCTATGTAATTGTTAGTAGCATAAACAGAGTCATAAAGAACATCGAAACAGAATGGACAGTTTAGAAACAAACCTATACATTTGAGGTTGGTTAAATTAGACAAGGATGCCAAGATAAATGAACTGGGATAGGACAGTTTCTTCAACAAATGGTGCTGAGAAAACGGAATATCCACATGTAAAAGAATGAAGTTGTACCCCTACCTTACAACATATAAAAAAGTTAACTCAAAAATAGATTACAGGCCTACATGTATGAGAGAGAAGCACAGTGCTCCTAGAAGAAAACGTAAATGGAAGGCTCTAGGACCTTGGGTTTTAGCAAAAAGGTTTCTTAGATATGACACCAGAAACACAAGCAATCAGAGAAAAAATAAACTGGTCTTTAATCAAACTTAAACACTTTTGTGCTTAGAAGGATACTATCAAGAAGGTAAAAAGACACAGAAATGGGGGAAATATTTAAAAAGTCATGTTATTTGATAATGGTCTGGTATCCAGGAGATAAAAAGAATTCTTACAGCTTAACAATCAACAAATAACCATATAATTTTTTTAAATGGATAAAGGATTTGGATAGTTCTCTAATGAAAATATACAAATAGCCAGTAAACACATGAAAAGATGCCTATATCAACAGTCATTGGGAAAACACAAATCAGAACCATAATGATGTTCCCATTCACTAGGAAGACCATAATAAAAAGGAGGGAAAATATAAGAAAAGTTGGCAAAGATTTGGAGAAATCGGAGTCATCACATTGCTGGTCAGAGTACAAATGATGCAGCTACTTTGGAAAAACAGCTGGACAGTTCCTCAATGTTAAACAGTTATCATATGACCTAGCAATTCCCCTTCTAATTATGAATCCAAGAGAACTGAAAATATATCCTCATAAAATTTTATATACGAATGTTCATAGCAGCATTATTCATGTTAGCCAAAAAATAACCAACATGTCCATAACCAACACACGGAGAAACAAGATGTGGAGGCACTTAGGGGGACAGAAACCCCCTGTCCTTAAAAAGTCAGCAGAACCAGACTGGAGCTGCCGAGCAGTCTTTTGCACAGAACTGAAATCAAATTAAATTCTCCAAGAAAGCCTTTCAAGTCCACCTGCCTCATTCCACGCCTACACTCCAAAGCCCTGCTTTGAAGGTGAGCATATTTTAAAAGATTTTCCAACGCAGCTTGGCCAGCCTTTGCCTGAAAATGTCTCCTAGCAGAGCCCGAGCCCAGGAATCACAGGTTGCTCCTTCCCCCCGTCCTGTCTGAGGCACTGGGGCACAGCAGAGCTGGCCATGAGACAGAGGGGTGAAGGCGGCCCCCCAGGCACACTGACTTGGAAACAGTCCATTTCAATTCCAGATCCAGGAGCCGGAGTCTGGTGACCTGCTCCCCTCACGAGTGCCCCATCAGCCATTCCTTAGCCTGCAGACAGACCAGCCATTCATTGCACAAAAGCTCCCCACCAGGGCTGTGGGAGGCTGGGACCCCTCCCCCCTCCGCTGGCTCCCCAGACACTTGTGGACAAAACCCAAATAACTTGATTAAGGTAAAGTGAAATGAGAAACGTTTACTCCCTGAAAATTGCTAACATCTGTCCTGCTAGCCAAACAAAGCTAAGGCTCTTTGTTACTAAGGAAAAGGAATCCCCAAGGAGTACCTGTGGGGGCTGTGGCTGGTCCTTCTGCACCCCACCCCCCTGCCCCCCACGGAGGCCTAGGGGCTGTGCATTGGGCACAGGAGAGAGCACAGGCAGTGCCGTCAGGCACACCTGGACTTAAACCTTGACACCACGACTGCCTACATACCCGTATGATAGTTGTTTCCTTAGTTTTCCTCACAGGCTTATCAGGACAAGCAGATGATACAGCAAATGCTGGCACGTGACGGCATTCCATTATGTTAGGTTCCCTCACCTGCCCTGTTGCACCCCACTATTTGACAGGTAGTGAGTAAAACTGAGTAAGTCTCTCATTTCTGTGGGTTCTGGAGGAGAATGAAAGGACATGAATCGTCTGAATGTTCGTATCTCCCAAAATTACCATGTTGAACTGATGACATCTCCGCAAAGTGATGGTATTTCCAGGTAGAGCCTTAGGAAGGTGCTTAGGTGATTAATGCTTTTATATCAAAGAAATCCCAGAGATTTCTTTCACCCCTTCCATCCTGTGAAGATACAGGGAGAAGGCTGCTGCCGTGAGCTAGAAAGCTGGTCTTCAGACACTGAATCTGTTGGCATCTTAATCTTGGACTTCCCAAAAATGTGAGAAATAAATGTGTCTAAGTCACCAGGTCTATGGTAATTTTGATGTAGCAACCTGAGCAGACGGCAACAGCCCAGGATGGGGCCACGTCCTGACCCCGGGGACGCAGCTCCCAGCACGTGAGCCAGGTCTGCGTCAGTCAGGTCAGCTGGCCGACTCCCAAGGACAGCCCATAGTGAGGTGGGTGACTGGTTGGACAGGACTGGCCCCAGCGAGAGACGGCTCTGATACTACCTCATGATGACGTAAGGTCTGCAGAAACAGACAGGTCTGCAGAAACAGACAGGTGTTACTGTCACCCCTTTGTCTGAGTCAGCAACAAGGCAGGGAAGGAGCAAGAGGTGTGTCTACGAGGTGCCGGCGCTGGGTAGGACTTCAGCTCCCTCCTCCTCCCAAGTAGGGTCTCTGGAGTGAGTTAAAGATGGCCATAGCCCATCATCTCTCATCCAAAGAGGCAGTGTTTTTCCCTCTGCCTGAGTCTGAGCTGGCCCGCGCCAACCTAACCAGCAGAAGGTGGCAGCAGTGATGCTGGGCCAGTCATGGGCTGACCTTTGAGAAGGCTTCTCTGTGGCACATTTGGGAGCCCTGAGCTTAGCTGTGAGCAGTCCAGCTCCCCCACCAGAAGATCCACAGGAGGCACCACACAGGGAGGCTGTGAAGGAACTCGAAGCCTTGAGATGGCAAGCGAGACCAACTCTCCTCAGGCCCTGAGAGACTCCAGATGACCCGAGCCCCAGGCATCGTGTGATTGCAGCCGCATATCTCCTCAAACTGCTAAAAATGGAGCTTCCATTCGACCCAGCAATATCACTTGTGGGAATCGACCCCAAAGGCACAAAACATTAATCCAAAAGGATACGTGCACACCTATGTTTATTGCAGCACTGTTTATCATAGCTAAGATACAGGAACAACCCAGATGCCCAAAAATAGATGACTGGATCAAGATGTGGTACACATACATAATGGACTATTATTCAGCATAATATTCAGATAAACTCATGCAATTCGCAGCAAAAGGGATGGAGCTAGAAGGGATCATGCTCAGCGAAATAAGCCAGAAGGAAAAAAAAATATTGAATGGTTTCACTTATAGGAGGAATATAGGGGGAATATAGGGGTTTCACTTATAGGAGGAATAAGATCAGGAGGAGAAAATAACAAAACAAAACCAAAAACTAGCAGGCAACCAAAAATGAGACATTCAGTGAGGGAGGGGGAGGATAAGGGTTCAAAACGGGGGAGAAAAAGCACAAGGGACTATGGCGACGGTTCACGGGTGAATCGGTGGTGGGTAACCTACGGGGAATACACAGTGTAAAAGATATAAGTAATATTAAATATATACATATTCATTCTGAAACCAGGCTGCATTCAGAAATGAGATCAAGTAACTCTCCTGAAGAGAACAGGAAGGTCCCTTCACTTCACTTGGCACGAACCCCTACCCTGCCCTGCCAGCAAATAGACTAAGGAGAGCGAAATGAAGAAGAAACCCCCATGGACCATCACCCGGGCATCTTGACCAAGTTTGCCTTCTATCACCTTCCAAGCTCACTCCCAGTACCCACCCTGCAGATCATTCTCTAGCAAACCCCAGGTATCAAATCATTTCTTCTCTAACTATCATCTCATCTTTATTACAGCATGAATCTCTAGAAGCAAGGACTACCCTTTCCAACATGATTCCATAGTTCATAAGTTTTGAGGAAGCCTACCTGGGCCTGTTGTGCCCAGGCGTGCCTCCCGTAGCAAGGCCCACATGCAGCAGAGACACGAAGGACACTGGGCTTGCCCTTGGGTGTCAGCCCTTCTGTTCTGGGTGAGTGACAGTGAGAGCCGCACTGGACTGGGAACAGCTGTGGTGCCACTGTGCACAGCCTCTTCCATCAGGGCCACGCTTTGTGACTGGCATCCTTGGGCAGCCTTAGGTCGTAAGCCGCCTGAAGGTAAAAATGGCTCCAATCATTCACTGTCTAGAGAATAGTGTGACTCCAGTGACTCGCCCCCCACGGCCAGGGTCGCCCCCCATCACCTCAGACCTGGGTTCTGCAAGGCTCAGAGCTACCCAGATGCTTGACTCAGGAGCATGGCGGGACTCCCGTCTTTTCTATAAATTTGAAACTTGGCCCAGAACAGAAGAAACATGTTAAAGATTAAAGGTCTTTTATTATGTAGCACTTTCAGAATTCTTCAGCTTGTAAATTTCTAAATTACAGTGTTTGTGCCGTATGTTTCTTTGTGTTTCTCGTAGTTTCTACAACAACTTTCTCAACCTCAGCTCTACTAAATTTTAAACTAGAAAATTTTTTCTTTGGCCAGAGGCCATGGTGGGGAGAAGGGAAGTGGGGCAGAGAAGGGTGGCTGCAAACAGAGCCTCATCTGAGAATTATAGGATGTTTAGCCTCTCTCCGTAGCTTCTATCCCCCAGATGCCAGTTGCACCCTTTCTCCAAGTTATGACAATAGAAAATGTCTGCCAACATTGCCAAATGTCATCTAGGAAGCAACAGTACCTTCGGGCTGAGAACCACTGATCTATACAGCAGAGAGTATTCAATTTATTATTTGTATCTTTATTCCTGTAGTTTATTTTCAAAGCCTTCTGAATATCATATTTACTTACTGTGTTAGATAAAGTAGCAATGAGTGAATGATTGGGGAAAATTCTTTGAGAGTCTCAAGTTTGAGCCCAGAAGTAAACCCACATCTATGTGGACAGTTAATCTATAACAAGAACATACATTTGAACAAGGAAAGCCTCTTCAATAAATTGTGCTGGGAAAACTAGACAGCTGCACACAGAAGAATGAAACTAGACCACTATCTCGCGTCACACACAAAAATAACTTCAAAATGGATAGACTTGGATGTAAGAGCTGCTACCATAAAATACATAAAAGCACACAAAGGCAAAACACTTGACGCCATATTTTCCAATGATATCTTCAGGCATTCATCCCCAAAAGCAAGGCAAACAATAGAACAAAAACTGGGATATCAAACTAAAAAGCTACTGCACAGCAAAAGAAACCGAACTAAAATGAAAAGACATTCTACAGAATGGTGGAAATATTTGCACAGTATACATCTGACAAGGGACTGATAACAAAGTTATATAAAGAGCTCATACAACTTTACAAAAAGAAAATAACCCAATCAAAAAATGGACCGAAGAACTAAACAGACACTTCTCCAAAGAAAACACACAAACTACAAAGAGGCCATAAAAAAAGTCTATCATCACTGTTCCAGAAAATGCAAATCAAAACCACAATGAGATACCACTTCACACCTTACTCTTGCATTATTGGTGGCAATGAAGACTAGTCCAGGCCTTATGGAAAGCAGTATGGAGGTGTCTCAAATGATTAAAAATGGATCTGCCATTCAACCCAGTAATTCCACTCCTAGGCATCTACTGACACCTGAAAAATTAAAAAACACTAATTCAAAAGGAAACCCGCACTCCTGTGTTTCCTGCAGCACTGTTTACAATAGCCAAGATATGGACACAACCGAAGTGCCCAAAAACAAGAGTGGATAAAGAAGATGTGGTCTATATGTAGAGTGGAGTATTGCTCAGCCATCAAAAATGATAAACTCATGGCATTTGCAGCAACATGGATGGAGCTGGAAGGGATAATGGTGAGTGAAGTAACTCAGAAGGTAAAAGACATATACCAGATGGTGTCACTATTATGTGAAATATAGAGAAACCAAACTAAGTCAGATAAAGACAAGCTTAAAAACCTTGAAAGCTGACTTCATAACTGAAGGGTCTTGAGAGGGCAAGAGTGAGGTGGGGGAGAGGGAGGAGGTGAAGAGGGAAAGAAGTACAACGGACTATGGGGATGGAATGTGGGTGATTTGATATGGCTGCACTGATGTGGCAAAACCTGATGGAGAAAAGCCTAATGTTACCTCCATTAAAAGAATTTAAAGAGTCTCAATTTTGCCTGTTTTAAGGGTTTTCTCAAATTTGTCAACAGTATTGCCATCATGTATGTTAAGACTACAAATATGCAAGTTATATTTAAAACAGAAGCATCTCAGGAAAATAAAAACTAAATACTGAAGTAAATCATGTGATATAAGTAACTCAATTCAGTATACATTTTTTCCTGTTTTCCAAGATGCTTTTTCAGCTGAAAAAAAAAAAAGTGTCTCTGGTTTTGATGACAAAATTAAGCCAACATATTGTAACTTTTTCCAAATGTGCTTCAAGAGCTCAGGTCTCAGGTTTATAGACAACTAGAGAGTCCAATCACCTTCTTACTCCTTTTTTTTTTTTTTTTTTGCCATCCTAAAAGAGGTAAACATGCTTTTGGATGTTCACCTTGTAGCGTAATCTGTAATAGCTGTGAAATGATTTACATCTGGCTGAAAACGTAGGCTTTCCAGGAGCTACCTGTGTTACATCCACCTGCTTCCACTGGTTAGGTCAGTTGGTTACTGTCTCATGCCACTGTACAACCAGAGAGTTACAATGTCTTACTTCTACCTGCAGACCCTGACATCCAAAGGAGGTCCCCAGGGTAAAGATCATCAAGTCAAGGCAGATCTGCCTGCATTGTCAGAGAAATGCCCACCACGTTGCTGGTTGGGTCCAATACGCGTGTTTTCCTGGGCCTTGAGCGCCTCGTGACCCTGACATGCCCCCCAGGCTGTTCAGATCAGCACCAGTTTACAGGCAGCAATTCCACCCCTGCCAAAACAAAGTCCTAGGTGCCAGAGGTCCTTTGAGAAGCCACTTGCTTGAAAAGTAAAGGAAGGAAAATCTGACCTGAGAACCCTGGTGGGGAAGAGTCCTGTTGCATTCACCTGCTTCCAAATCAAAGAAAAGATTTTTTCCCAAGAAAATCAAAGTGAATAGGAAACAGGATGGAAAGACCAGACCCCTGAGTGCTGGCCTCAACCACACAGTGGGGGCCACAGAGACAGGGTGGGGGGGTGGCGGCTAAGGTGCCACATCCCCGAGAGTCCCCTGCTACAGTGCAAGTGTTCCGTTATAAACAAGCTTTCACTTTAGGAATCAGGCAACAAAGCCTTGAATGGTGGGAGGGCTGGTGAAGAAACAGCAAGGGCAAGTGATCCGCGGTGGCCCTGTGGGGACAGGAAAGGGCGCTGCATGAGGGGGAGACAGGAAGGCCGAGACGGGTAGTGCTCAGCCTTGAGGCTAAGCTGCCGCCCAAACCTATACAGAGCCTCTCAGCCCCTGACCCTGGGCCACACTAGGGTGGAGGTGGCAGGAAGGCCCCCAGCAGTACATCCCCGTTTTTCCCAGGCTGTCGGCCTCTTTGCATTAAGGCGCCAGCTCACAACTGCCCAGGGAGGGGGAGGCAAGACTGTTGGCAAAGACTGCCTCACATCTCTTTGAGAGGGAAGATAAAAATTATACCCTTTCCTGCTTGCTGAGCTGGGCAGTGAGAAGCAGGCTGTTCTGGATACCAGAACTCTGGGCACACACTGGACTTCAGGGGTCTAAGTGCCCTTGACCAGGGCACTCAGGCAAGGGGTTGGAAAGCAATGCCCCTTCAGCACAGGGGAGGCATTCAGGCCCTAGGGACCCCACAGGGCGGGCAAGATCAGCACCTCCTTGGATGCCCCAGCAGGGCTGAGAGCTGCCCTCTCCCAGAGTGGGAAACAAGGCTGGCTTTGGGGGCTTACCCCAGACTGGCCAGTCAACCCCGCTTTCTGGGCCCAGCTCATTCCACTGCTGTCAAGGGGGTCTTGGGAATTTGGACAAAAGTTTGTCTGCCAACAGAGGGGACTTTGTTTCCCTCACTGGACTGGGTCTTTTACTCCCCTCCCTTCACGCGGGAACAGCGAGCTACTGAGGGGAATTTATGTTGTTACTTCCAGCCTGGCAAAAGCGTAAATGTGAGAGTTCACACTGATGGCAACGGACAGCATTTTCTCTGTGGACCTTCTGTAGCCGTCACAGCTGGAGTTCCAGGAAGGTGGCGCATGCAGTTTGCCACTCTCTGAGACGCCCCAAATGCCCCACATCCAGGTGGCCCAAGCTACACCGTTGGGGGTGGGGTTTAGAAATAGGGAGCCACCCACCTGGTACAGAAGCATATGGAGGCCTTGGCCAGTAGCACCTGGGTTCCCCACTACTCCCCAGCACTCAAACCTGCACATACACCCAGGTCTCTGCCAAAAAACCCAAGTCCCAATTCATACCAAATAGGAACGCACCACCTCAGACAGCAGGGGAAGGCTGTGTTTCAGATTGCTCCCAACACAAAAGGCCAAGAGAAGAAAAGCCTGCTACATAAGATTTCAAAGTAACTGATGATAGACTCTCAATCTAATTAACTTACAATAACCCTACCATGAACAGGGTTTGTGAGAGTGCAGAGTCCAATAATTATGTAAAACTTACAACTTTATGAGCAGAGATTCAACTCCTCTCCCTAACTATGTTCATAATTAACCTTTCAGTAATCACTGCTGTTCTCCTCATGGTGGGATCCCTTACACTAATCACATGTTAGGTTTTATCCAACTCCATAATGACCAACTTGTTGGCGCTCTTAGCCTACACCAACCTATAGCTACTGTTTTCAAACTGTTTAAGGAACACTAATATGCACACGCCTACTGATTGTATCAACCTGGCTTTACAATATTTATTTCTAACACTCACTACATTTAAATTATTTCCAAAATTCATCCTGCACAACACAATCATTCTGCATGAAATAAAATACCATTAATCACCATATTCATTCATATTCATTACCATTAATACTATCATAAGGAGGCCTCCCGCCAAGGATTCTTGCCCAAGTGAAGAATCAAGAAATAAAAAGCAGAAGTATTATTTTACCAAAACTCATAACTACTGTACCACTAATATTTCTGTATATGAATGACTAACCTAATCAATCTCACTAACCACATTCCCCTCAATAAATATGGAAATATCAAAAACACGAAATAATTTTCTTATCATCATGAATCATAATTTCAACATTACACCTCTTATTAATGCCAATATTGCCAGCATTTGATTAAGAATGTAGGTTAGCATAGACCACAGGCCTGCAAAGTCATAAGCTGTTAATTCCTGAAGCTAAGGGTTGCAGTTGAACATAAATCAAACACTCATTAAACTAAATCCTTACTGAATTTGCTTCCACCCTTGACATTTTAGTTATCAATTCAATACCACAGTCAACCAGCTTCAATCTACTTCTCCAGAACTTTAGAGGTGAAAGGTTGGAGAAGTCCTGGCAGAATTAAAGCTGCTTCTTTGAATTTGCAATTCAATGTCTTATTCATCACAGAACTTGGCAAAAAGAGGGTTCAACCTGGGCCTCCCTGGTGGCGCAGCGGTTAAGTGCTGCGCTGTGAAGCTATCGGCAGTGGCGATGCGAGTTCGACACCCGGCCAGGGAGATTCCCATATGGTGCAGCAGACCTCTCCTGTCTGGCCCGCTGCTCCCCTCAGCAGTGTATTTCAGTCAATCTGCCTGTTCTGCTCCCCACTCTGTCTCTGGTGAACCTTCTCACCGCACGCCTCTGGCCTGTACCCCAGCATTGTATGCATAAATAAATAAATCTTAAAAAAAAAAAGAGGGTTCAACCTCAGTCTTTAGATTTACAGTCTAGTGTTCACCGAGTCATTTCACCTGTGTTCATAAACTACTGATTATCCTCAATGAGCCATAAAGGCAGACACTTTACACAGTACTTGCTATTCAGTGCCTGAGCTAGAACAGTAGGGACCACCTTAAACCTTTTAATCCACGCCAAACTAAGCCAACTTGGAGCTCTACTAGATGCTCAAACCTACAGTGTAGTTGTAACTGCCCACACATTTGCATCAGGGATTTTTTCATGGTTACCCCCATTATCACTGGAGGATTTGGGAAACTGATTAGTTCCTTTAAAAACTAGCGACCTGCAGGAAAAAAAATACTTGCGAGCTGATCATAGACTGAGGCTTCCAGCGTGGGAGAGTGAGGGTGGGGGGGGGGGGGGTAGGAGAGGGTCCAAAACGGGAGGGAACAGCACAGGGACTTTTACGATGGATCATGGGTGCAATGGTGGTGGAAGCGCTACAGCGACTACACCTGAGGGGAGAAACCAACTACTGTCCAAAAATCAGCAGCAGTATAATAATGGTGTATTAAATAAATTTAATTTAAAATATGACGACCTGACAGAGCATTCCCCCAAATAACATTTAACTCCTTCTGTCTCATTCCTACTTCAACTCACCTTGTCAGTAGTTGAAGCAGGACCTAGAACAGATTAAACAGTATTGCCACCTTTCTCTGGAAAATCAAGTGCACACAGTAGCTTCCACTGATCTAACCACTTTTCCCCTTCGTTTAGCAGGTATTCTCAATTTTAGGTGCCATTCATTTATTAATATTTACATGAATATGAAACTCCTTGCTGTCTTGATATCAAACTGCTTTATTTCTTTGATCCATCTTAGCCACAGCCCTGCTGTTACTATTAATCCTTCCAGTCTTAGCAGCTGAAACCACTATGCTATTGACAGATTCCAATCTAGGAGCCATCTTCTTCCTCCCTGCTGGAGTAGGAAATCCAACCGTTTATCAACACTTATTCCGATTCATCAGTTATCCAGAATTGTATATCCTTATCTTTCCAGGCTTGGTAGGATAATAATTTCATATACCGTAACATACTATTGAGGGGAAAAAATATAACATCTTTGGGGTATAATACATATAAGAATATTCTACAGTAGCTACTGTTATTAATGCCGTTACCACAGGAGTCAAACTGTTTGGTTGAACAGCAACCTTCCATGAAATGATTTTCAGTGATCACCAGCCATACTAGGAACTCTAGACTTCATTTATCTTTTAACAGTAAGAGGCTAACAAGACACATCCTAGCTTCTTATTCAGCATTAGAAATTGTTCTTTGTGATTCGTTACAATGAAGTAACACGTTTTATTATGTCCTATGAATAGAAACAGTATTTGCCATTACAGGATGATTTATTTTCACTAATCCTTCATTTTCACATTACACACGCCAGTCAACCTAGGCAAGAATTCATTTTATAATGGTACTTGTAAGCATTAATATAACACTCTTTCCAAAACATTTTCTTCGTCTTTCAGGAATACCACATTACTCAGATTACCTAGCTACACATACAACATAAATACCAGCTCATCCATAAGTTTATTCATTTCACTGGCCATGGTAATACTAACAATTGTTATACTTTGAGAATTTGCATCCAAACCAGTATCCAAAGTAGAATTAACAACAAAGTAGAATTGCAAACAAACCACGGTATCCAAAGTAGAATTAATCTCAAACGCATGAATGTCTCCCACCATATATATTTAAGAACCTATTTGAATTTAAAATAAAGAAGGACTCAAACCTCCTTTAACCGGTTCCGAACCAACTTCATGACCACTATATCTTTCTTAGTAAGTGAGATATTCATAAAGTATTAGATAACTTCGCCAAAGTTCAACCATAGGTTCAAACATTTTATATCTTTATGGCAGATGCATTCCAAGTAGACTTTCAAGACAACATCACCTGTTCCAGAACATTTACATTTTCATGACCATACACTTTTCCTTAGCTGCTTATCATTAAAATTAATAACTAAATTATACAAGCATGATAGATGCACTGGAAACAAATTGAACAATTCTACCATAATTATCATCACTTGAATTGCCCTACCATCACTACAATTCTTTCTATAATAAGCAAAATTCATAATCCTTTTCTAGCTGAAAAACCATAGGCCACCAATGAACCTACAAATTGAAGCCACAAGTACACAGGCTACAAAGACTACATCTCCATTCCTACTTCACGCCCACAGGAAAGACTCAGATAAACAAAGCTTGTACTCACAGTTACCAGAGAGGGGTGCACGGCACACCACACGTGGCCAGGGGTGCATCAGTCAGGGGGTGCATCGGCCAGGAGGCGGGAGACAGAAGGAGAAGAGGGGGTTTAGGTCATGGCCTTTATTGGCGTCTCCACCGGCAGGCAAGGCAGCTCAGGATTGGCTAGTTGAGTCATTCCAGCTGGTCCTAATAAAAATAATATAACCCCTTGAACCTGAGCATGTTTGTGATCAACTCCCCAAATGAGCGGGCTCTTTTAGGAATCCGGCAGCATCTGAGGCGACTCCAGATGGCATGAAGCTTTAGCAAAGCAGACCACCTGGGACTCTCCACCTGAAACTACTGGAAGAACTCCAAACTGAGCCGATGCTAAACCAAGGCTCCCGATCTAAAGATCCCTCCTGGGTGCTCCTCACATCCTGATGCTGGAGCTTTTAGGAGGCTGAGCCAGTGAGTCCAGACTGCATCCAAGTAGCCAGACCGCAATATCGAATATTGCAGAAATGTTCTCCTTGCCTTTGACCCCAAACAGTCCTCAGAGAACATGACCAAGATATCAGCATCACTCAGGGCTGCCGCCTCTCATGCTTGCGTGAGGTGCACAGCACCTGGTGGTGACCTGCCACAGTGGTCAGTGTGGAGAGGCCATACCAATGCATGTGACCTCTGGACCTTGGGAGGGGTCAACCCCTCCCAGACTATCAGCAGCAATAAAGTCAGATGTCTCTGGAAAACTGAAAACAAACCAGTCGGAGTAGGCAGGGAAGCATCCGAGTGTGCGCTTGCTTATTCACTGGGTTGTCACCAAGCGTGGACATAAATGAACCTGGAACCATTGCCCAGGGTGACCTCAGGGGAATCAGCTGTGCTGAATGGAAGGTTGGCTGATGAGAAAGCAACCACCCTGCACTTTCTTCCCAGTCACGCCTCCTACCTGCCCTTTCACCTTGAGGGTGAAGAGGACCCACTGTGAAAACTGGGCAACACGCCTCAGAGGCAAAGTTCTTATACTGGGCTCTGGAGCAGATCATATTTAATATCCCTTCATATGATGATATTGTTTTTCTTAATAAATGAATAATCATGGCCAGCAAAATTCAGAGGACAGGATTGAACTTTCTATGTCATTTTGCTTGTAAAAGTCCTTTCGTAAGTTTAAAATATAGATTATAATACAAAAATTTTCAATCATGGATTAATACTTTTTCACTCACACTGATGTATTTTTGTAAAGGGGGTACAAATGAAAAACACTACTAAAATACCAAATGCCAGAAACTTCAGGGAATGACTCACACCTGGACAGGCAGAACTGAAGCAAATCAAGTCCCGTGTGCTACTGCTGTTTGTTTCCAATCTTCTCTTTCCACGCAGAAGATGCGGCTCCACAGGAACTGGAGAACAGGCTGCAGGGAAGCAAGCTCCAGCAATTCTCCTCTGTTACCCTTACAACCTGACTTGAAACAGTTCACATAATTCACTCTGCCGATAATCCAGATGCCTATGTGACTTTAGGTTTTTCAAATTAACTTCCATTAAGAACGCAATGTTTATTTAAGAGTGTGAAATTAGGGCCTCCCTGGTGGCGCAAGGGATTAAGTCTCAGCACTAAGAAGCTATCAGCAGCCACTGCAGCACGATTATGATCCCCAACCAGGGAGCTTCCCACATGGCGCAGCAGACCTCTCCTGCCTTGCCCACTGCTCCCCTCAGCAGTGTATTTCAGTTAATCCGCCTGTTCTGTTCCCCACTCTGTCTCTGGTGAATCCTCTCTCACACACACACACCCTGCACTCCTTTGACCTACACCCCAGCTCTTGCATGAATAGATAAATAAATCTTTTAAAAAAATTTTTAAAAGAGTAAGAAATTAAATCTTCACACTAAGTGAATCTGGGTAAAGGTATGCAGGGTTTTTGGTACTATTTTAATTTTTACAAACTTTCTATAATTTTGACATTATCTCCAACTAAAAAGGATTTGTAAATGCAAGTGGATATTGCAATCTGGATTTCCAAAGAGAGGTGGAACGTAGGAAACCTCAGGACACAGACGGGGTTTAAAGCTACGAGAAGGGCTGGGCATAGGGAAGATGAAGGAGCCAGGACCACACCAGGGAACACCAACACCAGGAATCAGTTGGAGAAGGGAGTTGGCCAAGAAGACTGAGGAGGAGGCTGGCAGGAAAGCAGAGCAGTGAAGGTCATGGACAGCTCGGGAAGGCTGTACATCAGAAAGGGCTGGCTGAGACAGATGTTGCTAAGGGGTTGCCTAAGATATGACCACTGGGTTTAGCAAGGCAGAAAGCATAGGAAACCCTAACGACAACAGTGTCAACGGCTGCATGGAGAAGTCAGATCACATTGCTTCGCAGAGTCAGCAGAGGTGGGCAAGGAGAGGCAGTGAATATCGGGAACTCTCAAGAAATGTGGCTTCAAAAGGAAATGAGAAAAGGTGCTCACTTTCTACATCATTCCAACACCCTCTATCTTCCAGTAACTTCCTCAGCTTTTTGGTCTGATAATGGCACCCTCTCTCCCAGCATGTTTTTGAATTTATTATTTTTAACAACTTCTATAATTTCTGTGAAATTCTGGATGGGAGGAGAAGCAGACAAGTGTTCTCAGTCCATCGTCTACATTCATTTACATCCACTGTATCATTAAGTTCTCCCCCCAGATCTTGTGAGGGTAATGTCACCATTTCTAACTTCAACAGGAGAAACCCCTGAGAGGGGTGAAGAGCCCCAGGTCGCACAGTGAGTCTGTGATACAGTGGAATTCACACCCAAATGTATTCCCTTTCAAAGTTCACACCATTTTCACTCCACCCTCTACACAGAATATGAAATGGAATGTGCAAAGTGGGAGTGGTAATCAGCAGAAATTTAGGGTTTTGAACAACGCCAGGCCTCATACGCTTGTCTGATTTTAGTACCTTCAATTTATTCTTACCTATCCGTCTGACATTAGTCATGTACCTTTGAACTTTACCGCTCTTCACAATTAAGCTGAAAAACAAAAATCAGGATTGTACTGCAGGAATATCAAGGAGTCAAACAGGCCTGGGTCTGAGCTCAAACCCCACAGAACTCTGAGAAACACTTAATATTCCACCCTGCAGCATGTAGTTAGGGTTATTGAACATCAGCCCCAAAATGTGCAAAGCCTTGGGCCCTCAGAGAGATTCCTCAAATGGAAGCATTCCCCACAAAACATTTTATTGGTTAACCACCCCCTCAGGAAGTCTCCAGGTTTTTAATACTCAAACTTCAGAGAACACGTGTATTTCTCCAAATTATGGGTTTCAGTCATGATTTATCAGGGGTAAATTTATATCTGCATTCAAGAAACACAACACACTACATTTTAAACAAAATGTCAATAAATACTTGAGAAGCATTGCAATTATAATGAAAAGAAGGCCAGACGTTTTTGTAAAACAGGTGGAACATCCACCAAGGGGCCAGCATGTCCGATGTGGCTAACACCGAAGGCTCTGACAGTACCACCTCAGACAGAGTGGCCATATTCCTGGTTGGTGCCAGAAGCTACATGTTAAGCCTGTCACATCCTAATGTGGAAGCTTATTACTCATATGTAGGTGCTTTACTCTACTGTGTTACACTCAGGAAGCTGAGTGGCAAATGTGAGCATGATAATTTTTTCACTTCAAATAACAGAAACTGTTTCTTGGTTATTATTTTTGTGCAGAATTGCTGATGGTCAGGAACAGGTGTATGCTCTTAAGTGGGAAATATCTGAGCGCACCATCCCTTCCCCCAGGGAAGGGGGCCTGATACATTAGCATCAGATGGAGAACGTTTCTAACAGAGAAAGATGCGGCAGCCCTGTGGTCGGTCTCAATATTCCATGCCTTATAGGGGACGACAGCCATTCATTTAGTCACCATCATCCTGCATCCTTTCCCTGTACTTGTGGCCCTCATCTTGTGTGGCCCTCTCAGCTCCCACTATAGAAATCAACAGTGCCAAATGCTGGTTTCTCTAGCCCCTGGCAGGTGGGCGAGGTTAGTGAGCTGGGCTGTGTCACAGCAGCAGCTGGGAGCACTCAGAATATGTTCCTGTGACAGGCAACGGCGATCACGGCGGCAGCACCTCCTGTTCCCAGAGGCAGTGGGGGCCCCTTTCCCATCAGCCTCCAGGGCCCAGTGTTGGGATAGCAACAGTGGACCCTGCACAAGTAAGTGTGTCTACATAATTCCAGTCCTGTGGTAGGAACTGGGGTGCTCTACGTGGCTGTGCAATTTAAAAGGGGGTGCCCCCATGGTCCTCGAGACACTACGAGCTGCCAATGTCTTCTTAATAAATTCTCTCCTTTCTTCATCAGCCAAAGTCAGTTGCTTTTTGCTTGCAACTATGAATCTGACTGAAAAGAGGGTCTTCCATTTTCTTGGCCAATGGCCACTGTGAACAGAGTGATGTCCTAGTGGTCCCTCTCTGAGAATAGCCTTCAGCCCTGATATCTGACACCTCCAACTCTCCTCCTCAGATCTCAAGACTTTAGCCAACTTTCTACTTATTGTCAACAAAACACCCCAATGTGGATGTATGAGCTGGCTCTCCTCTTTATCTTGGCTCTGAAAGAATGGGTTCTCACTCACCACTGCCCTTTCTCTGGGGGCTCCTTGGAGACTGTGGTTTTCCAGCTGTCTTGCTGCTGAGTGTGGGAAAGGAGATAAAGGAAGAACACAAGTTTGAAATGCTTCCAGAAGCATCCAGTAGGTTTATCTCTTATTAACACTGGTTTACTATTCTTTTCCTGAGAGCAGATACCATCATCACATCACCCTGGGCTTACACAGGAGGAATCAGACCCATAGATCTAGGGAATCCCTATGGTCTCCTGAGCTATCATTGGCACAGAACCCAAAACAACTGAACAGAAAAGCCAGTGACGCTGACAAGTGCCAAAGCCATGGGTGACAGCCACCCCCTCTGTCTGCTGAGCTGTCATAGTGTGCATCTTTCCCTTCACAGATGATTGTGTCTGAAAAGCCTGATGCCTTCCCAGAAGCCTCCCCACGCTGATTACATGTATGGTCTTTGGAGCGTTGGAGACAGTGAGTGGCAGACACAAGAGACCGCACTTGCCCTGCTTCCAGATTCCCAGATCAACATTCTCATCTTTTCACAAGACTTATCCCATTGATATACCACAGCTTCCTTGAGGTGGGGAAAGGCCTTGATTTTGGAACACAACTGGGAAAAGTGAGACTGAGAGGGACTTTGGTTGTGGCAGAAATTTGCCAACCCAGGGCTATTGATGCCCATTCTGCTGATTCACTGAGCTTACCCTTTGGTGGACAAAGGCTACATCTTCTCCCTTTGTTCTTCTTTCAGCCATTAAGGAAAGCATTCTTTGCAGGCATATCATCCTTTCCTTTTTTTAAATTAAATTTATATCCTTTACGTTATTGCATATCCCCCATAGATTTCCCACCACCAATTCACCTGTGAACCAGCACCATATTACCTTGTGCTCTTTTCATCCTTAAGGAATTCACCAAGTTGAAGTTATGGTCACTAGAACCAAGACCAACAAAAGGATGGTGGAGCATTGCCCTCTAAGACATGGCTTGTTCTTCAAGCAAGATGTGCGTTGCTCTGGTTATCATCCCCTGGATCTTTATCTGCTTCTCGCAGTGGGATTGGTCGACTTCAAAGCTGGTACACCTTCCCTGCCATGGGGCTGATCTAAAGAAAGCCTGACAAAGGGAGAGGTGGGGCGGGGGGGGGCAAGGTGGAATCTCCTAGGTCTGGCTTCCTCAGCCTCAGAGTTCAGAAAAACACAACCCAGCCCAGGCTATAGGAAGGCTAACTTAGCCCTTTCTCCTTGGAGTAAGGACAAAAAGCCTTGGAATGCTCTAGCTTCATTGTTTTTAACTCCAAAAGCTTCTCTTCCATGCCCTTTACCCAGCCACAAGCCACAGTATTTGAAAGTTGTAAGGCTTTAGAGACTGCTCCCAACCCCTCAAGGCGACCTTGCTTCAAAAGCAGAAAGTCAAGCAGAGACATGCTGTGGGGTGTGACGTGGAGAATACACTTGGGATTCATATATAGGGTTCCTTGGTCCAGCCTGAAACCCAGCATGCAGCACAAAGGAGGAAAATGGCTGGAAAGCTCCCAGAACTGGCCCTGCAATTCTTCTGAACACTCCCAGCCATAAACCTAGCCAAGTGTCCAGAATGGATGAGAAACAGATCAGTAGTCGACTGGTTTTGGAATCCAACTCTGATGCTTGCACTCCATGAGAGACGCCCAAGCACCCTGATCGCCTCAGTTTCTGACGTCGATGAGGGTCCTCAGAAGCTGTGAGTTTCCAAGGAAAATCTGAACCTCATTTGAGCCATCTGGTAGGTCTCTGACAACAACATCTTTTTCAGCTCTCCGACTACTGAGAAAACACTAGGCCCCTATTTCTCTCCACTTTGAAGTCACTAAAGTTCTTTCTGTAGTCACAGTCCCCATCCCTCTCTGATGCCCCCCCCCCACTGACCCAGGCTCACCTCTCCTCCAAGGACCGACTCTAGGGCTGAGTCGAGTCTCCACAGTTGGTGGCAGAAATGCCAGGTGAGCCACGGCAGTCTGGAGTCCATGCGAGTCTTATCCTGGAGGGACTACCACAAGGCGGGGGCGGTAGGGGACCAACAGCTGCCTTTGGGCAGGGAGGTGTTAGGCTAAATGTCCACATTCTAACCTCTAGAACCTGAGAACAAGTTACCTTACATGGCAAAAGGTAATTCAATGAATTATCTTGTGATAGAGTATTGTCCTAAGTATCTGGTGTGCCCAGCGCAAACTCAGGGTCCTTATAACAGGGTCACAGTGAGCAGCGGGAGGATGTGACAGTGGAGCAAGAGGCTGGAGGGTTCAAATACTGTACACAAATTAACAGCAATGGAAGACAAGAATTTTTTTAAAGAGGCTGGAGTGATGAGAGGAACGAGCCACCGTGAAGGAATGCAGACGACCTCTAGAAGTTAAAAAGAGCAAGAAACCACATTCTCCCAGAGATTCCAGCTATGACAACACCTTGATTTTAAACTTCTGACTCCAGAAAAGTAAGAAAATATATTTGGGTTGGCTTAAGCTACTAAGTTGTTATGGAAAGTTATTCTAACAACAAAAGAAATGAAAAGAGAAATCTATGCTTAGGATTCACAGAATCAAGAGGGAGAGCTGGGAGAAGCCCCATCAGGCAGAGTTCCCAGCTCACAGAGCTTGTTGCACCGGGTTATTCATTGACAGCAACAGAATCGCCCGCCTCACCTGGCTTACACAGCAGGACAAGTCCAGAGGCGGGTGGATCCACAAGTGTGGTTGGTTTGGTGACACTGTGGTGTTATCAGGGAACGTGGCTCTTCCCATCAGTCTCAGTCACAAGATGGCTTCCAAAGTTCCTAATGCTACATTGCCAAGATTCAGGGACACAAGCCATTTCACTTTTGAGTCTCTTTTTGAGAGTGAGGAAAACTTTCAGAACACCCACACACGGACCTCCGTGTCAGCAGGTTTCCCCTCACTTCCACTTTACTGCAACACATGTCCATGCTTAAAACAATCGTGGCGAGTAGCATGGAGCACTTCACTGATTTTAGACCAATAGGGTCTAAACTATTCCAATTCCTAGACCAGTCTCCATGAAGAATGATTCTTGGACAGAAGGTGGACACGAGAACTAAATCAGGACTGTGTTAACTCTAATGAAGGGGGTAAATCTGTGCTGGGTTAGCACCCCAAACTGTCTGTTCGACTGTATTTAGGGTAGTTTCACAGAGGCCTGAGGTGTCTCTCCCTGTTGCTCCAGACAGCTCTGGCATTTGTGCAGTCTGCGCTCTCTCTCTCTCTCTCTCTCTCTCTATCTCTCTCTCTCTCTCTCACTCTTCACCTAGCTTCTACCCCTCATCTAAGAAGGAAGAGGGTCAGACCGCAAGTCTCAGCTACTTTGGAGCATGGGACTTATGAGCTGCAGCCCTGCCAACCACCTAAGAGAGCACCTGAGCGCTCCCTTACCTGGCCAATGGCCTGATGGAACCATCTAGGTCTCAGGCTCCTAGATGGGCTCCACTACCTCACTAACAGACTCCTCATGCTGCCACAGCTGAGCTGGGCTGTGACTGCAACTACTTTCCTCAGCAAGCATCTCCCCTCTCGTAATGGGGTTCTCATCCCTCCTGACCCAGCACCCACAGATGCTGAAATCACACTCTCAACCTGCTCGTGATGGGTCCAGTACCTCTCATCCAGTCACACTATGTGTTTTCTTTCCTGTCACCAATCACCTCACCTTGTCTTGTCCCCAGTACAGAGGACCCTTCCGCCCATCTTACTGTCCCCCTCACCTATCTTACTCCCCTACCTGTCCATGAGGGGCGAGCGGAGAGAGATATGCTGGGGGGAAAAATTAACCAGGGCTGAGAGGAATAAAGAAGGAAAAAGAAAAATGAACTATATGTAACATGGTACGACAGATTGGGTCCTGAAGAAGAAAGAGGCCGGAGTGGAAAACCAGTGCAATTCTAATCAAGTCTGTAGAGAGTTAAATGTGTGTCCACTGTGAATGTCTTGGCTTGACAAGTGCAGGATGTTAGCACTGGGGAAGCTGGTGAAGAACATATGGGAACTCTCTGTATATCTTTGAACTTTGCTGTAAATCTGCAATTATTCCCAAATTAAAATTTTTTCAAAGGAAAACAAAATAGAGTCAGATCTGCTTAGCCCCCACCCCTTGCTTTCTCATTGCTCCCGTAGCCAGGACCACCTGGGGATCGTCTGCCCCAGCCCACCCGTAGCACCAAGGCCTGCTAGAGGAAGAAGGAAAGGTTTTTATACTGTGAACTTTCTGACATTCATAGTTCTTAGAGGTGTTAATGCGTACCCAGAAAAAGATGTGGTGGGGAGAGTAAGGATGAGAATCGTGGAGGATAAAGAGGTTTCCTAACTGCAGTATTTCTCAAAACCACTGTTTTCTCCCTCCAAATGGCTTTATCATGAGGCATATCCCCAAAATTCTTTAAGAAGCACCTGCCTTACTCCCTGCCTGGGGGCTGGTCCCACCAACCCTGTGGGGAGCCTGACTCTAGTTGCTCAGGCTGCTTTTCGAGCTCCATCCCCAAGGCTGGGTTGAGGCCCTAAAGCTGCTCTATGGGGTTATAATCTCCTCCTTCAAATCTGAAGTGCAATCACGGGAGGGAGGGAGAGTCATCCTTGATCTGAAGAGGAAACCACAGCAGCCAGGAATATGAAGTCGGTTGCCCACGTTCACCCAGGAAGAGTCCAGCAACCCAGACTCTTTGTAACCGTGGATTTTGCTCCCTGCCCACTGTCGCTCCTGTGCGTCCAGTCCTGAAGCCATGGCCTGAGTTGCAGACAAGTTCTGGTTCCACTTCCCTGAGCCTCCTGGTTACAGTTATCCCCTGCCCAGCTCAGAAGAGGGGACAAGGGAAGGAGGGCGGCAGTTGGGGAGAGGGCTGTTGGGGAGGAATCTAAAGGTGGTGACTCTGTCGACCTGGGCACTGGATCTGGGCGATTAGAGGCTTCTCATGGGCATCACCCTAGGAACATGTGCTTCTGTTGCCCTCCCTGCCCCCAAAGCTGCCCTATGACATGTCCCTGAGACACTGTTGCTAAGACCATCTGCTACAGCGCATGTGATTAAACCTAGTGAAAACCTCTGTATAAACTTTCCAAGATTTGGGGAGGGGGCAGGTGTGGAAAACTACCTGGCCGCCACCCAAGACAAAGTTTCTGTGTAAAACCCGTCGATTCTTGAAACTACCACCTGCCAATATGGAGGGGTCTGCCTTTTCCTCCAGTCTCTCCTTGCCCCCCTGTGTTGGGGTGGGAGGCTAGGGGTAAGGGGGTGTGCCCAGATTACACCTGGATTGTGACACAGGTGGAATGAGGTGAGGGGAACAGAAAGAAGGGCAGCCTCACGGCCAGGTCTGAGATGGGCCCGGGAAGCCTGAACGGACTTGAGGCCCAGCGTGGCTCCCACGTCCCAGCTTTGGTGCCCTGTCCCGGCTTTCATGTCTGGGGTCAGGCACAGAGGGGTCAACCACCCCTGACTCTCCCTCTTCTTAGCTGCTCCCCTTCCAGCACCCCAGCTAGGGACTATGTCAGAACCTCGTCCTGCAGGTTTTAAGCTCAGGGGCTCGGGGGTGCAGGCCCAAGGGGACAGTAAACAATCTGAGCCATGTGGCATTGTTCTCATGACATTCCTGAAGTCGCTTAAGGGCTACACTGGGATTGGAGTGTGCCGAGTGAAGCTACGGCAGCATGTTCAGATGCTGACTTACAATGACGCACATCTGAACCCTGGGCCCAATGCAATGCCACTGCAATAAAAATTATTTAGGAAATAAATTTCCTGAAGTGTTTTTATGCTCCATGTGTTCCCTTTGCAAAGGGTGGTCCCATGATTAGGCACTGTCCTTTCTCTACCAGTTATTTTGAATTGCACTAAAATGGGGATGTTGTCCTTTCTCATTCACGCCCATCTCAGAACAATTAACATCTCAAGAAAGTCGTAGCTGAGGGACCACCAGAAGAAGGAACATTATGATTCAAAAGTTATGATTCTTTGTTCCCAATGGATTTCTTTTCAAGTATAAGTATTAACACACTTCATGTTGGAATAAATGCATAATGAATAACTACACCAAAAGTCTGACATCATGGGACAAATGGGGAAGATTTTTGCAAAACATTCCTTTACTTATTAAACTGTAGGACAGCCACAGCTTTGGGGTGGCTGCATAGGTGTCTAAGGATTAAGTCTCAAATGAGGTAAGGCAGAGTCCTCGGCCACAGACCCGGAATCACAGCTACTGACCTCCACGTCCATGCCCACCTCCTAGACCCCCCATCCTCTGAGCGCCTCTTCTGTCATCCCATCACGTCCCTGCTTTAATTTTTTTCATAGCACTTGTCACTCTAAAATTATCTTTCATCTATTTGTTTATTTTTTGTCTGGCTCAGCACTGGAGTGCAAGCCTCACTAGGGCAGGAACTTTATTGGTTGTGTTCACTGCTGAATCTCAGAATCTCAAACAGCGCCTGGCAAACAATACACAATGCACAGGTGAATGTCATCATCACTCTCTCCCACCATCACTGAGAGGCAGGTCGTGCCAGAGCATTCAAATCCTGGCTCGGCAGATAACTAGCTGCATGCTGGGTCAGTCCCTTAACCTTTTTGGGCCTCAGTTTCCCCAGTAGTCATAGGAGTATAATATTGGACCCCCCCCTTCCCATCTATTGAATTAAGATATATGAAGCACTTAGGGTAGAGTTTAGTGCTAGAACCCTCGATAAGCACTTATTATTTAGTCAGGCCAGTCCTGCTCAAACCATCCTCACCCCCGCCATCACTAACCTGGCCTCTTCTCATTTTCAGCCCCATTTAACTTCTTCTATTCCTACCTTCTGCCTATTCCTTAGTGCCTCCCACCCAGCACCCACCAGGAGCACCTTCTGGGACCACACGCCATGCCCCAGAAGGAACTTGGGACTCCACCACCTTCTCATCATCTCCTCATCAAGCAATCTCCATTCCATTGCCTGAAAAAAATTCATCAAATAAACCACAATGAATTATACAAACAGAACTGCTATTCTCACTTGACAAAATAGTTCCTGGATCCTCCCAAGTTGGCAGTGGAGGAAAAGATCAACCTGAGAAAATACAGTTTTATATCCACTAAGACACCCTTTCTTGAGGACCTCTTCACAACTACAGCCATCACCCAAGGCCTCAGAGGGACGGTCCCACCCCCCACAAGACAGTTGAGGACAGGCTGAAACACTGACCCACTCCCCTGAGGCTCGGGGGGAGCAGAGTCTCCTTCCCTCTGTGCCTTCATGATGCAGCCCAGGCCCCTGGGGAAGAAGAATCCCTCAGCCCTCTTGGCCTAAGAATTAAACTGACATACCCAGACTAATAGGAGAAAAGCATGTAAATCATGTCTAATATGTTTACACACACAAGGGAGTCCTCAAAAGGAAAATAAAGAATTGAAAAGCTGTTAGCTCCAAAAAACTTCTATAAATTTTTGGGCAAAGAATGAGCAGTTGTGGGGATGTGACAAGCCCAAGGGACTTGGGCTGGGGCAGTAAACTGTTGGACAGTAACGAGGAAATACATGGGAGACAAATGGAAGACAAGGGTTATGTTCGTGGGTTTGTTTACACAGGTCCATTGCAATCGCCTGACTAGAATATTCCTATCCTGGCCCCGTGAGAGCATTTTTCTCAGGGAAAATTTTATGCCCTACTTTTAGGTAGAAGTGAGAGAGCCCCTCCCGCTCTGCTGTTACTCAAGCGCCTTCAGCTCCACACCACCAATCTGCCGAAGCAACTATTTGGGGCTGTCATGTTCTGAACCCCTTCAACTGGAACGCTCTTCTCTCTGTCCTCCCGGTCTTTGTTTTCATGTCTCTGTATAGATCCACTTCCTCCAGGAAGACTTCCCTGACCAGACAAGCCTGGGTGGGATTCCCTTCCTGTGCCTCCTGCTCAAGTCTCTGCCCACACAGTATCTAAGTCACCTGACTCCCCATCTACAGGCCTGAGAACACGGCAATGTCAGTCTTGTCCAAGATTCTATCTCCAAAAGCAAAGCACAGAGTGGGCCTTCAGTCACTATTTACTGAGCTGGAAACCCAAAAAGTAGTTAGATTTCAGTGATCAGGTGATATGTTTCTCTGCTTTTGGTTAGAAGCTCAGCTGCTGATATATTGTGGGATGATAGATTTCTGTGAAACATGACAAAATAAAGTTTAAGGGAGAAACAGGAAGGCTTTCCCCTGCATCACACTACTTGTGGGTCCCAGGCTCTGCTCCCCAACTCTCCTCTACAGCCAAGCGCTGCCTGAGAGCTAAGGCGGCAAAAGAATACCAGGTGCTTTGGGCTGAACTGATGGGCTGGGAGAGGCTGCAACCAGCTGTCACTCATTGTGAGGCTGCAGGGTGAGGGAGATAGTTCCTGTCTGAAGTTAAATACTTAGATTTGATAAAATGAAATGATAAGATGAAAACATGGCTCCTCTCATAGGCATTCACCACACCCAGCGTATGGTGACACCAGCCAGATGGTAAACAGCTTGAGAAAGCTTCACTGGGTGCACACAATTCTGGTTCATGCAGTGGTTGTCCTAGTGCACTTTATTGCTAGGAAAACTAGCGAAGCCCACAGAAGAGAAGGAGAGAGAGAAAAGTCCTGAAAACAGCAGCCCTGAAAACAGCAAGGAGTCAGAAAGTGCCTGAGTGCTAACAGAAAGGAAGATGAAATACCTTTTTAATGAAAGTCAATATATTTTTAAATATGTAGGTATATTTTATCGAGTAACTATCAGTTTTTTTAGAATATTTAAGTCCAAATAATGAATGATTCCATACCTAAGTCTGTTAAAAAAAAAAACCATCAAATTGTCCTGAGAATGCTACTAAGCTGTCAATTCAAATATCTCTTGACATGAATTATTTGCTCTTTAATATTCAGGTGTCCATGTTTTCCTTAAAGATATTTTTAATATATTTAGTAAGATGGTTCAATCTTGATTTTTCCCCTGGAGACAGAGATTTAAAGTCATGTACACTTCCTAGTGGCAAGTGGGGTGATACCCAGGCTCAACGTGCTTATCACCCGGAAAGGTGTGATTACCCGGATGTTTTCACTTTTGAACATGTTTCATCACAACAACCATAATGAGCTGACAGAAGCAAGGAAAGCCATGATGTCATATAATTTGATAAAAACACTTAGGATCATGCCAGCAATTACATAATTTAAAGTTTCATAAAACTATTGAGAAGTTAGTTCCAGGTATGTAACACATTTTAAATCATATTCTCAATCTTTTACCTTTGGCTTGCACAAAAAAATAAGGTTCATCTTGGAATATAAATGCAATCAGGTAGTCACAGGACTAAGTTCTGTGTTTTATTTTATTTATATATTTATTTTTTTATTTGTATCTTTTACATTATTGTGTATTCCCCATAAAATTCCCACCACCAATTCACCCATGAACCATCACCATAGTCTCTTGTGCTCTTCTCTCCCCCTAGGGATCTACCCAAATGACACAAAAACATTAATTCAAAAAGATACCTGCACCCCTATGTTCATAGCAGCACTATTTGCAATAGGTAAGACTTGGAAATAACTCAAATGCCCAAAAATAGATGACTGGATCAAGAGGATGTGGTACATATACACAATGGAATACTATTCAGAAATAAACAAGATAAACTTGTGCCATTCGCAGCAAAATGGATGGAGCTGGAAGGGAAAATGCTCAGTGAAATAAGCCAGAAGGAAAAAGAAAAATATTGAATGGTTTCACTTATAGGAGGAGAACAGGAGAACCAAATAAGGAATCAGGAGGAACAAATAACATTGCAACAACAACAAAAAAAAAGGGATCAAAATAGGAGTTCTGCACATTAAATGGCATTGATCCCTGGCCCTGTGACACAGTTCACTTCAGACAATAACTTGGCCGCAGGAAAAATGATCTAGAGTCATCACAAACCAGCAATGTGAAAACTTTTAGCAAGAGTGAATATGTGTGATGTCATCCATTTTAGCATATGCATTGACAGTATTTTATCATAAATGGCAGTGACTATGGCCCTTCACCAGATAGAGAATATGTGATGCAGCAAACAAAATAAAAACAAGACAATCAAAGCTTATTTCTACCATTTTAATACTCTTTACTTGTACACCCTCTGGGACATGGGACCTAGAAATCTTTGCCTAACTCAAGATCACAAAAACCCTTGATGGGTTTTCTAGGGATGTCCTTGGTGTGGGTGCTGTCACTCCATCTTGGTAAGAAGTTTTTAATAAGTTGCTGAATTTTCAGAGTAAACATAAGAAGGACATCCCTAGAAAACCCAGGGATGTCCCAATGGCCCTGCACTACCTGTTGAGAAGACTCTACCTTTAGGTCATTTCCTACCCTTGGCGCATTTCCTCACGTTCACATGCCAGTACCTGGTACTCTCTGAGAGAACTGAGTTCTTCTCTGTGCGGTTGCCTTTCCTCTTAGTCTACGAAACTCTCAGATACACCTGCTCAACTCAGGACACAGTAGGGCTCTACCTCAGTTCCCCTCCCTGTGCTACAGCTTAGAAGCTCCATCCAGACAATCCCAGGGCTCACCTCTTCGCCATTTGACACGATCATGCTCCTTCTCTGCCTGATCTGCTAGTCATTGTCTTAAAAGTCATTGCTTCATGCTTTTGTCTGTTTCTTGTTTTCTGGTCCACAAGTGAGTAATCCCTAATCCTGTCACTCCATATTGGTAAGAAGTTTTTAATAGGCTGCTTAATTTTCAGAGTAAACATAAGAAGAGGGAATCTCCTCGGGAAGAAATAATCAGTGTTCATGGAAGTCATGGCACCTTCATTTTCTACCCCCTGTAACATTTTGCAGGGAGAAGTTGCACATTGGCATGTCTAAAAAATGTAAAACTACCTTCTCTGAAGGTTATAAAGCCTTCCAATGTTTCTGTTCCCCCTCCCTCATGAAACTCCTACTCAAATTTCAAGGGGAGGGATCTTATTCAGTCATAGCTGATAAGAAAACTAAATACACACCCAAACCATAATCTAACACCTGCACTGTTTTCCCATAGGAAAATTCTAAACTAAATAACTAACCAAATAATACACACTCACAAACTAAATATACATTTATCTTTCATTAATTTGTCAGCTGTTTACATTTTCACACCTTTTTATATAAACATGCTTCACTCACTCACCACCAAAATTCCTGTGCCAATGTGCTAAATATACATTTTTTTAATTAATTAAGTACCATTGTTTTACATCTCTAACATTTTGACAATATAGGATTTCTCCTCTTATGTGTGGCCCTCATATTCCTCCTCCACAGTCCGTTGTGCTCTCCCCCCACTTTCTCATCCCTAAATGGACATTTTAAATGGTGGATCCTGAGGCAATATTAATGCATTTTACAATTCTGCACCATATACAACAATTCGTTTGGTTTTTCAGCTCTACTTCTGTTTCCTCAAGTTCCCTTCTGCTTCCCACTTGTCTCTCTCCTGCTTTCCTACTTGCTCCTTTCTCTCCTTGCTAATCCTCAAATTGCTGGGTGCAGTCACATTAACTTTTTTAAGCCCAGCTAAAAGTGACTTAACATTTGACTCTGCTTAGCAAGCAAAAACAAGAAATAAAGACAATCTTACCTTTCATGGATTGCTGTTTTTACTCTTACTGAACAGTACTTAGTTGCTTATTTTGAGTCAGGTTGAAAACTCAACCTCTTGCAGTAACAAGGAAGGTAAAACAGCTTTGTGGATGGAATATTGTGAGCCTGATCTTTTATGCACATACAAAGAATGAGCCATCTTTATGGAACATCATAACCAACTGCCTTTATAACCCATCCCTTTGAACTAGTTCTCCTGCCCCGCATGAAAACACAGGCAGGCCTTGAGTTTTTAGGCCTCTACTGGATAACGCAAGGTCCTCCAGGGGAAAATGGGACCATCCAGTACCTTGTAATCCAGAGGGCCACCTGCATTACAAGCTCAGACACTAACTTAGTTCAGGTTTATTGTGGGCAAGAAACTTGGAGAACAGAAAAGAAAGTGATTACTTGGTTTTTTCCTCGCCTTTTTTTCAATTGTATTCCTCCTCCACCACCTTGCTAATCATTATTTCTGACTCCTCCTGGGTCAATGGGTGGGGGGGGGACAGAGAGAAGTGGGGTATTACAGGAAGTCAAGTTCCTCCAGGTACTGTCCTCATAGCCAATTAGTTCTCTTGCAGACAAAAGTTCTTTGGCAGACAATTAGTTCTCATGCAGCAGGCATGGGTGTGCAAATATGGCAGTTTGGGGCGGTGTGGAAGTGCTGGAAGAAGTGAGAAGTGGACAGTATATTTTGTATCCCAAGGACTGGATCGGGAGTGGGAGAGAAAGAGAAGAATCAAAGTTGACTCCAAGTTTTTGGACTTAACGAAAGGAATGAGTTTGCCCGAGGAAATCTGCATATTTAGGGGGAGGGATGTTTGGACATGTTCATTTTTGGATCATGTTAGATAACCGATTAGTAAAGTCAAGAGTCTAGAGTTCAGGAAGAGAATCAGACAGGAGATAAAAATCTTAAAGCCATTAGCTTATAGATGCCTAAGCGAAGAGGCCCAGGGGCTAAGCCTTGGGGCCTCCAACCTTAAGACTATGGAGATTTAAGGAAACATCAAAGAGACTGAGAAGTAAGCAATAGACAGGAGTTGCAAGTGTCCCAGAAGCCAGGATGAAGTAAGACTTTAGGAATGACGAACTGTTAAATGCTACCAAGGTCAAGAAGATGCACCAATCATAGGCAAAATGAGGGTCATCGGTGATCTTGAAAATGGCTGTTTGGGCAGAGGAGTAAAGACTGAAATATGGTCAAAAGAGGGTGGGGAGGAGAAGAAAGAGACAGTGAATGGGAAAAATCTTATGAGAACTTTTACAATAAGAGAATGCAATCAGTAGCTGGAGGAAAATGTGGAGTCAGTGGAGGTTTTGGATTTGGTTTTGTTTGTTAAGATGGGAGACAGTAGAACATGTGTTTGTTAATTGGAATAATCCAAGAGAGAGGAGAAATGCCAGTGCAAGGTGCTTAGGTGAAAAATTAATCTAGATAAGTCAAAGGGGTTGATCCAGATCATGTTCCTACTTAAAGAAGGAAGGCAGAGTGAATGGGCATGATTACAGCAAGGCTGTATTGCTTTGTATCAGACCTGTGGGCTAGCATGGCGTATTCCCATGAAGGTGGCAAATGCACAAAGGAGGGAGTTTATGGAAGTTCTATTGTTTGTCTCTTCTCAATGAAATACAGAGGAAGTTGATCACCAAAGAGTGAGGAGGGAGAAGGAGGTTGAAGTAAAGAAGAAAGCTGTGAAATAGCAGTTTAGGATAATGGAAAACAGAATCATATTGTCCAGCAAAACCAAAGGGGTCATTAGTTACGGACCTGAGAGAAACCAGCCAGTGTGTGCATTTCTCCAGGCACTTCAGTGACTCCAGAGCACACATGGACTTTGACATCAGAGACACACAAATTAAAATAAAATACCATTTTTCAAATTCGCTTAATAGCAAAGATGCTTAATGTACCCTCAAAGCATACCAGAGAGAAGGGACATAGAAATTCTCACACATAGCTGGAACAGTATAAACTGCTACAATTAAGTTCAGAAATTATTTCATAAGTCTTAATATGCATTTTGTACGTCTAGGAAACTCTTCTAATAGACAGTAAAAATTAAGAAAAAATGTACACAGAAATATGTCTTATTACCCTTATCAATTATTGGAAATAACTAAGATACTAACATTAGTAGATAGGTAACACAATTAACAAGACAACCATATATAAAGTGGCTGCATTTATTTCAAACAATCTTTAACAAAATGAAGGGCTCTCCAGTGCTCACTTTGACAAAATATACTAAAATTGGAATGATACAGAGGAAAATATCTTAAGATATATGAACTTTAAAAGCAGCAGTATAAAATGCGTTTTTAAAAATTACAAGGAAAATTCCAAAATGTTCATTGCAATTATCTTTGGGTAGTATGTTTAGAGATGATTTACATTTTCTTCTTTATTTTTTCTCTATTTTCCAAAATAGGTTTTATTTCTATCAAAATCAGAGCAAAAATATGATGCTTAAAAATAAGGTCCTCAAAAGAAATATCTACCAGGAAAAAAATATATAGTCCTTCCTAAAAGCAGGAGGATGGACTTAGGGTTTTTTCTACTCCTGTATTTCACATGTACCCACCCCCTGCCAGTCACATCTCAGATTGTGCAAATTCTAGGCACATTTAAAAATTCCCTCCCAAACAATCTCAATTTACCTCATTAGAGTTGAACATTCTAAAGATTTCATCTGAAGATGAAATGGAATAATTCATGTAGAATGAGCATTTTTTTAAGGTGTAATAAGAGATTCTTATTCAATGGTGATTGATCCTAATTCCTTCCTTTCTGAACTTACCCCAGCCCTCCCCAAAATTTGGAGATGATCTTCAGGACTTAGAAGCATCTAGACTCCATAAATATCTTAATCAAGGCTTGTAAACTGTATCTTGCACATTTATAAATTGACAAATTCAGTAAAGAAAACATTGACTTGCATCAAAAGGAACAACTATTAATGCATTAGTCAGTTCTTGCTACATACCATCCAACCACAGAATATCCTTGCACACAACAATAAGCATGCATTTTGCTCGTACACTTGTGTACTGACTGGAGGCAACCTGATACAGACTGAGCTTGACTAGGCAGCTCTAAATTATACGTTGGGACCAAATGTCTAGATGTGACTCTTATCCTCCTTACACCTGAGGCTAGCTTGGCATGTCCTCACCATGATGGCCAACACAAGAAAAATATCAGCCCAACTATACCAAGTCCTTACTTGCATATCTGTTAACAGTCCCTTGGCCAAAACAAATGACATGGCAAGTTCAAAGTCAAGAACAAGTAAACTCTGTCTCTAGTGGAAAGAACAGCAGGATCCCATGGCAAAGAGTGTGAATACAAAGAATGAAGAATCTAAGCCAATAAATCCATCCACAACCTGGAAAGTGGAAATTAATTTACAAAAGTAGATTCCTCAATCAAATTCTAATCCAGGACAGGTCCTATTCCTACTTACTTTCTCTACAGCACTGTTACAACCTAGTGCCCAAAGCCCCACTAGTCCTGGAGCATTTCCCATACTCAGGTCCTCCGGAGGAGAGACTGTAGCTAGAGACCTGGCCTAGAGGCCTCAACAGGTGAATGGACATCATGCTGGGGAAACACAGAAACCTGACTTTTCTCTGTCCCAAGAACACCAGAGGCTGAAGCAGCCCTCTCAGTTATCCTCAAGTCCACCCAGTCTGCCCTGAACCCCCAAAGTCCCATCATATGATAAAGAAAGTACAGAGGGTCATGTCTGAAGTCTTTCTGAGGTGTTGAAGCCTGAGCTACATGCTATTGCGTACGTTCTAAACAGTGGGGTGGGGGGGGAATCCTGTCATTACTACAGGAAACACCACTCATCTGAAACACACACAAAAAGCGTCCCTTAATGGCCTAGGAGTAGGCTTAATGCAGCCTGAACATTTTTTCCTCCCTGCCCCTACCCCCTCTCCCTTCTCCTCTTTTTAAGCCTGCCTCCAAAGCAGCCTGCACCTGCAGTCAGCTGACTTCAGTCACCTGAGGCTCAGGGCCACTCAGCTTGGGTCCCAGACATGTACCTCAGCGGTCATCTGTGTTCCCTCATTATGTGTGTGTCCCAAGTCAGGAGTTCCATCTCTGCCATGAAATACAGAGGGTAAGAGCGTGGAACTTTCAGAGTCAAACACCTGAGTAAAAAACTGTCTCTTGCCCTCGCCATGTGGCCGTAGTCAAACTGTTTACCTCTTAGGTAAAATGGAGACAACACTCACTCTCTCACTGGATGATTGTGCACATACTATGAGGTAAAATAGGAAGGTGCCTATACAGCACCTGCCACATAGTAAATGCTCAATAAAGTGTAGCAATAACAATTCATGTGGAAGGTATAACCCCCAGGGAAGAGAAATCCCATTCTTTTGAACTCTGAGGAGCAGGAACCCTGCCTCATGAGTTTCATGTCTACAGCATTTGAAACAATCTAAAGACTGGTCCCCACCTCAGCAGCAAAAGGAAAGTGTTTGGGCCACTTTGGAGTTAACTGCTCCTTGGGTACTCAAATGTTATAATGGGAATGTTTGTGCTCTGAGCAATAACATGCAAAAATGCAGGTGGCTGTGGTGAGTGAACTTAACTGTGAGACAACGATCACCCAAGATAAGCCAGGAGCACCTGCTGGTATCTGTTGGTGTCACGTGGCACAAAGCTGGTCTCCCTGCAGCATCCTTGGGTGGATCGACAAGCTTTTTATGTAACTGGCTAAGATGCTAGTGTCATTGCAACTTCACTTTCAAAATAAATAGTGCCTTCTTTTGGTAAATTCAATATATTTCCAAGTACCCTTGATTCAATTTGATGAGTGTGTGCAGCATGCACACTGTGGCAGGTGTTTGGGGTATGTAAGAGGCAGAAAAAAGAAACATTTTTGAGTTCCTGCCATATAAACAAACTTATGGGTATTTATAACCACCTGCTCTACTTGGAGGGTAGGTCCAGAGAAAACATTTGTGAGACCAGGAATATGAACTATTAATATATAACAGAGTTCCAAACTAGTTTAAAAATTGGTAACAACTGGGCCTCCCTGGTGGCGCAATAGGTTAAGTGCAGTACTGTGAAGCTGTCCAGAGCCCTGGCCAGGGAGCTTCCCACATGGCACTGCAGACCTCTCCTGCCTCGTCCACTGCTCCCCTCAGCGGTGTACCTCAGTCGATTTGCCTGTTCTGCTCCCCACTCTGTCTCTGGTGAATCTTCTCACCACCGCACACCTCTGGCCACCCCAGCTTGTATGCATAAATAAATAAATCTTCCCAAAAAATGCTTTTTTAAAATAAATAAAAATTGGGAACTATCAATTTCATATTATAGCTCCAGTTTGTGCTCTGAAGACCCAAGAAACATCTCTCAGCTGCTTTAAACATGAACTCTTTCAACTCAGCGGGCCAAGCTACTATCTAGCATGTCCCAACACAGAACAGCTCCCCAGGGACATGATGAGCAACACCGCCCACACCTGAAACAGCCCATGGTCCAGTGGAGGCGGGTGTGCTACTTGCTCATGGCTAAGGCAGGGTGTGGAGCAGGTGCTAAACCCGCCACCAGAAGTGCAGAAGGCCTGGGATGTGGCTGCGGATTTCCCAGGCATTAGCCTCACCTGAGGACCCAGCGAGTGCTAGATTAGCTGCTTGGCTCCTGATGAAGTTGGGTCTCCAGTCATTTCTTACCCCCTTTCCACGTATTCCCTCACCCTGCTCTGCAAACTCTGCGGAGTCCTGGCGCTTTACTCACCAATCCCTTCTCCTGAAGTTATGAGTTCATTGCAGCAACACTGACCTTGGTTCTGAGACTGGCATGAGAGGAAGGATGAGAGAAAGCACTGGGTTTCACTGAAAAGAAATAAAGTCTCTGAAACTTCTGCCCCATCAAAGTTCCAAGGCGGCCAGTCTCTGAGCCTGGAGTGGCAGGAAGCCGACCCACACAGATCTCTCCTTGGGAGCCAGTTTTTCCTAGAAGGGGAGAGTTTAACCCGGAGGGTTCTTGAGGTGACCCTGCTCCTCCAATTACACCGCCAGCACCAACGCCTGCTGCCCCCACTGAGCACTGCCCTCCCCGCAGGGCCGTCAGAGAATGAGCGGCACCTGTGTCAAAGGCCTCACACAGGGTGTTGATGTAATTGGCACTGGTCTCCATGAGGAGACCTTTCTGAGCTTCGTAAACGCTCTGGAGTGGATTCACTTGGTATTGCAATTACATAACCATCCCTCTTTAAGCAGCCTTCTTTTAAGATTACTTCACACTCCTTAAATGTTAGGCTTGTTTATTTAAATCCCAGAACAGGATGTCTTTGCCTTCAAAATGCCAGTGTGACCTCTGAGGCTATGGTGCTACCCCGGAAAGGGAGTGTTTCATGTGACAGTCACCTCATTGCACCACGTAGATGAGATGGAACAGAGAAGGCGCCCCTAGGCGGGGCCCAGGCTGAGGCTCACTTTTAGCCCATCCTGCAGGCTCTGTGCCCACGGGTCCCGGCTCACGCACCGTTCAGCCATTCAAGTGGAATTCAGTTTCCTGAAGTTGGACAGCTGAAGAGGCCCAAAGTAAAGACCCAGACACAGGAAAAGCCACAAAACAGGAAAAGCCTTTCGAGGTTAAGGCCCCACCCTCCTGCCTTCAGAAAGGGTTGTCCCTACATCCTGTGGGTCCGATGATAACCTGCCCTTTAAAAATGAAAAAACTTCAGGAGAAAACAGACCCCAAGCCTCCTGCTGGGCACAGATGAGGGTGTCCAGCACAACCCAGGATCCCTCATCCATCCTGGGTACCATGGAAAGCAGGTGGCCTTGATGGAAGCTAGAGTAGACAAATTTAGGATAGGCATCACAAGGACAACCAGCAGAAGTGGAGTTAGGGATGATTAACGAATCTTAAACTTAATCACTATGGAGTTTTCAAGAAATCAGAGATGGGGTCAGGAAAGATTATCAGCCAGAGGTGGGGGCAAGGAGGATTATCAGTAGTAGAAGACCCACCCAACCTGACCCCAAGGTGGTAATTTCCATAATAATTCCATCTAAGTACACTGTAAAAGAACACCCTTTGTTCTGGCAAAATGCAGGTCACTGCCCATCTGTGTCTTTGAAGGAGTTTCTTTTCCCTTCTTTTCTTTAATAAACTTCCCATGTGCTGATGAATGGGATTGCTTGCTGAATTCTTTCTCAGAGGGACCCAAGAACCCCACACACCAAATCTGATCATCTGAACCCCCAACATTTTAAATTGTTGACAATTGATGACGATTTTGGGGAAGTGGTACCTCACAACCTCAGCCCTTTGAAATGAGGGGTTTTACTTGTCGACCCCTCGAGCCTCTCTTAGGTGAACTCCAGTCTCCCTGCCTCTCTCGAGGAGGGGCAGCTAACGAGAGACTCAAAATCAAGTGTCTGAGCACCGGAGAAACAAGAACCAGGTGTCTGTCATCTTAAAAGAAATAAAGTAGTGTTTGTCCAGCACAGAGTCTTAATTTTCAGGAGAAAATGCTAATCTGACCTTTTGGATCAAGTAAATGCATTTGTCTCTTTTTTCTTCCCAGGGGGAAAGCAGTTTTGCCTTTAAAAACAGGGTAATGCAACATGACGAAGCTTCTGGGCCTCAGGATGCACTGAAATTGAAGAGGAAGAATTCTCACCAAGGGAAACTTACTTCTTCCGAGTCTCAGCATCCTAAATTATGCTCAGTTGTGTAATGCTTGAAGCACACCACTCGGCAGCCTACCAAGGAGAAGCAAACTCTTCACTTTCTCAGCCAGAATTTAAAATTTTAAAATAAGTCAGAAGGAAAAAGAAAAGAAAAAGATGATTTCACTTCATGCAGAATATAGAAAAACCAAACAAAAGGTCAGGAAAAAGACAGAACTGCAAGCTGACCATAGGCCTGAGGCAAACAGCACGGGAGGGGGAGGGAGAGGGGTCAAAAAAGAAAGCACTCGGGACTGTGGTGATGGTGGTGGGTGCTATGGGGGTGGGAGAACTATCAGCACAACACGGGAGGGGAGAAATCAAATACTGTACAAAAATGAATAACGATGTAAGAAAATAAAAAAAAAAAGTGAAAATTAGAACAGCATCCGGATGTCATTTCCAGGGGCCCTTGCACCCAGGGGTCATGCCCTGGCCTATTTTATAACCTCTCTGAGACTCTAATCTTAGCACAATGGGCTTCCTCACATCAAGGTGACCTCCCTCCCAAATGTTTTTCTTGTCCCTGCACTCTGGCGCCCTGACCTTATGAAACTTCCCTTATCTGCTCCTGCAATTGGTAAGCAAATGTCCTTTTGGACACAGCTAATCTCTCTATCAGTCCTAGATCCCTTGAGATTACAAAGGTTAATTATACTTTCGGTTTGTGGAGCTCATTTTCCCCCAAGGTACGATCAGTACCTTTGGGTCTCTGATTTCACCTTCCTGAAAATTTTTTGAGACATGATGTTTGACCACTTAACCCGTCAACCCCAGCCTCAATTTTCTTGGGTCCAAAATGCAGTTTAACTACATGAGCTTTTTATGTCTGGGGGCAGAGCTGGAACAGGGATCAGAGGCCAGCCCCTCTGCTGTGAGGAAGATGTATTGCCATCCAACTTCCAGAATGGTCCTCACCTCCATGTTCTTTTTAGGGTCCTTTCCTTCAAGTGTGCTGACCTACCAGAAACCTTATCGGGGAAAACCCTCCTTTTTTCTAAATTCCTCTCTGGCTTCCCAAGTGATCCTAGGTACTTATTCTTCCTCCCACTCCCCTAAACTGCAGCCCAGCCTCCTCACTTAGAATCCCTTTGTTGTAATGACTCCTACCTTCCCTTCAGGGGCTCAGTCCTGCAGCTCTATGCCTCACCCTCAAGACATCCTAGAAAAGTGAGGGGGTCACGCTGTGGCCATGCCCGTCCTAGACCTGTTCTTTGCTGGGTAGGGGCTTTCTTTGCCTCAGAACCAAAGGCCAAGCCCTGACTCTTCTGGTTCCAGAACAGGCTTTGGCCTTGCGCCTAGGACAGCAGGTCACCCGCCTCCTCGGAAGGGAATAGGCCCTTCCCATGTGATGCATGGAGACTCAATTACAAAGGTAATCCTGTTTTGTAATGTTGACGAGCAAGAACAAGTCACAGGAGAGAAGGCCAGTCCAGCCCCCAAGGCAGTTGGTGCCATTGCTGCCAGCAGGCCAGCCTGCCGAGTAGCTCGACACTGAGGCCCCAACCTTCTCCTATGGGTCTTCCTAACTCATAACACCCACACTTTCACAGTCACAAGCATATATACACATGTGCACACATACACACACACACACAAGTACTCACATGCATGGATATGAGTGACATGCGAACAGTATCCTAACACAACATTCTGTGCAGCATGGGACTCAGAAGATTTATTGACTTTAGACTGTTTGAGTCCTGGGAAAAAGCATTAATATTGTGTTGGGCTCAGGAAGAGGCCAGCATCAGACACCTAGCACCAACTAGGAAGTCTGCTCTTCGCCTCTACTGCCAGTTAGAGTTCTGAAGTTCCACCATTAGAGATTCAGCCCTTTTGATTCAAAGGCCTTCGGCGCCTCTTCCCAGGCTCTATCTCCCTAGTAAATTATAATTAGTAGGGTAAGGGACTATCATGGGCCCCTAACACCAGTCATAGTCCTGGATCAAATTTTTAACTACTCTGGTAGAAAGGGAGCAAGGGACTAGAGAAGAAAAATCAGGAAATACTTGCAAAGGAGGGTGGCCCAATGAGGGGGCAGAGGAACAAGGCAAACAAGTACCCCACCGCCTACCTGGGCTATGGAAGAGTTGAGACATATCACACAATCATTCAGCATGTATGAACTGAGTGGCATGATTATTTACATGTCAGGAACCTCAGCAGACACTGAGAATACTGTGCTAAGCCAAACCAGAGATGGTTCCTGCCCTCATGGAGCATCTGGTCCACACGCAGAAGGGTTGGGAAAAATTAAAAGATCACATTAATGAACTTGTCATTGCAAACCAAGATGAATGCACCTAAGCTTCTGTAAGAATAGCACAAAAAGTCAACCTAGATGGGGGATCAGGAAGACTTTCCAAAGAAGAGATGCTTGAGCTGATCCTAATAAAATTAACTAGAAAAAAAAAAGAGAAAAATGGACATTCCAGACAAAGGAAACTGTGTGTGCAAAGACCCTGTGGTGCAGTCACCTAATACTGCTGTGTGCATAATCTCTAACCTTCAGGAAACTCTGAACTTGGAGGAAAATGTTCCCTTCTAAAAATGTGTTTCCCTTTCCTTTTCCCTTTCCCCTGCCACTTACCCCTCCCCTTAAATCAATCTGAGCAATGCAGAGAAGGTGAGCTATGCAGGAGAAAGCCTAAAAAAAACAAAAGCTGCAGACAGCAGTTATGACAGCCATTTCCTGTTTGGTGTCTGTCACCACAAATCTTCTTAGTCAAATAAATTAGCACAGAAAAATATTTTAGAGAAGGGTGTGGAAGACACACATACTGAAAAATCAAGAGAAAAGAAAATCCCATCTGCTTTTCAAAGAAGAGGTTCACATCTGAGGTCCAGACCAAAGCCTCTCAACTGTAGCAGCTGCCAGGGGAGGGCATTTAGTTCCCCTCATGCACTAACCTGGAGAAAACCAAGGCCTCAGTCCCTCTGGTCCCATCACACCAGAACTGCTGGCTTTCTTCTATCAGATAAGGAACAAAGGGGTTGGGACTGTCCACTACACCCATGGTGAGTGAGGCTAAATTTGCCTTGGGGACAGGAGCCCCATTTCCTTGTGACAAGGAAGTCATGGAGATGCATGAGGCTACACATTTCTGTCTAAGGTAAGTGACCCTCACAAGGACTCTAGGAGATAAGGACTCACACCCATACTTTGCACACAAGCAGCCAGAGGCTCTGAAAGGTTAAGTTACCCAAGTCACCAAGACACAAGATGTTAAAGTGGGATTTTAATCTAGCCTTGTGTGAAAGCCCACTCTTTCCCCACTGCTTTCCCCACTGCAAACTGAAAGGGGATTTCAGTGGAGAAACCCCCTTGGGATCCCTGACCTTGACTGATTGCCTGTGGGCCACCCAGCACCTACTCAAATGTGCCCTCGCTCCAACGGGCCTTCTCACGCCCGGGGCAGACGTGCTCTGTAGCCGCCTCTGTCCTGATTTCCCAAGAGGCATGTGTTGCTTCTTCTGCCCCATCTCATAGGCTGGCTGCTGTCTGAATAGTTGGGCTGGCACTTGATCCTCTCACATTGGGTGTGTGTCATATTTTTTGTTTTGTTTTGCTTTAGTTATTCCTCCCAGAAATTAGAACAGAAAATTGCCCAACTCAAAAACATACTATTCACATCCTACAAGCGCCACATTCTCAACATTCAGTCTTGTTCTGTTCGAGAAAAGCCTACAGGCTGACACTCTCTGCCTAACAATCAGGCCATGCTGTCTGGACTGAGTCTGAGAGGAGGAGTGCAGTGGAGCCTGCTGGGAGATTACCTGTGACGCTTTCCTGAGACGTGTTCCTAGAGACATGCTGTGGATTGTTGGTAGTCTTTACACACACACACACACACACACACACACACACACACACACACACACACACCATTTAGTGGTAGGGTTTCTCAAAACCCTCAACTTTCTGTGGTAGAGATGACTAGTCCAAGACCCAATCTCTTTGACTCTTAATAAGAGAATGCTCAGATTTTAGCTGTAACTGTCCAGCAAGAGCCTTTTCCTAGCTTCCCTTGCAACCAGAATGATCATCTGACTAAGATCTGCACAAGGCAAAATGAGCAGAAGTGAATTGCATACTTTAAAAGGATGAATGTTAGAGTATATGAGTTATTTCTCAATAAAGAAAGAAAATATTTGAGTTTGACCCAAAAAGTTTCCCAGAGCTTGGGGAAAACAAGAATTAAAGAAGAGGCTAGTAGTTTCCCAAATATTCTAAAAACAGATCAAATACAGATAGAACTTTCGTTGCTATAAATAAAATTAAGTAGTTCCTTTTGGATTTGTGTCCTATAGGAATATAAAGACAGGAGTTTTTAAATAACTTAATTTCTATTATCAAAGTAAATCCCGTTTATTTTAGAGATTCTAAAGATAGGAAAGCATAAATAAGAAAATTATGAACTTCCTGTTTTTATGCCTCTCCCTAGTCTCCACAAAGGCAGGTATTTGGCGGACGGGATGCAGTGGTCCCAGCTTCTACATGCAAAGCCCGACAACCTGGCCTCTGGACCCCTAGTCCACCAAAGTCACCTGAGCACTGCCATCAAGGCCCACATCACCCAATCCTCCTTAGCATATATATTTTTATAAAAGCACCATTATTTTAAAGCCCGCCGGCTACTCTAACTTTCCCTCCTATTTAAGTCCTAGGTTTTGAGTAAAACAATTATTTCCCTTTATTGAAGGGCCCATGGTACCTAAAAAAGGTGCTAAGACATGAGAAAGAGGCCAGAACTAGAAGAGAAACTCAACTTCCACTAAAACCACAACCCTCAAATTAAAATTTCCTATTAATCATAAGTCAGCCTCCCTCTCAGAGCACTGACTGAACTTCAAAGTAAGACTTTAAGTTTACCACTCTGGTGTCTAGTACAATTTCACAACACCCAAGGTCTTTGTTAGAAATCAAGAGGCGTGTTATTCCCATTAGAATATTATTTGAATGGAAATATATTAAAAAGAAATAAAGGGAAAAAGAAGCTTATAAAATACAGACTCCAGTTAAATTTTTATTTGTATACAAAAATATATTATAATGGGAAAAGCATATTACTGTTTTCAACTATATATAATTAATTACAAATATTTTCATAAAAGCCCTTTAAATTACAGGAAAGCTGTTTTTAGAGAAAATACAATATTAGCATGGGATGTCTGTTCTAATTCTCTTTAAGCAGGTAAACAAAGTCAGTTTCACCATCTAAATTGCCCAGAGATGAGCCTGATTTTAAGGAAAGCCTGAGAAGGGCCTGGTGGCAATAAATACTTGTCTCCATCACCTCTGGAAGCAAACTCTGTAGCTGATTTTACCCGGTCCTTGGAGCTTTGTAAAGTTTCTCCCTCTCGATAAAAGGAACCACAACTTCTCCTTGCTTCACATACCTGTAAATAGGAAATAGATTATTCAGCACCAAAATTTACTGGCCCTGTGCTTAACCAGATCACACCATCTCAACAGGCATCAAAGCACCAAACTTAATGGCAGGTTTCCCACGGCAAGTCTAATGAACTGGTATGACTGGGCTGCAATCTCCACAGAGCAGACAGACTTGCTGTATCAGTCTCATACAAATTGTGCTGCAATTACACTGATCTCTGTCAAAACAGGCCTTAGTCCTCTTATGTAGAATGGTACAGACTATGAGAAAGTAGGCATTAAAATCTTCAAGTGGAGAAGACACGAGGCCTTTCTTACCTCAGATGTAGGCCTGAGAGAGTGTTAAGAAAAGTTATTTTTAAATAACCAGGTTTAGACCTTATTTTTCATATTTTTACCTGGTTATTATCAGAGTGTAATATAAGATCTAATAGAAAAAAAAAGATTTTCTTATAGACAAATCAATTCTTTGTTGAAAAATTAAGGGGCTCGTCCAAAATTCTCTAAGCCGGCTCGATAACTGAACAAGGTCCCCCAAGAGTAGAGTTGCTGCAACTTCTCTCTCAGGTGTTCTCACTGGTCCTTCCCGACCTTGAAATCCTGTCTTTGAGAAACAGAGTGTGTAGCAGGAGTCTCGGGATAACCTTCTTCTAGACCTCTCCCCTCTATGTTCTTAAGATCTTCTATCTACAGTTCCCAACATTTTTGGTCACACAAAATGGGGTACCATTAGTTTAACTGCCAAATGAAAAACAAGATACTGTGTACTTGATCTAGGTCTTTCAGTAACTGGCATGGGCCTTTGGCTGGAACCAAAGCCAATTCTCTTTTGGGACCTAACCCTTTAGAAAGGAGACCTCACCGAGCTCATGTATCTAACTTGGGTAAATGTCCCTGGTCCATGAGATGGAACCTTCTGTCTGGTTAGCATGTCTGTGTGGTCGGTCCGCTCACTTCTTCTCTGGAAAGCATATTAGGCCACCATGATGAAGCTCCAATCTTGTTCTAATTACTCCTTCACTCTCCATTTCTCAAACAATAAGCCATTGTTTGCTGGTGACCTATTCTCCTGTTTGGAAAGGCACATCAATCTACTTTTACATAAGCTTATCCTCAGAATTTCTTTCTGAGCTACCAGAGTCCTGTTTCTAAAGCTAAAGTAGCCTTATAATGTAACTTTCTGCCTCCAGGCAAGCTGGTAAACATTATTGCACTTTATCAGAAGTGTCAGTCAGTCTTCTGTTTTTTGTTTTTTTCTTGCCAGGCATGTACTCACTTGCTAATGTCCTGTCAAGATCAGCAATAAAGTCTTCTAGCTCTTTCGTGTCTCCTAGTTTGGCTGAAAAGCAAGAGTTCGAGTTCAGTTTCCATCAAAGACAGCTGGTGTTCTGCCATTTTCCAGGATTATGCAACCCCATTCTGCATCTCTCCACCTTTAGGGACTTTATTGAAGAACGCCCTGCACCAAACCCACAACCTCTGCTCCAATGTTTACAACCAACACAGAAAATTATTCTCAGATTAGCCTAAATGTTTCTCATTTTTTAGTTCATCAGCACACACATATCCTCCTCCCCCATGCCCACCTGGAAGAATTTCCCTTCATTGCCTTAAAAGTTATGTGGGAGCAAGGGCAGGGAGGGGAGATAAAAAGTTCCTTTTTTTTTTTTTTTTAATGGTGCAGGATTTGAGTTACCAGTCAAAAATATTTGGTGAGAGAGAAGAGAGAACATGGCACTGTACAGAATGGACACCCAATTTCTGTAATTCCTGCTAAACTTCTCTTATTTGTGTTATGAACCCAGCCTGCAGCCTGAGAGCCCCTCCAGTACGACATGAATACAGTGCCACTGATCTTTGTCAGAATGGACGTGGGAAGGTGACATGGTGTTTAGGGGTCAGGACAGCCTTATCCATCCAGGTGCCTGCAGAAGTTAGTGAGTCCTTATTCTGACTTTTTTCCCTCTATATTCTATGTCCTTTTTCTGTATATCTCAACCTTTTGCTGCAGAGTTCTTCACTCATGCCTTCTCTGAACTGCATCACTAGACATTTTTTTTAATTAACACCCACTAGCTACAAATGGCTCATTGTTCTTAGCTTTTAAAGCCAATTTGCCACCAGGATTTTTGCCCTCTCTTAATTCCTGCCTCGTAAGGATCGGGTAGCAAATCTGTGCACATTTTAAGCTACTTTCTAGACTGCTGTCTCTCTGAATTCAAGTAGATCCATTACAGACCGAGGGCTGGACAAAGGCAGAGTCCCCAGTGGCTGCTAACATTGCTATGCCGAGGAGAGAATTTTAAAATGCCTCTTTTGAAAAACAGGGAAAATCTGCCTTAATGCCAGAGTGAGAAAAAGGATAAGGTCTTCATATTTCTTTTTAATGATGTTCCATTTTTCTTGCATTCTGCAACTATTTTCAGCAAGTATAACATTTCTTAAGAAAAAAACTCCTTTTGTTTTCAAAAGGACACTTGTCCAATATAACAGAACATTCAGCTCTCTAGCTGGAGACATTTTACTCACTCCAAAAAATAAGCAAGTTTGCTCATGCATCTTTAAAAACTTTTTAGGCCTATTAATATCACAGCTGAGACAGGCTGGAGCTGCTATTTTGAATTATGTTAGATCATCACTTTTCTCATTATGATGACCCATTTAATTGCTAAATGGGTAATCTGAAAGCATTAGTTTAATAGTTAATGCAATAAAAAGAATCCTACTTTCTGCAAAGCCTAACTGCTGAGTTTTAAATTCTAAAAGCAACCAGTCTGGAAGAGCACTGTCATTAGGCAGAGTCTTGATTATACCACAGGAGAGAGAAGAGAGTCTAAGTGTATACATCGTCTGTCTCCCTGTGAATTTGGTTTCCCATCCCTACCCCCCCAAATTATCTGATTTCATTTTCACAGCATACTCTACTTGTCCTACACATCTGGGGGAAGACTGGTCAAGGAGAAGGGAGAAGAGAGAAGGGTCTGAGAAGCACAGGGGAATAAAAAGGCAAAAAAAACACCCTCACATTCCAATGAATGAACTTACCTTTCCGAGGAGTGACAGAAGGAGAGAGCAGAGTTGGGGTTGAGTCTGTTGGAGAATTCAGCTTTTCGTCACTGAAGCTGAAACTGTTCCTGCAAAGTGAATCTGCACCTTTTCAGGAATGAAAAAGGTACCCGTTAGAAATGGTTTGCAGTCTAGTCTATTGAGAACCAACAGTTTATCTCCAAAAGGAGCAAAAGTTGTAAATTTAGAGAAAAGAAAGCATTTTGATTTCCAGATTTTATATTTATGCCCCCAAATGACTTGAGGCAGGAGTGTGCCTGCGTATCTAAGTGCACGTCTCCAACCAGGTGCCCCAGAGGCCTTTGCTTCTCTGAAAAAACAAAGGAATGAAGGAATCCACATGGTCACGCAGCCGCATCTGCAGCGCACAGGCGCTCACTGTCCAGGGGTCTACCTGGTTGCTCGGCCGGCGCATCATGTACCTGGTGAGGGATGTTGGGTGGTTTGGGATTTTAGACATAAGGAGTGATCGTCCCTGAAAAACGTCCCTTCCACCCTCCTAAACCCCCCAAAATACAAACATAAAGTTGAATCCCGTGACTGAATAATCCTCCCTGCCTGCTCAAGACAGCAGCATGGTTTTCCTGACAGCCTACATTCTGGGGATAAATTAGAGGGACAAAGATGATGACTTCTCCTGGGGGTTGTCTATTACAGACACTTGTAGCTATTTCATGCCTTCCTTTATTCTCGTACACCCGAAGACCAGAGCAAGAGCCAGGAAAGCTCCCAGAAGTAGACTGTGCCAGGAGTCAAAGGAACCTGCTCACCTTTGAAGTGCTCAGGCACCCTTCAGCAAGACAGTATCTGGGCCTCGGATTACCCATTAACAAAATGGGAAGGTGAGCTAACTAATCCTTCAAGTTCCTTCCAGCTCAGAAATTCTGAGATCCTACTTTTCTATGTCCTGCCAAAGAGGAGGAAACCAGCCCACGGAGGGCCCTGGCGTGTGACTGTGATACACAGTCAGCATGAGATGCTGCTGGCTGAACTGCACATACACAAGGGGCTCAAAGGCAGAGCAGGTGCTGGAAGCAGGATGTGGCCTCTGAGGTCAAGAAGGAACAGCCTCATTGGTTAAAACAAAATACAAAGCCAGCCAAGGCTGTAGTAGAGATGAGCTCTGGAGCGGCTCTTCAGGTAAGAGAGGGCAGCTGACTCATGGGGGCCTGGCCAGGTCCCAATCCTTCTTAAGATTCACTCCCTTTAATGCACCTGCTTCCAGTGCAGAAAGAGGCAGAAACATTTCTCTGTTCCCCTTAACTAAAAATGCTCATAACTGTCACATATGCCCAGGACACAAAGGGTTTTCAGGAGCAGAGGTTTCTGATCTTAAGAGAATCCTCTTCATCCCTAAAAGGCTGCTAAAAGTTCTCTGGCACCTCAGCTGTCTCCCTCTTCCTCTCACCCTCCTCTGGCCAGATGGCCATCTTGTCTTCCCGACACACACACACCCATCTTGTCCACTTTCCCAAAACTGCCCAACCCTCAGGAACTTTTCTTCTCTCAGAGATCCAGCCCCGGTCACCTAGCACCACCTTTTTTTCAGAACTTTCATGATGAATACCTACTGAGATTCAAAATGCTGAAGCTCAAACTTATATTTCCCAAAAAATGTATTCCTCAGAATAGTGGTCCCTGGAAAAGAAGAGCTGTGTGATCGATAAAGTTTGAGAAACACTGCTCACCTTGGAGATTACCACTGTCATTCCCTTTTAAAGTCCCTGAGAAGTCTGTGATCAAGAAATCAGCTTAGCCCTAACCCCAAGTTCACGTGACCATGGGACACCTGTTTTGTGGCTCCCTGTTACCATTTCTCAGGACACTTGTACTTGGTGCAGCTCAACGTAGGAAGCCCTTCGGCTGGCCTTGTTCTCTGAGCCCACTTCCAGAATAATCTGGATTTTCTCAAGGGAAAGCCTTTCCCTACACACAGGAAAGTGGTCATGCCTCCTGCACCCCTACAGCAGGGCATTGCTATTTATCACTGAACAATTAGGAGGAGAATCACCACAGATAGAACCTGAGAAACTTGTGAGGAGAAGTAAGACTAGGCGCAGAGAAACCAAGGCCATGTGCCCAGACTCCTCTGCCAAAAGGAAGGAATATGAGGCGCTCGGCACATGACTATTGGCTCTGAAGGACACCTAAGAGCATCATCCCCAGTCCTGGCCCAGAGGGCCAAACCCAGAGACTTGCTGACCCAGACCTCAGTGGCCACACCTCTGGGCTCTATCTCTTAGAAGCAGTGGCTCTTGAGAGCCAGTTTTACCACCACACCTCACTCCACCCCACCCAACACCAGCCCCTGCCCTTGCTCTGGATTCTATCTGTCATCTGCCACAGCCCTCCAGCAATTTTACATGCATATGTACTCCTCCTTTGGGAAGGGGAAACTCAAACTGTCTCTCCCTCCCTCCATCTCTCCCTCCTCCCTCAATGTAAGAAAATCAAATGCCATTGAGTCTTCAGTGAAGGAATGATCTAAACATGGAAAAGGCATTTGCAAAAAAAGGATTCCAGTGATGACTCAGGAAAAATGAGATGATTCAGGTGGTTTGAGGAAACTATGTAGAGAATGAGCCATAGTACCCTGACATCACAGTGCATCTCTTACCCTTTAAGGCCTGGTACTAAGTGCTTTCTTGATTCAAGTAGTTTCCTCAAACTAAAAAAGTACATAAATGAACTGACTTTTACTTGACAAACACAATGGCAAATCAAACTATTAAATGATCAGACGTTGCCTCTTGTCACTGGTAAATTCATGTAACTACCACTATGAGGGAGATACTAGTTACCATACCTCTCTGTATAAACATATATGCATGCAGGTTTCTCAGCACAGCATATGCTCACTTCCCCGCCCCCATCCCAAAGTAAACACACACACCCCCAAGCTCATTGCCACACCTTGATGTCCTTCTCCATGAGTTCTTTTAAGCCTCTTTTCGGAATTACAATGCACAATCTGGCCAAAAAATTGACTCCAGGCTCCAAAATGTTCAACCATTAAAAGGAAATCAACTTCCAGCATCCTCGAGCCAAACCTGCCCATAGTTTCTTTCCCTCTGTGGTCATATTCTGTATACGTCATTAATGAAAGAGCTGAAAAGTACAACCTCAAGAGCCCCCAAGCTACGCTGAGCCCAGCAGAAGCTGCCTCTACAGAGCTATGTGGCAGACGAGGCGGTGAGAAAGCTGTGTGACTATGCAAGTCATGTTCCACTTCCCTTCTAAGCCTCAGTTTCTTCTTCTGCAAAAGGGAACAATGACCTAGGGGCTCCACGTATGATACCAAGGGATTTCATGATTATATTCTAAAGTTCCAGGCAAAATGGAGGATAATATGCCCGGGAGAGGAAAGGTTCCCACAGAGACTAGATCAAGATTCTAGACCCAGGCGTCCTCCTCTTCTTCACATAGCAGCAAAACTCTTAAATTAAGTTCATTTTCAGAGACACTAGAACAAATCTCCTGAGAACAAGCCACCAACACAGAAGTAGTCCTCTCTTCACCCTTTAGCCTATAATGTTTCAATCCACACACACCTTCATTAGGCACCTGCAATGAATAAGATCCCGCCATGCTGGGCACTTAAGTACATAAAAGGCCCGACTTGCTATCCTTTCCACTTCCCCTGGAACTCCATTCCTCACAAAGTCACAGTCAGTTATTCTGATAAGATGACAACAATGTGTCACTGGTTGATCATATATATATATGTATATATGTGTGTGTGTGTATATATATATATATATCTGGGTATTACTGCCCACTACAGGATCAGATGCCGCTATTAAAAGAGGGTTAAGGGACCATAGCAGTGGTGATTTGGGGAACCTTGGCAGGTGGCAAGAGTAGGTATTTTAGGGCCTTGTGGCACTTACTTCAATCAGCTATAAAGCCCCATCTCACAAGCATCCCAAAGTCCATTAGAAATGCTTCTAGCAAGTCAACTTAGTATCTTAAAGCCAGGAACCTCAAAATCAGGCACCAAATTTTCTAAGACATCATGAAAAGAAATGTAAACATATTAAATACACAAACATCCAGCTTTAGAGCACCAGCAGAGCTTGAGAGACTCAGCTGCATAAACAGGCCTGTTTAAAAGGTAAATGTGCTTTCTTAGTTTGGGAGCAGGGAGAAAGGTAATTTCAGGTTAGCACCAACAAGTGATGCTCCAGAGGGATGTAAAACCACAGACATAAACCTTGCCTAGAGCTCCTGTAAATATAGAATAAGCCCACATGTTTAAGGCAAACAAACTATAGTAATTAAATGAGAAAAAGAAAGCCTTGGACCTGTTTCCCTTTTGCCACAGGGAATGGTGAGTATATGGGGTGGAGGGGAGACCTCCTCCTCCAAATCTAAATTCTGACAGCCTGACTGGAAGTGGGATAGAATATGAAAGAGTCGCCTTATTCGGTTTCCCCACTGTTGCCCCACCTTCCCTCATTGACTGCTCAGTCCCTCTGGACACCTCACCATCAGAGTGAAACCTGTCAGCCCCTGGAATCCTGGCACAGTGCCAGGGCAAGCTGAGGGCACCCGACTCCTCACTCTTTCAGGACTTGGACAAGTTCAGCTTCTAGTTGTGATGATATCTATGCCACATCAGCAGGTATGCGCCCTGTTATGGTGGCGCCCTGTTATGGTGGCACCCAGGGTCCAAGGTCATTCTTTCAGTGCCAGGCTCTAAGAGTCTAGACAAATATAAACAGCCATTCTACGTCTTGCACTTGCTAAAGAAACCAGTTCCTTAGTCCTTAAAATGACCCCACTGTATCTTCACAGTCCCAGCCGACACAATAGACTTTGGACCTTTCCTGTTAAACTGAAAGATAATTCCTACCGCAAAGGAAAAACTAAGCAAGACTTCACTACATCAAAGTTATAAGTTCATGCCATTTTTCAAATTCAGGTTAATATTATAAACTTCTTATGAAATCAACCAAGAGGAACAAATGAACAAATTGGTTAAAATTTAGTAGTTATGAGATAAAACTTCATTAAACACTTTTGAGAAGTCATAATGTACAGCTATAGCTTTGAAAATACTAAAAAAAAGTCTTTAATAATAACTTCAAACCAAAGATGTTTACTATTCCTGAAACATGTCTGAGTATCAAGTTTGAACAACACTGCCCTCACTCCTAATTGCACTGCCTTTTTACTGAGGTTAAAATTACTCCCACTAAAGTGCTTGATATTACCTGCTGGAACACAAGTCCAGGGAAAGGAACAAGGTTAATTTGCTTAGATGACCCACCCCCAATTCAAATGCTAACCCCACAATGAAGTTATCCTGCAAATTGTTCTTTGGGCCCACTTCTTATCTTAGGAGGAATACCTATAAGGGGAACAGGAAAAGAGTATTTCCTTATTAAATTTCCGTTCTCTTCTATCTAAGTAACTCGCTCTTTGAATAGAAGAAGAAATGTGTATTTCTTTCTTTTAGATGCAAGTAGCCTAAATTCTTTTTTATGGAGAAAAGGAAGTTTCTTCAAAAAACAGGGATGCAATAAGTACATCTTTAGAGCAATCAAGCTATGAAAGGTAGAGTGAAAGATCAAGGTAACAAGGATTTAAAGCTTTCAACATAATATTTTCAGGCAAGATACTGACTGAAAGGTATCTGATCAATGTTACACAGCATGGTACATGCACTTTAGTGCTTTGTTGAAAACATTAAACAGAGCAAATGTTTTTTCTCAGTCATGAGCTTATAGATACTTCTAATGGTATCCTTTTAATATTATAGAAACACTGAAGTCTACTCATCGCCCTGGGCACTAGTGACCCAACTAGATGACCACTGTCTTGAAGAGACATCGACAACACATCCACCATTAATAAACAGACACTGATTAGGGTTCCATGGAACTTCAGTCTATTCCTGAGAACCTGGTTCCCATTCCAGCCAACCGGCAAGATCTTAGAAAGCCACATGGTTCTGCTACCTTATCAGAATAATAGAGATAACAGTGCCTATCTTATAGGACTAGAGTAGAAACTGACATGAGATAACACACTTAAAGCACAGCAAAGAGGTCCCTAAGGGAAAAAGCGAATAAACAATAGGAATCAGAATGAGGGCTTGGTAGAGTGAGCTGCTGTTATTCTCATCCAGATGTTGCCTTTTGGTGGACTAAATTTCAGATCTACCTCTCTCAAACATTCTCTTCCACAGAAAAACATCAAACAGACAAATGATTAAAACAAATGTCTGTGCTCCACTCTTGGCAGCTATTAAAATACACATATTATGCTTCCTCAAGAAATTACCATTTAAATACACACTGCTCCTGCCAAGACTATCTAACCAGTCGTGTGGGAGACAAGCTATACTATAGAAAAAACTCATGTCATCAGTCTTCTTTTCGCCCTCTCAATTACTTCTCTAACCACCAAACTAAGGGTTAGTTTAACAGTTAACAACAGAAGCAGAAAGGAAAACACATACATATACCCAAAGAAAAACTACAGACTATTATTCCAAATATCTCCTTCAAAACTGTTTAAAAATGTGCTTTGAATGCCTCTTCCGAGCTCCTGAAAACAGATCTCAGATCTAAAATCCTACCCAGGGGGAGCTGCAATCACCCATGAATGGGGGAGCTCGGGCTGTATTCAGCTGAATGTGGCTGTGCCTCAGAAGGAATTTCTTTGCAATAGAGCGCCAGTGGACACACTGTCCCTGCTTTCTTTCCCGTGGGGTAGAGAATTTGTGCTTGATGAATAATTTACTCCATGCCCCAGGAGAAGGATATATATTTAAGTTGCCCATAGATATTGAGACAAATTTCAAAAATTTTAAATTTTCCTTTGAAATTGCAAATAGGTAGCATGGCCATTAGCAACAAAGTCCAAGAATGCAAAATGAAAAATTAACAGTGTACTATTATATTCCCTTTTACCCCAAAAGCTGCAATTAGATCTAACTCTCAGGCAGGGCTGCCAAGGAAACTCAAACTGGAACTCGGGTTTCTGACTCAAACCATGAAGACAGTGGCGAGTGCCCTTTATCCCTTTTTAGGAGACCAACTCATGTTTAAGTGTAGAACACTCTCTTTTCTCTGCAACAAGGGAGAGTTTGTGATTTCGAAAGAAGAGAATCACAAGGAAAGGTCATTGCCTTTACTTCCACTGTCAAGGACAGCAAAAGAAGCGACATCCACACTTGTAACTCATCTAGGGATTGAAGTCTCAAGAATGACCCAGAAGAATTTAAAAATCACTTTGAAAAATTATAAGCAATCCAGGATTTGAAAATCAACAATCACATATTATTGAAAAGTCCCCTATTTGCTGTTTGGCACATAAACAGGCACTCATACATAATCTTGCAGGACATTTGAGTTCCTGAAACAAGCTGACTCTCTTTGTGTACTGGTCATTTAGGGCAGAGAGACTATTATGAGAAAGATCATTAGGGAGCACCTCTGTACCCCTCTGCTCTCTGACTACCCCCTCCATACTAGGCAGGGGTCAGTAGATCTCTGGTGGATGTGCCTAAAGGAAGAGGGATAATTTGTAAAATACTTGAACTCAGCTGTGCCAGGAAGTTTCAAAACCCCCAGGTACTAGAGCAGTGAGTCTGGTTGCTCAGGGCCAGAAAAAAGTGCAAGAACTTATTTCAGAAATCCCAAGAACATCAGCTTATGAAACTTCTCCTGATTTCACAAATGTTTTCCCCACTCCCATTCCTACAGTACTTGCCACATATCGTCCAAAAAGTTAATGCTGAGAGTAGAGAGAAGGTGGAAGATAAGGGAGAGGAAACTGGAAAGGCCTGGGTTGAACCCAGGAGTGCTCTCTGGCAGACTGGGGGCAAGCTGCTTAAATCCCTCCTGACTCATGACACCTACGGTGGCTGGTAGTCCATCCAGCCTGCTGGCCCAGAGGTTTTGTCCCCCACTGGGCTACCACCCTGGAAACTCAACTGTCCAGTCTCCTAAAGACAGCCAGGAGCTTCAGGGTTTACTGTGCCGGGCCCCGCCCCTTGGCTTATCGGTAAACAAACTGAGATCCAGGCAATAGTGCTCTTTCCTGGGCAGCCTCCCGGGAGTCCCCAGGGCCCCAGGCACTGTCCCGGAGTACTGTCCACACTTACTCTCGGAGTCGCTGAAGCCGCTGCTGTCGCTAACGCTGGCGCTGCTCCTTCGCTTCATGCGCTCCAGGTGTTCCTCGTAGTGGAAGTGACGCTCGTGGAAGGGTGATGAGAAGTCGGCCAGCACCGCGTCAAACTCGCACAGCGCATCGGTCAGATCCCCCGCGGTGGCGGAGTCTAAGGCCGGGGCTGAGGGCAGGAATGGAGGTTCTCAGGTGGTAGGAGGCAGGCGGTCACCACCATTACCGAGGACTACACTCACTGCGCGCTTGCCAAGTGACAGCCACGTGGTCGAAGCTGTTACGTACCTTTTATCTTTTAAACCTCTCAACTACTTCCCAAGTGCCTTCTATTAGCATGCCCACTTTGAGATGAGAAAAGTGAGTCTCTGCCTGGCCCAGCGAAGCTGCAGACTGTTTGGTCACCCAGTTAAACGGCACAGCCCAACTTTTCCACTGTCTGGTACTTGTCCCCACGCTCAGGCCTCTGGGCGTGAGCGAACCTGATCACTGTGGGAAGACTGAGTCAGGCTGCACCCGTTACGTGTGGGGCTGGAATCCCCAGACCGGCGTGGAAAGGGAGGCTGAACCCGCCAGGGGCAGGGTCCTGAGAGCGAAGATTGGGAGGCCAAGGTGAGGGATAAAGGAACGACATGGGCTCCCCCTTCGTTTGTCATCCTTCGGCAGGGCCAGGACTGTAAGGGGATCCCCCTACTCACCTGCAGCCGCGGCCGCCGCGGAGCTGCTCTGCGCAGAGGGCGGCTTCATGGGACAGGTTTTGCCGGGGCTGACCTGGGGACCACGTAGATGTTCGCGCGGAGGCCGGAGTAACCCTGGCCTCGCTCTCCCCACTGCGAGCCGGCTCTGCCTATTGCCTTCGCCTTGCCGCGCCGCTTCCAGCACGGTCCGCTCGCCCCTCTTTCTCCAGTGCCCGCCACCAGCCAGAGCAAGCCGCCAGCGCTGCTGCCTTATAGCCGCGGGCGGAGGCGAAGGCGGGGCGGGGCGGGGCCGGGGGAGCGGGGAGAGGGGAGGCCTACGAGTCTGTCCCAGCACTGCAGCGGCAGGACACGCCCCTATACCACCCCCCACTCGGCACCACCCTCGCCACGTGCCCGGCTGGGGAACCACAGTGAGGTGGAGTCCCAGAGCCTGGGTTACAGCCCCAAATATTTACCCGCCGCTTTCCCGCGCGCTCTAACAACTTGACCCATCAAATTGTCTTTGGCGTCCCCAGAGCTCCAAAGAGTCTACACTTCTGTTCCTTTGCTTCCCTCGCTGTATTCCTAATCTCCTGGGCCTCAGTTTCCTCATCGGTGAAATGGTAGCGCTGAGCCTGCCTAGATTGCTGTGATGAATAAAGTAGCTGAAGGCTATGAGACACCAAAGAAGCAAAAGGTATCTCCAACAAGCCCCCAACCCCTATTCCCCAAGGGGTTTAAGGATTGCTGGTGAATGGAATAGAGAATTAAGGGTCAACAGGAACAAAAGTTGGTGGGGTAGAAGCCTTTATGACCTTAATTGCTTCCATCCTAAAGTTGGGGGGGGGGTAGAGGGGAACTCGCCTAGAGTCCTGGGTGTTCACACCAGCTACCGAGTTTGTTAGGGGAAGAAATTATTCCATAGAAGCTGTTCTGAGCTTCTATGAAGCTCGGTGTCCACCTGAGCTACCCTGACCAGCAACCTGACTGGGGGACCAGTGATGGCCATGAATAACTCCCCGCTCCTGGGACGCCCTAGAGCTTGTGCTGCCTAATTCGGTAGTTACTTGCCACAGGTGATTATTTAAATATAAGCAATTACAAAAGTACAAAATGAAAACATACAGTCCTCAGTCACACTAGACACAGTTGAAGTGTTCAATAGCCATCAATGCAGGGTCTCCTGACCATAAACCGACCTCAGAGAAAAGCAAGACAATTTAAGTATCAGGTCCTGGCATGTATCATTGCCAGCCCCACAGCAACCCTGAGAAGTAGAAAAACTCCTTCTGCTTTACAGGTGAGGAAACTGAGGCACAGACAACTGTCTGCCAGTAATGTAGTGATGAAAAGACAAGTCTGTTTTCAGAGCCATGCCCTCCCTTCTTCCCCTGTATTAGCTGGAGAACTGAGCAGCCAGGAGGAAGAGCCTCCAAACAAATGAGCAGTTGGCCTAGAATCCACTAGGCAACACATTTGCATCTTTCATTTTCTTTTTTCCTCCTCTTTTCCCCATCTTCCCTTTTAACTAGTTTTCCCTTTCTTTCTTCCTTCTTTGTCCTCGACTTGCCCATGGCACCTACTGGTGATGCTCTGTGCTAAACCAAGAATCAATCAATTTGGGACCTTAGACCAAGGTGCTGCCTTCCATATGCAGTTCTCATCTTGGCTAGGACTAGGATACATGCTACCGAACACCCCAACCTGGTCCTTGCATCATAATTCAGGGTCTCTCTTAGCTAAGGCAAGCTCATCTTCAAAAGAGCTTATAAAACAGCCCCACTTTTTAGCAGCCACACTAACTGACTGCATCTCTACCAGGAGAGATTCGTTGTTGCTGTTATATACACCCCACTAAAACAGTTTGACCCAGCACTGGGGAGATGGATAGGTAGGAGGCCAACTCAAACTAATATCTCCTGTAGGTTTAGAGGCACTATGGTTATAAAGAACTACTGTTCTCTTTTTCCGAGTTATAAATGTAAATTCAGAAAATTGACGATAACACTCTATAGAGTATTGAGAACACATTAATTTTTGTCATTTTTACTTCAGATATTTTTTGAGATATAGCTTAGTTAATGCAAAAAAGTACACAATTGTTGAGTGTACAGGTTGGTAAATTTTCACCTATGTATACACCTGTATAATTACCAGCAAGTTCAAGATGTAATATTTTATCACCATCTAAAAGGGTCTCCATTTCATTTTCCAGGCAATTGCACCCCAGAAGTAACCCTTATGGTAGCTCCTATTCTGAACTCTGTCACCAAATTTTGCTAGTTCTTCAACTCCTTACAATCATACTATTTTTATTCCTTTACATTTTGCTTCTTTTGCTTATTCTAACATCATGAGATTCATCCATATTGCTGCACTATTAATCCATCCTCCTGCTCATGGACTTTTGAGTTGTTGTTGTTATTGCAAATAGTGGTGCACTGAACGTTCTTGTACCTCTCTCCTTATGTACATGAATAAGAGTACCTAGGATATATAGGTAAAAGTAGAAAACCAAATTAGTTTGATTAATTCTAATCATTGGATGTTATAATTAAAGCTCATGTGATGTCTTATTATTTTTCTTTTGATGCACATATATACTTATTTCTCTTGAGTTTATACCAAGGACTGGAATTTCAGAATCACAGGACAGACATAGGTTAAGCTTTCAAAGATACTGACAGTTTTCTGAAGTGAGTGGGTGAATCTACACTCCCACCAGCAATGTGTAAGAATTCCAGTTGCTTTGTATTTTTGTCAACATATGACACTGTTTGAAAATAGACACACAGGCCAATGTAATTGAACTGAAGACCCAGAAATAAAGCCACACATATATGGACAACTAATCCATGACAAAGGAGCAAAGAATGTGCACTAGAACAAGGAAAATCTTTTCAATAAATGGTGCTGGGAAAACTGGACCACTATATGCAAAAGAATGAAACACAGCATACACAAAAACCAACTTAAATGGATAAAAGACATGAATGTAAGACCTGAAACCATAAAATATATAGAGGAAAACACAGGCACAACACTCCAAGGCATACATCTCAGAAATATCTTTGAGGACTCATCCCAAGAAACAAAGAACATGAAAGAAAAGATAAACATCGAAAGAAAAAGCTTGGTCAGCAAAAGAGACAATAGCCAAAATGGAGACATCATACAGATTGGGAAAAAATATTTGTACTCCACACAACTAATAAGGGACTGATATCAAAGAAATCACAAAGAGCTTACACAATTCAACAAAAACAAAGCAAACAACCCAGTCAAATAATGAGCAAAACTTCTCCAAAGAGGAAATGCAAATGGCCAACAGGTATATGAAAAAATACTTATAATTAGGGAAATGCAAATCAAAACCACAATGAGATACCATCTCACACCAGTGAGAATGGCCCATATTAAAGAAACTGGCAACAACAAATGCTGGCGATGGTGTGGAGAAAAAGGAACCCTATTATGCCGTTAGTGGGAAAGCAAACTGGTCCAACCACTGTGGAAAGCTGTGTGGAGGTTTCTCAAATTACTAAGAATGGAGCTACCATATGACCCAGGAATTCTCCTCCTAGGAATTGATCCAAAGGACACAAAAATATTAATTTGAAAGGAAACCTGCACTCCTTTGTTTATCGTAGCACTATTTACAATAGCTAAGATATGGAAACAATCTAAAGGCCCCAAAACAGATGAATGGATCAGAAAGACATGGTATATATATGCAATGGAATACTATTCAGCAACCAAAAACGATAAACTCAAGCCATTCACAGCAACATGGATGAAGGTAGAAGAGATTATGCTCAGTGAAATACATCAGAAGGACAAGCCAAAATATTGGATGGTTTCACTTATAGGAAGAATATAGGGAAAACAAAGGTTAAAAAAAAAAGACAAAACTTGTAAGCAAACTACAGATCTGAGGCAATCAACAGATGAGGGGAGGGAGATGGGTCAAAAGAGGGGAGGGAAGAGCAAAAGGGATTATGACGACAGTTCATGTGTGATGTGGTGGTAGGAGATTTATGGGGACTACTCCTGAGCAGAGAAATCAAAAATTGTACAAAATAATGTACAAAAATGAACAATGTGAGAAAATAAAAGAGTAAAAATTTTTAAATGACACTGATTTGTCAATTTTAGTCATTCTGATGAGTAACTGGCTTCTTACTATGGTTTTTTTTCTTTCCATCATCTTCCTAATTCAACTGGCCACCTTTTCATATATTTCAAATATTTTTTTAAGTTTATTTTACTTATTTATGCATACAAGAACTGGGACCTAGGCCAGAGGTGCAGGAGGTGAGAAGGTTCACCAGAGACAGAGTGGGGAACAGAACAGGCAGATCTACTGAAATACACTGCTGAGGGGAGCAGCGGGTGAGGCAGGAGAGGTCTGCTGTGCTGTGTGGGTCAGCTCCCTAGCCAGGGATTGAACTCATGCAGCAGTGGCTGGCAATAGCTTGATAGCACTGAGACTTTAACCCCTGCGCCACCAGGGAGGCCCTCAAATATTTTTTAAATTGAGGCAAAACTTAACACTAGTTTCAGGTGTACAACATAATGATTCAATTTTTGCATAAAGTGTGAAATGAGCACAATAATTCTAGTTAGCATACATCACACCATTACAGAATTTTTTTCTTGTGATGAGAACTTTGATTTACTCTCTCACCAACTTTCAAATATACCATACAGTATTATTAACTAGAATCACTAAGTTGTACATTACATCCCCATTACTTATTTTATAAATAGAAGTTTGAACCTGAAGAAAAGGTTCAAATATTTCTTAACAGGAGAAATAGAGTAACAAAGTTGAAATTCCCTGGCTCCCAGAGACAACCACTACCCATGAATTTGGTAAGTAGCTGCCCAGCTTATATTCTTGTACCTAAACTATATTTATATGTTTACATCAAAAGTACATAGTATTGCTTAATGTGGTTTTTAAATTTACATAACTACTTTCATGCTGCAACATGCTGTTTTCACTCAACATTGTGTTTACATATGTTGATACACAACAATTTAGTTTCTTCATTTTATACACCAGATAGAATTCCACTGAATGACTACAGCACAATTTATCCACTTCCAGTAGATGAACACTTCAGTTGTTTCCAATTTTTCTCTATCACAAACAATACTGAATCTGCATCTCACCTAGCTCTTAGTGCATGTCTGAATCCACTTTTGTATCACCTTGATTACATCCCTAGAACCAGATGAAAGGCAACAACTAAACCCTTTGTTCCTTAAGCTTTCCAGATGGGTTCCATTTTCTATTCTAGGGCCTCTTGTGGCCCCCAACCACTTGACCATGGTGATGAAGACAAATGACCTCTCTATTCAGGTGTGACCTTCCTCACTGATGAAGGGTCAGTGGTTCACCTAAATTAACCATAACATCTTTACAGTGAGATTTACAAGCATTTCAGGTTCTAGAAGATCATTCGGTCACACAGGTCTCCTTTCACAAAAAAGACTTGAGGTAGCTTGTGATGTTGAAAAAGGACAAACACAGCTTCCTACTTTTTAAAAGACGAGTTCTTTACTTAATTGGCATCTCACCCCCCTGTACATCGTTGACCACATTCCCCCTATCCTGAATATCCATCTAATTTCCTGTTCATTTCTTCTAAGGGCCCTGATGGATCCTTTCTGAATAATTAAACTTTGAGAGTCCCAACAAGGTCTCTCCTTGACCTTTTCTTTTCACTTTACACTGTTGCTGGTTCACTACATCCCCCTTTTCAAGATTACAACTATCAGTACAAGCTTTCAAATCTCTATTTCCAGACATGATTGCTTTTTTCCTCAGTCTCTTATATCCAGTCACCTTTAAGACTCTTAGCATTCCCTAGTGTAGAAGAAAAGTCGAGATATTTCCTACTATCAGTTCTCTCCTGTCTTTTAGCTATAAATAGGTAGACCCAGGGCTCCTGAAATAAAGACTGTATTTCTCAGCTTCTCTTGCAGGTAGGTGTTGTCATGTGACTAAATTCCAGACAACAGGTTTTGAGCAGAGGTATCCCAAACAAACCTCTGGAATGCATCCTTGAGGGAAGGGGTAGGCACCTTTGCCCTTACTTCTTTCTAATGGGATGGAAACTAGATTTTACACCACAAGATGGAAGCCATGTATTATATATCATGGAGCTGCCAAACCAGTGAACCCTAGACTATAAACACCTGCATGAGAGAAAAAAGTATCTTCTGTAAACCACTATTTTGGGGGTTTCTGATCCTTACAAACGAATGCAATACTAATGCCTAATATCTCACATGAACCTCACCAGGAACCCATCAACTCTGGTCTTAAAATTTTAAGAGATGATCATTTCCTCATTGTTTAAGCAAGCCTGAGTTGTGTTTCAGATTGCATTCATTTTCTAGGGCTGCCTTAACGAAGTATCAAAAACTGAGTGATTACAACAACAGAAATGTATTCTCTTACAGGTCTGGAGACTGAAGTACAAAAATCAAAGTGTCTGCAAGGTAGGTTCCTTTTGAAGGATGAAGGAGAATGAGTTCTATGCCTCTCTTCTAATTCTGGTGGTTTATGGGCAATCATTGCTTTATAAGATGCACTATCCTCGTCTCCACTTTTGTCTTCACCAGTGTTTCCTCTATGTGTCTTGGACTATCGCTCTTTTCATCTTATAAGGACACAGTCATAAGATTAGGGTCCACTCTAATTCAGTATGCCCTCATCTTAACTTGATTACATCTGCCAAATAGCATTTCCAAGCTGGGTTATAGTGATAGGTAACAAGGCAAAATGTCAGTGCTTTAATCATACCGAAAAATCCCAGGAATACCAAGATTTCTCCAGGTCCTGGGGGGGGAGAGGGAGGGAGGGGTCACATTTCCACTCACATAAGCCCCAAATCGACCTACAGTAGTCAAAATCATCATAAAGAAAGTTACACACCTTAATTTCAAGACTTCCTATAAAGTTACAATTGTTCAGTCTGGCCAAGAATTGGCAAACACACCAATGAAACAGAATAAAGTATGGAATAGATACACTCATATCTGGTAACTGAGTGATTAGGAAGGAATCAATACAATTTAATGAGGAAATTAAGTCTTTTCAGCAAGCAGTGCTGTAATAACCGGATATCTGCACAGAAAAATTTTTACTGTGGTATCTACCATACATTCCACACAAAAATTAATTGGCAATCGACCTAAAAGTAAAAACTGTAATTATACAGTTTCTAGAAGAAAACAGGTAATATCCTTATGACTTTAGTGTTTGGAAAGACTTTTTAGACCAGATACAAAAGGCAAAATTATTTTTTAATTGAAATCAGGACACTAAAATTTTAAATTTTTCTTCATCCAAGACAGTATCACAAAAAGAAAAAGACAAGCCACAGACTAGAAGACAATATTGAAGTACATACATCTGACAAGGACCTGTTAAAAGAGATTATACAGAACGTCTACAAACTAAAAATAAAAGTTTGTAGTGTGCCTCTAGGGAGGGACACACTGAAGTTTTGTGTGTTGATTTAGTGGCCGTTTCCAGGATATATACATCTTCAAAACTCATTGAACTGTACACATGAGATTTATGCATTTCATAGAAAACAAACCTCAATTAAAAAAATTTTAAGCAGGAGTAATTATGCAATTTGCCTTTCCTGATTATCAAGATCTCCTATCCATTAGCTCTATTTTATTGCTCTTTTCAAGAGCAAGCACACAACTCTCATCCATTCCAAATGCAAAAAATAATCACCGTCTTCAAGCCAAAATGTCAATGCTTTAACCATACTGAAAAATCCTAGGAATGCTAGGATTTCTCCAGGAAACAAATGTCCCTGGTTCAGTCTATAGGAAGGAAGAGAAGCATCCCTGGCACCTGACCTGTATCAGACCCTTTAATTTCCTCTCGGTCAGTCCTCTTGACAAACCCATTATGTCATTAGTAAGATCTCCATTTTACAAATGAGAAAACAGGTCCAAAGATTCAAAGAATCTTTCTGGCACAACCCAGCTAAAGGAAAACAGGGTCTGGTTCCTTACAGTGCCCTAGCTCCTGGCACTGTATCTCTTCCTGGCAAGCACCATCAGTGATAGAGAATAAATGAGGCAATGAATATACGCAGAATATTCCAGAATTAAGAGCATACCCTAAAGAAGGCTCAGATGAGACTCTGAAAAAAAAAAAACAGGTTTTTCCATAATTACCAAAATATGGAAACAACCAAGACATCCTTCAGTAAGTGGATGGGTAAATAAACTATGGTACATCCAGACAATGGAATATTATTCAGTACTAAAAAAAAAAAGAGTCATCAAGTCATTAAAAGATAGGGAAGAAACTTAAATATATATTACTAAGTGAAAGAAGCCAATCTGAGAATTCTGCATGGTGTGTATGAGTCCAACTATGTGACATTCTGAAAAAGGCAAAACTCTATAGATAGTGAAAAGATCAGTGGTTACCAGATGCATAGATACAGGAAAGAATATTTTTAAGGCAGTGAAAATACCCTATCATACTAATGGTAAATATATGTCCTATTTGTCCAAACCCATAGAATATATAACACCAAGAGTGATCACTAATGTAAACTATGGATTTTGGGTGCTAATGATGTATCAGTGTAGGTTCATGGATTATAACAAATGTTTCCTTCTGATGGGGCTGTTGATAATGAGGGTGGATGTGCATGGAGTCAGGGGAGGTGGTAGGGGTGAGCAGAAGGTATATAGAACTCTCTATACTTTCTGTTCAATTTTGCTGGGAGCCTAAACCTGCTCTAAAAAAATAAAGTCTACTTTTTAAAACTGAGTAGACTGGGGGCCTCCCTGATGGCTTAGGGGTTAAGTCTCAGAGCAATCACCTCTATGGCCTGAGTTCCAACCCTGGCAAGGGAGCTGACCGCCATGGTGGAGCACACCTCTCCTGTCTCACCTATTGCTCCCCTCAGCAGTGTATTTCAGTAGAGCCACCTGTTCTGCTCCCCACTCTGTCTCTGGTGAATCCTCTCATCCCACCCTACCCCTGCACCTTTGGCCTACACTCTATGCCAAAAATAAATAAATAAATAAAAACAGATTAATCAAGGCAGAGAAAATAAAGGATCTTTTAAAGAAGGAAAAAATCTCAATGTAAGAAAATTGACATACAATAAACTACACAAATTTAGAGTATACAATTTCTTAAGTTTTGACACATGTCCTCAAGACTGTAAGCACAGTCACCACCCCTGAAGGTATCCTCTGCCCTGCTGTAATCTCTTCCTCCTTCCATTCCCCCCAGTGAACTACTTTCTGTCACTATAGTTGACATTTTCTAGAATTTTACAGAAGTTGTATCATACAGTAGAGACTCTCCTTCTGTAATTAATTTAATATTCATCCATGTAGTGTGAATAGCTCACTCCTTTTCAATGCCAAGTAACATCTTGTTGTATGGATGTATCACAAGCTGTCTATTCACCTGTTGACAGACTTTTGTGTTGTTTTCAGTTTAAGTTATTACAAATAAAGCTGATACACAAATACAAATAGCTGCTTTTGTTGCTCTTGGGTAAATGCCTAAAAGTAAAAATAAAACTGGATCACATGGTTGGTGTGTTTAACTTTTTAACTCCTAAGGAGGAAAAAAGTTCTTTACTGTGATTTTAAACCAAAACAACACACAGCACTTCTCAGGCAGACTCAAGGAGTTTCTCTTCATTGAAGTCCTAGAACTTTTTGCTGCCACCATCTGGGGAACAAAAGAGGAGATATCCCCAGAAGATCACTCTGGCCACCAGGATTTGCTTTCTCTCCTCTCTCCAGCAGCGCTGCCCCTCACGCCATCATTCTGACTGTCCATTCACTAGCCATTTAGCTAATCTGATTACAGGTGAGGACTTTCAGGTGGTTCAAGCCACAAGCATAACTCACTGGAGAGAAAAAGGAAAATGGTTTAAAACTGCTTTCCAGCCTATGATAGTATCCTAATGTCACAGAGGTAGTAGAATTTTAACGCTAAAAACGAGCTAGCACTCTCTCTGCAACCCAAACCAGCTTTACAAGGTGGGAAGTATGCAACAGGTGTTTCTGCCCACTGTCTGCCATATGGTCTATGTGAATATCACACGCATTTCTTTTAGTCACAGTAACTGCAAAGATGCAGTTGCTTCATGAACTAAGGGTCAGAAGACCTGGGCTCTGGTGCTGGCAATTAAACCACTGTGTACAGGACATGAAACCTTTCTGAGTCTCAATTTCTTATATATCAGAAAAAAAAAGAAGAAAAATGAGAAACAAAAAAGAAAAAAACCAGAAAAACAAAGCAAAAAGGAAATAAGAAAAAAGTATATGTAAGAAAAACAATTTGTTTTTAGCTTTGTGGATGTTTAAATAAGTTGAGCCGTGCAAAAATCCCTTATAAGCTGTCAATATGCCACAAAGGTAAAATGCTTGCATTTACAAATGTATTAGCAAATAAAAACAACTATGCATTAAGACTTTTCTACATGGTATTCCAAAAACTCAAATCTATCTCATACGTGCAACTCAATATTGCTACTGGGTTAAGGAAAAGCAGATTTTGGCCAACCCCAGTAGATCAAGAAGCTGAGCCACAGAAAGGTTAATTGAGATCCCAAAGATCACCCAGGAGTCCTTTTTTGAGCAAGTTAGAATCTGGCTTTAATTTCTGAGGATACGTTCATCTCTTTATCACTACATTGCCAGCAGTGTTTCTCTGCACTGTCATATACCCCTAAATGTGGAGATCTGCCTCTACCTAGAAACTAAATGCTGACTTCTCCCTTTCACCACAGAGAATGATTAATTCCTATGCTTGATTACTTTATAAAAGGTGTTAATCTATGATAAAGACCACTTGGTTCAAATATACAGTCCAGTTTCATTAAAATACAATAAACTAACAATATTTAATGCAAGAGATTATTTTTGTCATTGTTCGGAAAAGAAAAGATACATAGATCAAAATCTTCAGAATGGGCCAAATCTTCTTTTGACCCTTATTTTTCTCCTTTGTCTTCACCTTCACATTGTCAATCCCCACTACCCAAAGTCTATTACGGATGAACACCTGATTTGGGCTGAGATTGTGGACATTGCTGTAGCTATGAAGCAGTTAAGTCATGGCCCTCTGAGAACTAAACAGTGAAATTTCCACCTTCTACATCCCATGATATTGCGTAGGCCATTGTATAGACTACTTTAGTCTTCCCTGTATTCTAACACAGATACTTATGTGAGTAGCAATGAAAAAATGAGCAAACATCTAAACTCAGTTGACATACCACCAGCATTATGTGTGTGGAAGGAAGTGGAGAGAAGAATGCAAAATTCCTTTCTGAGTACTATCCTTTACCAGATTCTCCCATAGAGAACACTTCTAGATGACCATATTAATTACAATGAAATAGGAATAAGGCAAAGATATGTTTTCAATGATAAAAGCTATAAGAGTTCTCAAGGCTGTGGAAGCAACACTATTCATGGCCTCACTTGGGGTGGCGGAGAACTTGCTGTAAAGTATCCCCATGTCTCTCCAAATGAATGATACTTTAATCCTCTTAAGAAGGCTCTTCAAAAAGTATTCATTTGGAGAAGGCAATGTAGTTTAACCTAGTAAATCTTAAAATTTAAGAGTTTGGGTAAACTTACATAAAAAAGAAACAATGAAAAGCTTTATGTAACAGAAAATTTTAGTGTTCAGCAAAACTTCATTCTATAACTAAAGTAGAATACAGTAACTTAATATGTTAAATGTGGGGTGGGGGGAAAGCAACTGAGTATTGAACCTTTGAAATCTCTCATTTAATGTGGTCCAACATCAGCAGCTGCTATCTGAATCATTCCCAATACATGTGGACATCACTAACACTAGGATTTTGTTCTTTAATTTCACTAAATGGAAAAAGGACTCCTTGGAGAAAAGCTAATTGAATGTCTTAGAGAAGTGGGAAAAATCCCTTTGAGTCTGAAATATCTTGTAATTTCCAGAAAGCAAAGGTGTTTCTAAAAAACAGTCACAGTAGAGTAACTTAGGGTAGGCTTCCACTGGCCATGTAATGACAATTTCGGTGTCATCATTTTCATTTACAAAGGTTCTCAAACTTGAGAATCTGAACCCCCTGGTGAAGTAAAAACATACATGGCTGGGTGCAACCCCAGAGTTTCTAATTTAGTAGGTCTGGACTAGGGCCCGAGAATCTGCATTTCTAACAGGTTCCCAGGTGAAGTTGTTGCTTTTGCTATTGGTCCTCATTTTTAAAACCATGAGTATAAATTGTCTTGATTGAACTGGGCAAGTTTGTAAGCATTTATGAGTGTTATAAAACTCAAGGGAAAAAAGTTAAAAACTATACAAAAAGGCAGTTTTTTACTATCACATTTAATATATATGCAAGTTTGTGTCCTTTTAAGTAAATGTTGGCTTACAAAGCACAGTTCTTTTAAAATCTATGTAAGTCATGAATTACATAGAAATACACACAAATACACACATATTAATGAAACACCAGGAAAAAAATTTATACACAAAGTAGGCAAAAAAAATTTTTTTAAGCTTTTTTTTTTAGATTTATTTATTCATGCATGCAAGCTGGGGTAAAGACCAGAGGCGTGGGGTAGTGAGAGGGTTCACCAGAGACAGAGTAGGGAGCAGAATAGGCAGATTGACGGAAACACACTGCTGAGGGGAGCAGTGGGCGAGGCAGGAGAAGTCTGCCGTGCCATGTGGGAATCTCCCCGGCTGGGCATCGAACTCGCGTCACCACTGCCGACAGCTCCACAGCGCAGCGCTTAACCGCTACACTGCTAGGGAGGCCCCAAAGTAGGAAAAATTAATCAGTACTAGCTGATTATCTTAATAACAAAGTAGAAAGGCAGCCAGTCCTCAAACACAAGTAGTGCTCAATAACCAATCAAAATCTTTGTGTTCCAAAAAACATTAATTCAAAAGGATACCTGCACCTCTATGTTTATTGCAGCACTATTTACAATAGGTAAGATATGGAAACAACCCAAATGCCCCAAAATAGATGACTGTCAAGAAGGTGTGGTATATATGCACAATGGAATATTACTCAGCAATTAAGAAAGATAAACTCATGCCATTCGCTGCAACATGGATGGAGCTAGAAGGGATTTTATTCAGTGAAATAAGCCAGAAAAAAAAAGAAAAATATTGTATAGTTTCACTTATAAGAGGAATGTAGGGAACCAAGTAAGGGATCAGGAAAAAAATAATTATAAATTAAAAAACAAAATTAAAGGCAACTATAAATCAGAGATTCTGCAGGTGAGTGGGAGGAAGAGGGATCAAAACAGGGGAGGGAAGAGCACAAGGGACTATGGCGATGGTGCATGGGTGAACTGATGGTGGGAATTTTACTGGGACTACAACTGAGAGGAGAAAGCATACATTGTACAAAAAGGGAAAATGATGTGAAGTATATATAAAATAAGAAAAGAAAATGCAAAAAAAAAAATCTTTGTGTTCCAAAGTGATAAACTAGCCAAATGCCCCCCACCAAAAAATGATTACCTCAGTCCTTCATCTCCAATAAAAGAAAACCTCTAAAAACTTCATTGTAATAAGATACTCGTGAGGCAGTGATAAATTTTCAACTAAAATATCAAACAATATGTCATAATATTAGGACAATGAGTTTGGCAATGCCAGTCACATGAAACCTAAACCAACATTATTTCTGAGAAGGAAATTAAACGTCAACAAGCTCAAATCTATGAGAAGGTAATAGACTTAAATTTCCACTGATAAGACAAAATGCAAGTTAAGTATAAAAGTCACTCAGCTAATGACTCAAGTTTGCATTACCCTGGACTATAAAAGCAATTCCAGGCCTTAGCTAAGAATTAACCAACAAACAACAGCTACTTTGTTTATCTTCATCTTCAGAATCTGGTTAAGATTATTGCACACATCGGAAAAAGAGAAATAGATTTGGATCAAAATATTGTAACTTCATGTATATACTTTCAAGAAATTAATAAGTATAAGACTAGAATAAAAACAAATGTCTGTAACTATACAAAGACTAGCACAAGAATGCTGACAGATTTATTCATAATAGCCAAATACTAGAAGTTACCCAAAATGCCTATAAATAAGTGAATGAAGCAAATTGTGCTCACCCACACTATGGAACACTGCTCAGCAATAAAAATAAATGAAATGTTGACACTTGCTACAGCATAAATAAGTCTTTGAATTACTAAAAGCAAAAGACACTAGACATAAAAGAGTACCTCTCTGATATTTGTGTTATTTCGTGTGTGTGAAGTAATTCTTCAGGTGTTTAAATAAGCTATGAGGAGTTGGTTTTTTGCATTGGTGAGTTATGAAATGTTTAGAAAAATTTTATAAGATCGATTATATTAAAATGCATGGGGAATTTAATGTATCAAAATTCAATGATTTTATTAATTGTGGAAATCAAATGTAATTAAATGAAAGAATATAAATTTTAATGATTAAAGGAAGGCTAATTGTTCAAAATATTTGTAAGAATACATTGTTAAAATATATAATACATAATAGTCATATGGCCTTGAGCAAACCACCGGATCATTCCAATCTTTTCTTATCCCACGGTTATATAGGGGATTAATTAAGGCATGGACACAGTGCCTGGAGCATAGTGGTGTTCTAAATTGTTGAACCCTTGCTCTAACACATACGTTTCTGTTACGCACGCTCATAGAATATGCTCTTTACAGCATCCAAGCCTTTTAACTGTAGTGTAAATTCAACATATTTACTGCTTTGAACCTAATATTTTTCATATTCTAGACCAATTTTCATTAATTTTCTTAACAGTTGTTCAAACCTACGGTTTTTTATTTCTTCAAACCAATATTTTCCTAAGTTTTTGTTTTGCTTTGTGCTTCTGATTTTATTCCTATGCTGCTTTCTGTCTACTACTCTCTATGTAAGCCATGGCCTGCCTGTGGCGGTGTAATCTTTCATGCTACCTTTTCTTTCCTGTTTGGTATTTACATTTTCAGTATGTTCTCTTCTTTTCTATTATTATTTTTTTTCTGGTCAGTGTGTTTTCTTTAGATATGCAATGGTATATATGTTTTAAATAGGATCATACCTTAAATATTGTTTGTAACCTGTATGATCAGTTTCCAAGTCCTCAAATGCTATTTCTCCTTATTTTTTAGGTCAGTAAATTGCAATTTAAACCAATTTCCCATTTTTAACATTAAGATTTTTTACTTTTTCACTATCATAGATGACACTCATAAATATTCTAGTAGCTATGTCTTAGGCTTATCCATGATTGTTTCTTAGGAATAAATTCTTGACATTAAATTGCTGGGTCAAAGAAAATACAAAATTCTTTTTAACATATTTTCACATTATCTACACAGATTATAGCCATTATGAAATATGTTTCTGCAACAAACACAAGGCAATATCATTTCATCAATCTTGTTAGATATTCTCCTACTAACCTTTCTTCAGAAATATCAGTATTTTGAGGAAGTTTCCTGAATAAAAAATTACAAATAAAATACTGTGACCCCACTTTTAATAATCTGATACAAAAGAAGTAACTCCTCTCTAGAATGTTTCCTTTAATAAACAAGTGTTCTCTGAGGCACCTTTAAGGTAGTGTCTGTTTTCTAGAAGAATATTCCTTTGAATTGAAATCAGTATGTGTTGGCCTGGGGCACTTCTATTCTCTTTTGAGCTCTGATCACCCCAGCAATGTCGACTAAGCACTTTGTTTTCAATCACAGGGTCTGGGCTCCGCATAGCTATTCCATACCTTTTAGATTAAATCTGATTTCTTCCTTCAAGTGGATACTTTATTCTTATAGCCAGCAGGGCACAGGGTTCAGAGAAAGAAGATCATGTTTTATAATGTATATTAATGTCTTAAAACTACGAGCCCATCTGTTCTGAGTCAAGAAAACAAAGTTAGACTTACAGAAATTCACACACAGTGAATCAATCAATTCACTACCCATTTTTGAGTACCAAAATGTGTAAAGGCAGTAGGAATTATCAAAATTATAGAGTAAAATTGAAATACAGAGTACTTTCCTTTACAGTCAGTTGTTTTTTTGTTTGTTTGTTTTTTTAAAGATTTATTTATTTATGCATACAAGCTGGGGTACAGGCCAGAGGCATGGGGCAGTGAGAGGGTTCACCAGAAACAGAGTGGGGAACAGCACAGGCAAATCCACAGAAATAAACTGCTGAGGGGAGCAGAGGGCTAGGCAGGAAAGGTCTGCCGCACCATGTGGGATTCTCCCCAGCCGGGCTGCGAACTCGTGCCGCCGGGCTGCGAACTGGCGCCGCCACTGCCGACAGCTCTGCAGCGCAGCACTTAACCGCTGTGCCACCAGGGAGGCCCTACAGTCAGTTGTTTTTCCTAGATTAGTTGGATGAATGCTTGTTTGCCATTTATTTTTCTAGATTTTTTTTCCTTAGTCTGGAAGAAGACCAGAGGAGCTATGTTTTTACAGTATTCTGTTTCTCCTCAGAAGATGCTCTTAAAACTAAAGAAATTGGGAGTCCTGCCATATGAGTATTGGTTTTATGTACATTTATGTCTTTTGCCTATTTTTCTATTGGGTTGTTGTCCTTTGCTTCTTGATTTTTAGGAGTTCTTAAAATATTCTTGACACAGATCCTTGGTTTCTCTTATGTGATACAACTTGTCTCAGTTTGCATGTATCTTTTCACCTCCTTTAACTTGTCTTTTGGTGAATACAAGTCTTTTGCTTTAATATAGTCAAAGTCTATTTCAAAGTGGTCTTTTTTATGTCCAGTGTTGAAGAAATCCTTCTCTACCTTCAAGATCTAAAGATATCAACCCACATTTTCTTCTGAAAGTTTTATAGTTTTGCTTTTGACATCAAATCACTAATCCATCTGGAGTTGATCTGCATATCTAATGTGAGATAGGAATTTGATTTACTTTTCATGTGGATAATCATTTTTTCCTGCTCCAATTATTGAATTCCTCATAAATAACCCATGAAATGCAAATAAAGACCATGAAGAGATACCAATTTATATCCACTCAATTGGCAAAAAATTAAGAAATCTGGCAATACCCAGAGATTATGAAGAGGACAAATCAATAGGAGGTCTCTTATATGTTGCTGGTGAGAGTATAAATTGCTGCAACTGCTTTGGAAAACAGTTTGACTTTAACTTGCAAAGCTGAACATTCACAGACTCTATAATCGACCCACATTCCATTCCTATTATAAACTAAAGACAACTCCAGTAGGAAAAAGAACCACATATGGGAATATCCACAATAAAACTCCATTACAGTAAGAAATGAGAAAGCCTAAATTCTGGCATTCAAGAGACCAGATACATAAATACCAGAGTGGTCACGTAATGAAATACTATATAGCAGTGAAGATGAAAGAATCACAGCAGCCCAAAACAGTGTGAATCACTCACTAACAGAAAATTAAATGGGGAAAAAAGACCCAGAAGGTTATATATAGCATGGAATATTTTTTTTAAAAACTCAAAATCTACTGAAGCTAATCATTATTTTGTCTGCATGCATTATCTATGATAAAAATATTTTAAATCAAGAATAAAAGCACAAATTCAAAATGATGGCTACATCAAGTGAGAGAAGGGGGAGTGGGGTGGGGATCTGGGCTAGAGCAGGAGTACATAAAAGATGTTTCATCAATGTGTTCATTATTCATTTTATTGTCAATGAGTTTAGCCTCTAACTGGAGAGTGAGTTCAAGGGTCTTCAATGTATTAGTAACAAATAAATAAAAGTTGATAAGAGGGCCAAGCATGGATGTGAGCGTGACTGAATTGAGTGGAAGGGGAGCTGAGGATGATGAGTTTAACTTAGTGTACCTGAGTTACCTTGAAAATAAAGTTGGGGAGAAAATCAGCACAGATATTCAGAGAAATGAATTTGCCTAAGGTATGAATGATAATGCTTTAAAAGCAAATATTAAAAAGGACCACAGTGAAAAATAATAAATTCTTATGTAAGGAGAGGCTTGGATATAAAAAGAAGTTGACTAAACTGGGTCCATTTCAGAGATAGCAGTCATCTGGAGGTATGGAGCCAGGAGAAAAAGATTTGCTAGAACTTTCAAATCTAGAGAATGCAAAAGCTTGCTGTACTCCCGATAAAAATGACACGTTATTTGTTTTAGAGTATGAGGAAAGCTTCTAAGCTCACTGAGGGAATACAACATGGGGATGTAAAGTAAGAGGAGAAATACAACCCCCTCTGGCCACAGCCCCCGTCCCATACCATGTTAACTGTCAATATTCCTCCTGTACTCCCTTCCAGCCCATGAGCACTGACTAAATCTAATTCTATTGTTAAGCTCTGGTGTCTATTCTTACCTTGCTGTGGTAAAACACACATGATATAAAATATATCATCTTAGCCATTTTTAAGTGATTAGTTCTATGGCATTAAGAACATTCATATTGTTGTGCAACCATCCCCACTATCTCCACAACCTAATTTCCTGTGGCTGCCATAACAAAAATTACCACAAATCTGATGGCTCACATGACAAATGTTTTTACTCACTTTTCTGGAGTCCAAAATCAAGGTGTCAGCAGGGACATGCTCTTTCAAAAGGTTCTCGGGGGAAATCCTACTTTTCCAGGTTCTGGTGGCTCCAGGCATTCCTTGACTTGTGGCGGCATCACTCCAGTCTCTGCATCTGCCTTTTCATGTCCATCTCTGCATGTGCCTTCTCTCTTAGAAGCAACTTAGAAGGTTATATTCACAGATTCTTGGATTAGAACATTTCTGGGGGGGGGAGGCTTGCCCTAGGGCACAATTCAACCTCCTGCAGGTTGTTCCCTCACCCAAACTTGAGTGTAAATACTGTATTAAGGAGGCAGACCCAGGAATCATCAGCAGAGGAATTGGAAGCAACAAGGAAAATAAGAAAAGCAATTTTAGTGCCAGCAAGGCACAGAGCAGGTTTTCTATGATCCGGGCAGACAGGTAAAGGAGGAGTCCTGGAGCCCTCAGTGGCTTTTCCAGACTTCTAATGTTTTTCCACAGCATTTGCAGAGAGGCAGCCAGGTACAGGGCAGGCAGGGGGCCAGGAGGCTGGCAGGCCTCCAGTTCCCGGGGACCTTCCCTCTCTGGGCTCTCTGGAGTTCTCTGCACCCTGCGGCATGGTCCTCCGCTGCCAGGCGCCAGAGTCTGCTCTTACACGCTCAGCCTCCAGGCCCAAGTGTGCCCACTCACGCACACACGCCCAACCCTACTCCAGGTGCCGCCATCAGGTAGACATGAAGGACTACAAGGGTCAATCACAGATGCTAATGGCAGGAGGGCAGAAAAAAACCTGTTAAGCTCTATTTACCCTACAGCAATGTAGAGTATCTTAATAAGCAAGTTACCATGTGGGAAATTAGGTCTCATTTCCACAGAGAATCCTAAGGAGATGGTATAGAATATACCTCAGGGTTTTTCCACCTGTGAAGCAAGGAAGCTGGAGGTATTTAGGCTCAGAATCTCATCAGTCACTCACTGAAGTGGTCCGTTGGATAATTAACTCCCTACGCTTGTCTCCCTCCTACTCAGTCAAAGTGAATGCTCTCAGGGGACAGTTCCATACACACACACACACACACACACACACACACACACACACACACACACATTTTTTCATTAGGCCACCATCTGCACGTCCTGAAAACTTTAGTGCTTCGGGAAGCTGGATGGGGAAATGATAGCACCAAGCACAGGGCAAGGAAGACAGCCTCCACTTCATGACTTCTTCCAAAACCGAAAAAGGAGCTATAGAGTTGTTCACTGATAGAGCACTAGAATATTTGGTAGAAGACCACTAAGTGATTTGGGGAATAAAACCAAGAACTGCAAAGATTTGAGTGACACTGGTATACAAATTATATTCAGTCTCCTACTCACACTTACTTGAACAAAGTTAATCAATACATATACATATATATACACACACACACACTGTGTACACTGTGTGTGTGTATATATATACACATACATACACACACATACACAGATTACAGATATAACTGTATCTCATTTAAAAATGGAGATGAGAAAAAAGTAATATCAATATGTAACACCACTTTATGTTGTATACTAATGAAAATACGTAGCATATCTCACTTGTTAACACTCTGAGGCTTATGGTCACCACAAATTTTTAAATTTCTAATTTCAATTGATGAACGTATTTTTATTCTAGAGAATTAAGATATTGGAGAATCTGAAATAGATACAGGTTTAAAGAGAAAACAGATGCAAAATGTCCTGCTGTTAATAAAACTCTTGTGCTTTTTAAAAATGAATTGATTAATTCAATGAATGAATTTGGATTCTGCTGGATAATGTGATTATTTTGGTCTTTTCATCAAAGAAAATATTTTATTCAAATTTCCAAAACAAACTTGAGGCATTATGTTGGGTTTGAACTGAAGAAAAAGATCAAATTAAAATAGTTTTCATTTATTTGGTGGGAGCTAAAATCAATGTACAATTCTAATCTGTCCCAGGTGACCTTTTCCCAGTTTTTAAGAGCCTACCAGGCCAAGCCTTTAGCTGCCCCTGTTGTTTTTGTTTTGTTTTTTCCCCTTCTTTTTCTCTTGCTTTGTCTTTTGCCTTTTTCTTTGCCTCTAATTCATTCATACGGGGTACTGGCTATGCTGGTCTAGAAGACTCCTTTTTTCCTCTTAAGTCTCCATTTCTGTGTCATCTTTTTCATTTTTTTTTTTAATCACACAATGTTTGAGCACCACCACAGACGCTATTTCTTGAACATCTTTCATTAACACATCAGCATCTTATTTTAAGAATACCTTTTAGTCTGCTGAGCTCCTGTGGAGCATTCTTTCTTTTCTCTTTTCAGCAATCTTCCTTTTCCACTTACTCCGTAAGCTTTTACCCGTATCTACCTGTGAGGCTTCACGAGTCCCAGAACCCACGCCATTCACGCCTACTAGAAGTCTCCTCACTTCCGCCTTCCCGGCACCTCCTCACGTCTTCCGGATGCCTCTCCCCACCCACCAACTACCCCCCGACCCCCACCCCCGCGTGCTGCGTGCGAGGGATCCATGCCTAATTATTTTATTTTAAAATGCAAGTATTTATGAAACCCGGGAAATAACATACATTGCAATTCCAAGTGCATACAATGAAAACTGTTAAAATAGTCAAATACTTTTAGGAAGTATATTACCTAACCGCTATATCTGAATCACATTTCCTGGAAAGGGTCTGATCTGCCCAATGTGAATCAGATGTCGATGCCGACTGTTGGAATCAGTTGTGAGCAGTGAGATGGGGGGGGTCACAAAGTTTGCTGTCTGGTCAACAGGGAGCAGAAGGGTTTGGGTAACGCATTCTCAGAGAAGAAATGGCCCCTGGGAAGCTTTACTACTTAATAAAGGCTTTTATTAGGTGTTTCTTATCGATGGTAGAGTGAACTGATTTTTTTTTTTAAAGATTTATTCATTTATACATACAAGCTGGGGTACAGGCCAGAGGCGTGGGGCGGCAAGAGGGTTCACCAGAGACAGAGTGGGGAGCAGAACAGGCAGATCAGAAATACACTGCTGAGGGGAGCAGCGGGCGAGGCAGGAGAGGTCTGCCGCGCCATGTGGGATTCTCCCCGGCTGGGCGTCGAACTCGCAGCCGACAGCTCCACAGTGCAGCGCCCAACCGCTGCGCCACCAGGGAGGCCCGAGTGAACTGATTTTTATGATGACTGTGATCCTTTTTAAAAAAATTTTTGAGGGAATGGACTATAGCCATTCAAAAATATTTTGTCACATCTCTTAAAAAAAAATTCTCTGAGATACAGATTTTCAGACAGTTGAAGGTACTGGACATAAGAACCCCTCCTCCCCCTACTCTCAGTCTGAGTCTGAGATCAGACTCTCCAGGAATGGAAGCACTCAGATCATGAAGTACCACATAAACCTCCCTCATGACATAAATTTCCGTCCTCCTTCCAGGCACTGATCCAATGTATATTTTAGAATACTTCTTTAGCATCTGTCAGCATCTCTACCTCTTAGTTCATAAGCCAACCTATACTTTACTCTTACATTTTTAAGCAGGTTGAGTAATACAGCTACCAGTCTAAGCCAAAATTGGATTGATTTGCTTGTGACTATGAATAACACAACAGGGAATAAAAAGGAAACATGTACAGACAGTGTGTCTCCAGAGAGGTACACAAGATTCTCTGAGGAACATCAGGCTGTGTCAGGCTGCAATTCCATACTTCCCAGCATTTCAAACATTTTCTTCCTCTCTTTGTAGACTTTGTTATATCTGCTTACCACCCTTGCATTTAAAAAAACAGCTGTACTGAGATAGGATTCACCCATTTAAGTGTACAATTCAATGATTTTAATATATTCAGAGAGCTGTGAAACCATCACCATATTCTAATTTTAGAACATTTTCATCCCCCACAGTAATCATTAGCAATGCTTCCCTATTCCCCTACACATCCAATCCCCTGCCCTAAGTAACCATTAATATATTTTGTCTCCATTCTGACATTTCTTGTAAATGAAATCACAAACCATCACTGGCTTTTTCACTTAAATGTGTTCAAGTACCACCCAGGTTGTGGCATGAATTAGTACTTCGATCCTTTTTATTGCCAAATGATTTTCCACTGTATGGATAAACTACTATACTGGTCAGGGTTCTTCAAAGAAACAAAGCCAACAGGATGTATACAGTCACGCATCCCTTGGCAAAAGGGATATAGTCAATCTGAGAAGCACATTGCTAGGCGATTTCATTTTTGTGTGAACACCAGACAGTATAATAGATAAACTTAGATTGTATAGCTTTCCACACACCTACACTATATGATATAGTCTAATGAGACCACCATTGTATATGCAATCCACCACTGACTACAATATCATTAAGTGACACATCACTGTATCATAGGGATCATCAGAGTATATTTGGCCTGTCATTATGTGGCATTTGTATATATGTATGTGTGTATGTATGCATATAAATACACACACACACACACACACACACGGAAAGAAAGAGAGAAATGGCTCATGTGACTGTGCAGGTTTGGTGAGTCCAAAATCTGATGGGGTAAATCTGCAGACTGGAGACCCATGAAGAGTTGTAGTTTGAGTCCAAAGAAACGGCTGGCAGAATTCCTTTATGCTCAAGGAAGGTCAGTATTTTCTTTCATTCACATCTTCAACTGATTGGATGAATCCCACCCACATTTTGGGGAGTAAACTCCAAGTTCACCTATATAAATGTTCATCTCATCCAAAAAATATGTGCATAAAAACATCCAGAATATTTGACCCAATACCTGGTTACCATGACGCAGCAATATTAACACATCAAATCAAACATCACAATTGCATTTTATTTATCCATGCATCAGGAGATAGAAATTTGTTGTTTTCACTTTTTATTTTGATATTGCTATGAATGAACATTCATGTACAAATTTTTGTGTGAACATCTGTTTTCATTTATCTGGGAGTGAAATTACTGGGCTAAATGCCAAGCTGTTTCTTAAAACAGCTGCATCATTTTACATACCCAACAGCAAAGTGTGAGGGCTCTAATTTCTCAATAACTTCGCTGATGTTATGTCTTTTTTATTACAGCTATTCTAGTAGTGTGAAGTGGTATCCTTTTCCCTGAGGATTAACAACGTCTCTTTTCATATGCTTATTGATTGACCTTTTGTGGGTTTTGTGATTTTATTTTTTGAATACATTTATTAACTGAAAGAACATTAGGATTGCCCCCCACTAGGTATCACCACTGTAGTGTACCCACCACCAAATCACTTTGAGCACCCCTACCCCACCATTGGCCACTGAGCATCCTTTGCTCTTTGTTCTTTCCTCCACACTCTCCCCCACTGGGTGCTTCAGTTCTATAGTCAGATTTCAAAGGTTAGTTCTTAAGCTTGTGACTGATCTTTTGTCATCTTCTTTGGAAAAATATTTGTACAGATCATTTACTCATTTGTTAAATGGGTTGTTTATCTTTTACTGTTAAGTTGCAAGAGTTTTTCAAATATTTAGAACACAGGTCCCATATCTGATACATAGTTTGCAAATATTCTCTCCCACTCTGTGGGTTATCTTTCTATTTTCTTTTGGTATCATTTAACAGCATGAAAGTTTTTACTTTTGATGAAGTTCAATTTATTCATCTTTCGTTGCTACTTACACTTTTTAGTTATATATTTTAAAAACCATTACCTGGGCCTCCCTGGTGGCGCAGCAGTTAAGCACTACGCTGTGGAGCTGTCAGCAGCGGCGACGCGAGTTCGATGCCCGGCCAGGGAGATTCCCACATGGCGCGGCAGACGTCTCCTACCTCGCCCGCTGCTCCCCTCAGCAGTGTATTTCTATCCATCTCCCTGTTCTGCTCCCTGCTCTGTCTCTGGTGAACCCTCTCGCCGGCCCCCCGCCCCCATACCTCTGGCCTGTACCCCAGCTTGTATGCATAAATAAATAAATCTTTAAAAAAAATTACCTATCCCTAGGTCTCAAAATCTACTATGTTTCTTTCTAATATTTTTAGCTCATGGAGGTGTATCTAATGTTAATTTTTGTGTGGTATGAAGAAAGGATTTAACTTCATTCTTTTGCATTTGACTGTCTAGTTGATCCAATACTTAAACATATACTTTTATCTACCTTATTTTTCCTTAAGTTAACTAATCTTTTTCATGTAAACATATTATTTTAAAAGATAATGGAAAAACACTGCAATAATGTAAAACAAGTATAATTTGCTATAAATGAAAAAATAAATATCATGAAAACAACACTATAAAAACTTTAGAGATACAGATTACTGCCAAAGGCCTACTTTCTTGTTAAAAAGAGAGATCAGTGAGTGTTAAGAATAAACTGGCACCAAAATGAGATGTTCCTAGATAGAAGGATTAAGAGGAGGAATTAAAAATGAGACTGTCTCACTGAATGATTTGAGGTGAGGATCTCCTTGGGAATGAAAAGGTGAATAAGGAAGTCCCCAAGCTCTCTAAGACCCCTAAGCTCTCCCACAGCCCCCTCACCCTGTAGGAACCACTTGTGTATATCTCTAGCCTCCATAGTACTGGAAAGACCCTGGGCTGGGAAGGAAGCCCCCCAGAGGTTTGATCCCAGGCCCTTGTTAGATTGTTGGAGGCGCTGTAGGTTCTGAATTCACTCCCAACTCAAGAGCAAAAAGCTATGAAAAAGCAATTGCTCTTGGGGCTCAGAAGGTTCCAACCAGTTACTTTGCAGAGAATTATAAGACTCAAACACTTATTAATGTAAAGATAACAGCTCTCACTACAAAATACTATAGAAAAGCTTCCATCAGATCAGGTTCTCACTGCAGCCCTGATAAAACACAACGTGGTAAATTACTTGTCTAAAGTCACCCAACTTGAAGGGCATCCCCTACTCGAAAATCTGATTCTTTCCTCAATGCACAATTCTCAGATCATGTGATAGGAAGAGATTCAGGAAGAACAAGGAAGATGTTGCTTTCAGAGCAATGACTGGTCCCTCATCATCCTACTGCTACTTCCCTCTAGTATAGCCATCCCACTCTCTGCAAGCTCTTCTTTTCCTATATTATCTTCAACCAGAGCAGGGGGAACTTATTTTTAATACGGGGCTTTAAAAATATCAATGCCCAGGCCTCACCCAAATAAATTGAATAGGAATATCAGGCAGGGTCCTGAGCATGATGTTTAACTCACCTCAAGCAATTTTAACATGCAGCCAGGCAGGAGAACTATTGTCTCAGTCCAAACATAGTAGATGACTGCACAGACCATATAGGTTTTCAAAAGATTTTTCAGTTTCCATCCCAGGTCAACCAAGTTTGAATCTCTGAGGGTAGTCTTTTAGAATAGACCACTCTACAACCTAATGTAGAGTGCTGTTAGACTTGCTATACTTCAAATATCTGTTTTCACTGTTTGACTTGTGAGATATATTTAAACCATTATAATGCACTGATAATTGATGAAAAAGAATCTTCACTTTGTAATTTATATAAGTATTGAATCATGATGTTGTATACTTGAAATGAACATATTTCAAATCTTTTTTTAAGCTCTGCAAAGAGCCCAGTAGAAGTTTCTTTAAAAAAAAAAAAAAGAGGGGGGCCTCTCTGGTGGTGCAAGGGATTAAGTCTCAGCACTATGAAGCTATCTGCAGCCACTGTACAAGCCACTGTACAAGAGCTGGGGTGTAGGTCAGAGGAGGGGGGGGGAGGTGTGAGAGGATTCACCAGAGACCGAGTGGGGAGCAGAACAGACAGATCTACTGAAATACACTGCGAAAGGAAGCAGTGGATAAGACAGGAGAGGTCTTCTGCACCATATGGGTCAGCTCCCTGGCCAGGGATCAAACTCATGCTGCAGTGGCTGGCAATAGTCTGATAGCACTGGAACTTTAACCCCTGTGCCAACAGAGAGGCCCCCAGTACAAGTTTCTTAAGCTCCTCAGACGGTGACCGTGGGCAGTTTGGTTGGGAGCCACTGAACTGTTTTGCTTCCATTAGGATAATAGAGCCTAAGACATCTCGAGTCCCCAGGAGAGGGGCTGGACATGAAGTTCCCATTGTCTACAAAAAACTCCTTCAGACACAATGAAAAGCCATCTTACATTGTAGAATCCACCAGGAGTCCCAGTGCTGGAGGAAGTCCGGGCAAGGTGCTGTGGGAGATAGATAGTAATGACAATAACTGCAAATTAACTGCAAATGCTGACATGGCACTGATCCAAGCCCTGTTCCAAGTGCTTTGCAAGTGAACTCATGTTAGCTTATGCTTATGCTTCAGCTTATGAAGATACTTGTGCCCCATTTTAGAGATGAGAAACTGAAGCACAGAGAGATCACACTGCTGTTAAGTGGCAGAATGCATATTCGAACCCTGACAGTGACACTTGTTCCTGGACTCAGTTCAGTAGCAATTAGAAAAGCAACCAGATAATGGACCAATCAAGTAGAACATGAGAAATGCAGCGTGTAAAGTGCTGTACGGGACTTAGTGTGTATTTGAGGCAGATTAACTCCATCAGAGGAATCAGGAAGCACTTGAGAAGGCAGCTGAGCAGGGTCTTCAAAGGTTAACGCAGAGGTCCTTGAACTCTGGGAGGTCTTCAGAGGGTTATGTGCACTTTGCCCCTAAAATGGAACGATAGCAGCCTTTCCATTTTCTTTTTTTGTTACACTTTCTTGAAGTTTTGATGTCTGCTAAGATGTATGTGCTGGTAAGTAAGAGGGAAGAAGTATGTAACAAATGGAAGTCACAGTAAATCCTGCTCAGCTCTGCCAGCTGTTTTGCTTGTTGATTGTCAATGTTTGTTTTGTGTGTGGTGTTTTGTTGTTGTTTTTTCTCACTCCAACAAACCACTTGGCAGTGGACTTTATATTTAACAAAAACAAGTGCCTGGGATTTTTAATCTATTGATAGATAAATGATCAGGATATATTGGATCAGAAATTTATATACAACTTCCTGGAAAGAATTAAAGCTCAAAAAAAAAAAAAAAACATAGCCCCATGTAAAGTAGTTCTTTTAATTTTTGAGAAAAAAAATCAGAAAAGTAAATAAAATTGGGTTGGAAAGCTTGCCCTCCAGTGGGGAAACAATGAACTAACAATTACTGTCCTGCACCAATGTGCGTTAACTGGGAAATCTATCTGAGAATGGAGTACCTATGAGCTCAACCTGGGCACTGCCCTAAAGGAACTGACTCTTCTTGAGACAAGGTTTTAAATACATACAAGGCCAGACCAACAAGATAATACAAAATATTACATGGTTGCAAAGCATGACAAACAGGAAGGAACACAATGCAAAATTGGAATGCAAAAGTGTGGCTACTGCTACTGAGAAGTTGTGTGGTTCTAGAAAGCTGTATTAGCTTATTGTCATGTGAGATGATAACAACACTGGTCAACAAATTTTTACAAAAGTCATGTTACTGAAATAAAATTAGTCATTTCCTATCAATCTGTATGTGCTCAACACGAATATGACAGTCAAATTCTAATTTTGGCTCTAGTTTTTTTTGTAATCTGCAATAAACTGATGGTTACATCACGAAATGCATGCCAATAGTAATAGGCCTACAGTTAATACCTGTGAAAAATCAAGTCATAGAATACTTAGATTTCTTTGCTTGTCTCTTGTACTGTTGTTCAGGAATAGAATAGATGGAAGACAGTTTCCATTGTGCAAAAGCATAGCCTTAAGACTCAGTTTTGAAGAGTCTAAAAATAGTCTCCATTCTTGTGGGTTATGAGTGATTTCTAAGGCATTCATGAGGCCCTCAATATCGGGACAGAATACCAGAGTACTTTCCTTTCTGAAGAAAGACTCCAACTACTGGTGGCCCTTTCGATAGAAAGTAATTGTGACATCTTCTTCTAGAAGATTCCATTGTTAGAGTCTTGATCCTAGCAATTCTGCCTTGTTCGGGTAAGTCCAAATCACGAAGCAGGTCATTTAGTTCTTCATGTGTTAGTCTGTGTGGGGTTGATGATGCACCACAGTGAACATCTGGATCACTGCATGCTGATGGAACAGGAGAACAGGTCAGCTCACCCTTGTCCTCATCAGCTGAATCAAGAGAATATTCTGCTGGAGGTTCTGGAATAGGAAGTCCCTCACCATGTGGAACTGGTTTCAATGCAGACGGAACATTTAGGTAGACTATTCTCGACCTCTTTTGCTTCGTTATTCTGCCGGAAAGAGGAGGAACCAAGCAGAAGTAACAGTCTTTTTATGTGGTTGCTTGGCTCTCTCCACACCATGGGGACTGCAAATGGCATTGATGATCTTTTGCCATTTAACCACTGTGAAAGCTGTGTTGTACATGTAGCACAGCATAGATGCGGGGCCCAAGGCTTGTCTTGATCACCAACCTTGCATTTGAAGTAAAGGTGATAAGCCTTCTTCACTCAAGAAGTGATACTTTTTTTCTGGTTGGCAAATGTCACAAATAGAGCTGCCCACAAATAGAGCAGAAATTGCCCACGCTATAAAACACACTTCTGAGGCATTACTGTTCTGTATTGTGCCTAAATGGATAAAATAATAACAGTTCTATGGAACAGCAGCTTAAAGTGTCTCGTACAAAGTCTGAAATATTTTCAATGCTCAACTTTCAATGCTCAACCGTGTGGCAGTAGTAGTACATTGCACTAGAAAATGATGCAATCAACTCTGGATGTTGTGTGCATGATGGTATTATGCAATGTGATGCAATATTACATCATTCTAGGCTGATTTAGGATGTTGCTGCAGTCCTACTGGATAAATTTACACGGTGAAACATGTAAAATGAATTATATGAAATAGCTTCAAAACAAGAGCTAATAAAATTTTTTCAGGGTTATATTCATGTTCAGCACACCAAGATACTACAGATTAGGGCCTTTTAAAGTCAGTAACAATCTCAGTGTTGACCAGCATTAATATTGCCTCTCCCACAGGGTGACTATGAGTCAAATGAGATTGGTAATAGTACTTAGTGACTTTAAATATTCATCAATAGGATTTTGGATACTTTGTGCTGTTTCATATCCAAGACAGACCAGGTTGATGACCTTAGAGTGTTTACAATCAAGCTAAATAAATGGATTACCCAAGTAAGTGGGCAACTGTCTTGAAGGTTTGGAAAAAGTATCCCTATGGGTGGGTGAATTGCAAAAAGATGCCCCTTATTTTAAGAACTATTAGATTAACATAGTAGTCACTAGTCACCTGTACCTATTTAAATAGCAATCTAAATCAGTCCTCAGGTAAAGCAGCCACAGCACAAGCAGGCAAAAGCTACCTCAGCCTAGGACTCCCAAATTGTGTATTACAGGGTAGACAGAATTAAATAGGTAGATGATAGACTGATGATAGAACATAATTCAATATCATTGTTCTTTTTTTTCCTATTCCTTTACAATTAGTTGGGATTTTTAAAAATCTGACCTCTCACATCTTCTCATTGTCTTTGAATTTCTGCAGTTTATAATATGCTTAGCTATACTTTTTTGGTATTTCTCATACTTGTGTTTTCTGAGCTTCCTGGATGTGTGATTTGTAGTGTCATTATTTTGGAAAATTCTCAAAACAAAGAACAAGGGTAATGGATGAAAAAGTTAGATGATTTTCATCCAATTATATCAATATTATCAATTTAAATGTGGCCTAAATACACCAATTAAAAAACACAAACTATCAGAATGGTTTTTTAAAAAGGCCTCATTATATACTGTCTACAAGAAACCCACTTTAAAAGTAAAGATGTAGATTAAAAGTAAAGAGGGATGGAGAAAGATACCCCATGCCAACGCTAATCCTAAGAACACCAAAGTAGACATGGGGCAGCAGCCCCAACATAGACCAAACTCTGCTCACGATCATACCTCACTAGCTTCCTCTGCAGCCATGTCTGACACACCCAATGTGGCTGAGACTGAGAAATTCAGTAAGTAAAAACTGAAGACAAGAAACATAAGAGAAAAATCCACTCCCTTCAATGAACAGAAGCAAGCAGGCAAATCTACAAGACCTGGGCCGCCAATATGCACTGTATATTCCAAACATTGCCTTCTTTTACTTATTTTAGCAGCTTAACTTTCAAAGATGCAAAGAGGATGGATCAAGTTTAAATGACTGGGCTGGCCCTTTTCACATCAAAGGATCCAGTGCTACTGACATTTGCCCATCAAGATGGTAGGGGATGGAAAAATCTTACATGTTGGTGAAGGAAGAAGCTGGGTGGGAAGATAGTGGAATCTAGAGTACAAACCTACCTGGTCTAAGGTGTCCTGCAGGCTGTAAAATGCAGACTGCCTTTTTGTTGTTGTTGTTCAAGTGATTCTAATGATAGGAATGCACTTTTTTTAAATATAAAGTTTTAAAACCTGAGGGGAAAAGAATGCTACAGTAGCTACATTAATTTTAGAGAAAACAGACTTTCAAGGAAGGAAAATTACCAGGATTAAGGAGAGCATCATCAGATAATAATAAAGGGGTAAATTCTCCAATAAGACATAACAATCCTTAAGGCATATGTGCCTAATAACAGAACATCAAAATACACAAGGTGAAGACTGATAGAGAAAAATAGACTAGTTTTCTTAATATAGTTGGAGACATGAGCAAACAATCAATCAGGAAAACCACCCCTTTTACAATTGAAACAAAAATCAAATACCTGGGAATAAACCTAATAAAAGAAGCGTAAGACCTATACAAAGAAAACTATAAAACATTATTAAAAGAAATACAAGAAGACACAAAGAAATGGAAAGACATCCCCTGCTCATGGATAGGAAGAATTAACATTATCAAAATGGCCATACTACCTAAAGCAATTTACAGATTCAATGCTATTCCATTAAAACCTCAATGACATTCTTCAAAGAGATTGAATGAATACTGATGAAGTTCATATGGAATCACAAAAAACCTCGAATAGCCAAAGCTCTCCTGACCAAAAAGGAAAGTGGAAGTATCACCCTCCCACACTTCAAACCATACTACAAAGCCATAATAATTAAAAGTGCATGGTATTGGAACAAAAATAGACATGCAGATCAATGGAATCGACTAGAGAACCCAGAAATCAATCCATCAATCCACTTATATATGGACAATTAATCTTTGATGAAGGTGCAAAGAATACGCAATGGAACAAGGACAGTTTGTTCAACAAATGGTGCTGGGAAAACTGGACAACTACAAGCAGAAAAATGAAGCAAGACTACTACCTCACACCATGCACGAAAACCAATTCCAAATGGAGAAGAGTCTTGGACATAAGACCTGAAACCATAAAATATATAGAAGAAAACATAGGCAAAACAATACATGACATACATCTTAGTAACATTTTTAAAGACACAACCCCCAAAGAGAGTAAAAGGAAAAGATAAACATCTGGGATTACATCAAACTAAAAAGCTTCTGTACAGCAAAAGAGACATTAACCAAAACAAAGAAATAGCCTACTGACTGGGAAAAATTTTTGCACCCCATACAACAGACAAGGAACTGATCACAAAAATCTACAAAGAACTCACACGACTCAACAAAAACAACGCAAAAAATCCAGTCAGAAAAAGGGCAGAACTTTAAAGACACTTCTCCAAAGACCAAATGGTCAAAAGGCACAAGAAAAAATGTTCAACATCCCTCATAATCAGGGAAATGCACATAAAAACCACAATGAGATATCACCTTACACTAGCAAGAATGGCACGTATTAAAAAAACAGGCAACAACAAATGTTGGCGAGGGTGTGGAGAAAAAGGAACCCTCCTACACTGCTGGTGGGAATGCAAACTGGTCCAACCACTATGGAAAGCTGTATGGCAGTTCCTCAAGTTGCTAAAAATGGAGCTTCCATACAACCCAGTAATACCACTTCTGGGAATCTACCCAAAAGACACTAAAACATTAATCCAAAAAGATACATGCACCCATATGTTTACTGCAGCATTGTGCACAATAGCTAAGATATGGGAACAACCCAGATGTCCAAAAATAGATGATTGGATTAAGAAGATGTGGTACATATGCGCAATGGAATACTATTCAGCATTCAAAAAAATAAACGCATGCAATTCGCAGCAACATAAATGGAGCTAGAAGAGATCATGCTCAGCAAAATAAGCCAGAAAGAAAGAGAAAAATATCGAATGGTTTCACTTATAACAGGAATATAGGAGAATCAAATAAGAAAGAGACATTCAGCAAGGGAGGGGGCAGGAAAGGGCTCAAAATGGGGGAGAAAAGAGTACAAGGGACTTTGGTGATGGTTCACAGGTGAATCGGTGGTGGGTAATCTTGGGGAATACACAATAATGTAAAAGATATGAATAATAAAAAATGTTATATATAAAAAAATAAAAATATATAGTTGGAGACATGAACACCCATCAACCAGTAATTGAAGAGCATACAACCAGAAAATCAAGATCAAGTTTAACTTAACAGTACCAGCAATCAACAGAAGCTGACATTATGAACAACTCTATGCCTACAAACCTGGTAATTTACATGAAATGGACCAATTCCTTGAAAAATAGGAATGGCAGAATTAGATTAGAGCCCATGCCAGCAATCCAGACTACTAGTCCCATCTCAAGATCAATCACAACTACAAAAGTTATATATTCACAAGTTTTGAGTATTAAAATAGACATCTTCAGTGGGGCCTACCACATTATTTAGCTTACCGAACCCACTGAAAGGCATGAAAGGCAGGCTGAAACATGAGATTTGTTGAAATAGCAGAACAGGAAACACAGAATGGACTCGCTGAGGTTTGGGCCCACTCATCTGCAAGCATCAGTCTGTGAGAGTAGATGATCCTTGTTAGCAGCCTTGGGGAAGCTAAGAAGTTTAATTCAAGCAATGTTGGGATTTTTTTCTTGGCATAGGAGATAGGAGGAGAATGGAATAATGAAGCTATTAACAGGAGTTAAACTGATGGGACTATAAAAGCAAAGACAAGAGAAACCAAAAACTTAGTCTGGTGGCAAAACCGAATTGGGAGAAAGTCATGGGAGGTTGTAATGAGGTTGAACAGCTATGAAAGGGATAACCAAGTGAGGTTAAAAGGAATAGAAGGTCAGGGTCAGAGTAGCTTGTATGACATCATTGATTTCCTAAGTGAAAATTACTACTGATGACAAAGAATCACTATGGGATTAGTTAGTTTAATTAAAATGAAGAGGAAAATCACTTATGTTAAAGAGAGCAGAAAACTAAGAGGCCAATCAGTGTTAAATTGGTGTAACAGAGGCTAAGGGTACCCAGAACGTAAGCATGGCTGGAGACAACAGAAAGTTCTCCAGTCAAGAGAAGTGAACAAATGACAGCAATAAAGAGAATCTAGGGTAGTACAACCCAGTGGCTTAATCTTAGAAACCTAGGTTTTTGCAGTGGAGAGTAATGGGTTGGAACCAGAGGCTAGGAGTGAAGATACTGTGAACACTCTCACCAGAGATAGTGAGAAAGTAAACAGCCTCCACTAGAAAGTCATACTGTGTGCATAGATTTCAATAAAGGTTTTCAGTTAAGGTAAAAAAATAAGAGGAAGTGTTGAGGGCAGAAATGAAGATGTTTAGATCTCTGATAATCATAGAATGGACTTTTTCTAAAAGGTAATGGTATTTGCAACCTAAAAGGTGCTCAAAAAATACATTGAATGATTCATTCTTTCTCCATTACCCATCCTCACCTCCCAAAAAAACAGTTCAATAGAATATGAGCAGTTCCAGTGATTTTGCTGGGTTTTTCACTGTTACTCTCAATAGATAAAAATTTGTTTGGCATGTCATAGGCATTCAACAACCATGCTTTACTTAGCTGAGAGATTCCTATTCAGATCCCAAATTTACAATATTTCCACTAAAAATGGAACGGGAATAGGGAAAATGGTAAATTCCACTTCAATCCACTGACCGATACTAATTTCACTAGTTCCAGTGCGACCCCTTTGTCCTGCCCTCATACCTTTCACCTTCCTATCGCCATTGTATCCACCCCATACCTGAAAATTTTACATGATCTCCATGAAGTATTTTTACAAGATTGCCACTGAAAGTGCAATTTCCACATTAATTGTAACTAACTTGTATCTTCTGCAAGTGATGAACTGCAAAGTTGACAGGATATTTGGTGAGAAAGATCTAATAGTTCTAAAGTTATTAAAACAAAAAAGCCAGGCTGCTGTAGCACCAGAATGTATTGGTAGGTGGTTGTAAGAGTTAACTTTTAATAAACTTGAAGAAATTAAGAGTAAGTTTTTACTGACTCAACAGGAAAACATTTTGCAAAAACATTTTGTTAGTGTGAAGCAAAAACAAAAAAAATTAGGCAATTTTGTACAAAATAATTTATTACTGCATTATACAGGGTGACATTATTTTACAGTTTTTTTTCCACCAAGTCTGAATCTAACAGCTTAGAGTGAAGAGAAATCATTTTAATTAGAACTGTTTGTCTAAATAAAATCTCCCTTCTTACATTTCTGTTTGCTTTAAAGGGAAGTATTAATATTATAGGTATATTTACAGTGCCGAAGCAAACAAAATATTGAAATACTGCATTTATTACTGCCTTCTGTACATGAGAGAAAAAACTATTCCCCCAGAAAATATTCTTCAACAAAGCTATGTATTAAACTAATGATAGTTTAAATTCTCATTTTACTGACATAAGAATGTATTTAGTCAATGTATGGCTATAAGAGTAAGGATATTTCATTATAATTTATCATCTTCCCTATCATCCTCCCTTGAAGCACACCACTTAGACATAAATGTTTATTAACACATAAAACAATGTACTCAGGAAAGCATAATTTGAAAGCATAATTCTCATTTGTGGGTCTTTAAAATTGGTCTATTACATGCAACAAATTATCAGTGGATTTCCATTACCAAGGCAAACCAATCTCCACATCTGAATCATCTACATAAACCTGGAGTATCCTCATTCAACTAGAAAGTATCATTTTCATGAGTATTAAAAAGGAAATGGTAAATCATGAAAAAATTGAGGAAAAGGGAAACTAAATTTTAATATAAACCTCAACGTCTGTCAAAAAAAGTTCCATACTGTTTTTAAAACACAATAAACACATTAAGATTGAGGTGCTTTAGTTAAAAAACAAGCAAATAAACAGTAAGACAAACCTGTAAGAGATCAAAACTTAGATCCTAAAACCAGGATCTAAAGAATACAGTGGGGCTATACACAACTTAGACTGGTAAGAAATTATCTTATGAATGATATAGAAATGACAGCACCCATCACAATGATGATAATTTGAGAGTTTAAGAAACTGTACAAGTATAAACAGGTAATTTTAACAAATACTGATGCAAATTGGCAGTCAGATAAATAAAATAAGCTCACAGAATACTCCGTTTAGAAATTCCAACTCTCACTCCATATCTATATTAAGACCCTGGAAAAGAAACTCTCATCTGAATTTATATAAGTGTGCAGGAGTCAATTTTTAACAAGATTTCAAATTTCATTTGCCAAAACATCATAGTTAGCTGTATGGTTTAGTGTTGCACTATGGCCATCAACTTCATTCACAGCAGGTAGAAAAGCCGATGTAAAAGGAAGAAAATTATGACAGGCCATTCTATATTCTTCATATTGGGAATTACAATTCCCAAAGCTGCCATCAAGCAATGCCTCGGAAACCTTTATTAAAGTCTATTGAAACAAAAGAAAATAAAATTCACATTTTAAAAGTTTCACTAATAATTACTTTAATCAAGAGGTAATGTGTTCATTAACCAACAGAAAGCTGAGTAGGCCTCAGTCTCAAATAATTTCTCACTATCTATAGTAAAGAATTACCTCAGAAAATGAAGATTTTAAATATAAAAATCAACTGCAGTCTATTAAAAAGCAGTAAATTTCTATTATTTTAAAAGGAGATTCACTTTTTTGATACGTTTTTATTGTAATAACAACATTGGTTTATATAACACTTTGTAGATTTCACATATCGAGCATAATTTGATATCAGTATATTCTACATCAAGATCACCACCAAAAGTTTAGTTTTCATTTGTCACCACACAGTTAAGCCCCTTCACTCATTTCATCCACCCACATCTAACATCCCTCTTCTCCACTGGTAACCGCCAATCTGTTCTCATATCTTAGTGTTTTTTTTGCTTTGTTTGTTCATTTGCTTTGTTTCTTATCTTCTATATGTGTTGCGTCGGGAGGAACACCACACAGATACACGGGAGTTGTGGAGCAGATTACATGATGCAGGATGCTGCTCAATGAGCGAGATCCTGGCCTTTTTATTATCAGAATTATCATACAACATCAGTTACAGAGGTCAGGAGGACAAGGAGAAAAAAAATGAATATAACTAAAGAATGTGTTCTAGTCATTAATATGATCCACTCAAGGTTCAATGTTGTTGGCAACAGGAAGATTTCATCTATTATTTTTTTTATGCTGAGTAATTTTCATTGTGTATGTATGTATTTTCTCTATCCATTCAACCATGCTGTACATTTAGGTTGTTTCCAATCATGGCTATTATAAATAATGCTGCGATAAACATCAGGTATGTATATTTTTTCACATACTTCAGATACAATGAGTAGAATAACTGGATCATAAGCAGTAAAACTATAACACAGTAGACCCCAACTTTACGAGACTAATCCATTCTGCAGATGTGATCACATGGTGAAAATATCATGTGAACCCAACAACACATTGCTATTGTGTAATGCATTCTAAGATAGCATAATTTGAAAATTTTGGCCTATAACTAAGTTTACCTAAGACTGTGATTTACACAAGACAACAAAAATACTGAATTTCATTTTTATTGACATTAAAAAGATGAAATTAAAAATAAGTAACAAAATGGAAAAGGTTATTTCACACTTATTTAGAGTTGGTTAATGGAATGGGGAAAAACCAAATTCTCATACCAAATTCACTAACTTTTAAATCATTATGGTACTTTTTTATAATTTATTTAAATTTAATTGAAATTTTCCTTTTTAGGAACCATGGTTACAGTTCAATACAATATTTTTATGAAATTCAACATCACTTGTATGAAAGATACATAAAGACTAAAAAACAAAGCATCTCCATACTTTACTAAAAAAAAAAAAAACCACAGACCCATGTGACAATAGATAATTACACCAATAAATATACCATGATTCACTCACATACTCAGTTATTCAAATGCCCCACCCACAAGATTTAGTTGGTGTCAATATTATGACAATATTAAATTGTAATAAGGACTCATAAAGTGACTGTTTAATGGACAGATCCTAAAGAAGGGGGCTACTCGAAAAAGTGAACCTCTAGTTGCTCAAAAATAAAACATTAAACCTATATGATCTACCCACTGAACTTGTAGGTATCTATCAGAAGACTATAAAAATACTAATTCAGAAAAATATATGTACCCCTATGTTCACTGCAGCACTATTTACAATAGCCAAGTTAAGGAAATAAACTAAACACCATCAATGGATGGCTGGAAAAAGATGTATACACACACACACACACGCACACACACACACACAAAGGAATACTACTCGGCTATTAAAAAAGCTAAAATCTTGCCATTTGCAACAACATGGATGGAACTGAAGAGGTTTATGCTAAGCAAAATAAGTCAGAAGGAGAAAGACACATATCAGATGATTTCAATCATATGTGGAATATTAAGAACAAAGCCAGACAAAACTAAACCAAAACAAATCCTTGGATTCTGACTATAGAAATAGTATTAACAGAGGGGAAAAGTGGGTGTGAGCAGAGGGTGGAGGGAGTCCAGGGGACTATGGTGAAAGATTACTGGTACTTTCGTAAAAGGTATGGCATTACATGTATTTGAAGATCCTATATTCCTAAAACTCAGAGTGCTGTGAACCATTGTTATCTCAATTACCTTAATTAAAACAAAAGTGATGCTCTAAAACTGTGATCCTTGAAATATAAATGTCCTTTATTACTAACAGCTCCCATTTATTGAATGCTTAATCTGTGCCAGGCAGGTACTACTTAAGTATATTTCAGTCAACTTTGGATCAACTCTGAGATACAGTATTTCTATTCTTATCATATACAGGAAGGGAAAGAAAGCCAAGAGGTCACATTTGTGACACAAATCAAGACTGGCTGAACTGAGATTTTTAACTTGAAGGCCACTCAATAATTACAGTGTAAAGATACAGGTTTTGTTGTATCACTCCATATCTATAAATCTGTATAAATCAGTCTGTGAAAAATCTTACCTTTACATTTTTATCTTTAATAGTTTCATCTAGTCTAGTAGCAATAGCAATTGCTTTCTCTTGTCTTGACTTATCCAGAAAATACATCATTTTAGCACCTGAAATAACCAAGACATGTCAAAGTGAATATTCTTATGTATTACATCTGATCTGATTCTTATATATATTACTCTGATCACTAACTTAATATATGGTTCCAAGTGTTTAGTCAGCGGTGGGCTATTACTGACTCCTATCAGCTCCAGGTATCAATTTTATTTAAGTCTTCCCAACTACCATTAGTACCATCCCATCTGATAGCCTGGTGCCACAATGAGAGTATTCATATTATTGCAAAATGTTACAAATTAGGGCTTTTTCTGTCACAAAGAGATATGGCTAGTTCTTAAATATTTACAGAAGATTACTGATTTAACAAATCCCCCCTCCAGAAATTATGTGACTCAACATTTAAATATGAGCTGCCCCGTGGCACTCACCAGTATGTCAAAATTTGAAGGGGAAAAAAAAAAGATACCATAAAAGAAAACATCTAAGGAAGAAAATTGTCACATGGGAGGGGGAGCTAGGGGAACAGAAAAATGTTTGCATATTCACAATAGTTTTTAAAACTATTTGTTAATAAAACCTGTTTATATTTCTTCTGTAAATTACATGGTTCACACTCTGAGTTGGCTTTTCTATTGGGCTTTTATTAATTTATATTGTTTAGTGTTAATTTAGAAGAGCTCTATACGTGTTAGTTTTTTGTTACATTTCTATGTATACTTTCCCCAACTGGTCTTTTGATTTTCTTTTCATGTGATGAAAAATATCTTCCTTAGAATTTCATACAATGTTTGGAAAGGCACTTCCCCTAACTGTAATAAAGTAATGTGTTCTTCCATATCCTGTGTTCATGAAGAGAAAGAAACTTATCCACCCTTACTATCAAGTTTTGTAATTTTTCATAGGAATTTACTTGTTTCCATAGATATCAGAACTAGAAATATTCCCTTTAAACAAGAAAGCTTAATTTAAGATATTTAATTAAATACATGACTTAAAGTAGTCACAATTAAGTTGGCACAATGAAGTATATGCTTCATTTCGCCCCAATTCATCCTTCACAACCTTTTATCTAGTGTTGCATTTATGCCATCATTTTATGAATTTGTATAAACTGCCTAAAATCCTTCCTGTGATAATGAATAATGCATGACTATAAATAAATCCTACAGATACAACATATGTAAAGCAATAAAAATACAAGAAAAGGAAACGCACTCACAACCACTAAAGTTTCGGCGTATACTTTGTCTTTATTCCATGTTTATATATAGTTGAGAGTATAGGCAAATTGTTTATTCCTGTTAGTTCTGTTTACCCTTTATCACAAATCTTTTTTTAAAATATCATTTTATATGACTAGTTGGTATTCCATACTACTGTTTCCTTCTATTGGACATATATGAAATATGTTTCATTACTTTCTTCATACTCAAACACAACATTTCTTTCATCTAGGCTTTGCACTTAAAGCTCTTTCTTTGCTTTGGATTAATTCTTGGAAATGATTTACAGGGTCTCCCTGGTGGCCCAGAGGTAAAAGTCTCGGTGCTATTAAGCTATCACCACCTACTGCAGCGTGAGTTCGATCCCCAGCCAAGGAGCTGGCCCACATGGCTCAGCAAAACTATCCTGTCTCACCCACTACTCCCCTCAGTAGTGTATTTCAGGAGATCTGCCTGTTCTGCTCCCTGGTGAATCCTTTCATCCCCCACACCTCTGGCCTACATGCCAGTTCTTGTATGCATAAATAAATAAAAATAAATCTTTAAAAAAATAAAATGAAACTATTTACAGAAGTATGATTAAATTTAAAAACATAAGTAGGTATAAGAATGACTACTTTCCTAAACAGCAGAGACAATTTACACTTTACGTAGCAAAATACAAGCACGCTTGTTTGCCTCATCTTTACCGTACTTTAATCTTTCACAAACAATTAAAAAAAAACCTTTGCCGGGACTCCCTGGTAGTGCAACTGGTTAGGCACAGCACTATGAAGCTATCCAGAGCCACTGCAGCATGAGCTTGATGCCCAGCCAGGGAGATTCCCACATAGCGTAGCAGACCTCTCTTGCCTCGCCCGCTGGCCCCCTCAGCAGTGTATTTCCTTCGATCTGCCTGTGCTGCTCCCCACTCTGTCTCTGGTGAATCCCCTCACCTCCCCACATCTCTGGCCTATATCCCAGCTTGTATGCATAAATAAATAAATCTTTTTAAAAAAATGTTTAAAAAAAAAAAACTTTGCTATTTCAAAGATCAAAATTTCAAAGATACCAATAGAAAGATTGAGTATCTTCCAAAATGGTTTCCTACTTTTTATCATATTCTTTTTTCCATAAACATTTTAATCCTGGAATCCACATACCAACCTGAAAGTAAATGCTGAAGAGAGGTAGCATTATGTTTGAGAAAATCCTCATTAAAACTTTTCAAATCCTTGTTGACAAATATTTTTTGCATTTCTTGAAAAAGAACTTTGTTCACAATGTCTGGAAGATTACTATGATTAGACACTATAAAAAAACAAAACATCAGGGTTTAAACTAAGTTTCTGTCTGTCCTTTAAAACAAAATCAACTGGAATAGATTTATATTTATTATTAAGCTTGATATATTTCAGAGTAAAAACATTGCTGATCCTTTGGAATACAAATATATTCTAACCTAGAGATGCACTAATTTCTAGCATCTCTTTGCAGTATGTTTATTTTATGAAGATAAATTTATGTCACTTAAATATTTTACATTTTTTTTGTATTTTACATTGTGTAGATTTAATTTCCAACTTAATGGAAAACAGCAGAATTTTCATATTTTCTTCTACATAAATGTTACCTTTTTTATACTTACCAGATTTAGAAAACTTAATTAAACATTCATGTAACCATGGGTTATTACTGTTGATGGCAAAAGCTCGTTTGACAGACTGTAGCATTAACAGAAACTTTCCTGTGTCAGAAAAATATATAAAAGTAACAGCATCAATATTTATGTATGTTATTTTCTTCACTTTATTTTAGCCTCACCTAAAATTCAATAACAAAATGTTTTATTTCTTGTAACATTCATAGGCAATATTCAAAGCTAGCTGATTATCAAAGACAACAAATAATCTTCTAAAGAAAAGCTTGAAAAGACATGAGGCATTGCTTCAAGCAAACAATTTGTATAACTGGTCCCACTCTTTTTAAAATGGGTTTGACCATAATATTCTAATTCACTACTCAGTTTTGAGTAACAGGAAAAAGAGATTATCAACTTTTGTGGAAGGTTAAATAGAATTATAGAAACAAAAATATATCTAACAAAGGTTACATTTAACCAAAAACACTAATATGACAAAGGATTAAAAACTGAATTCAAACTATTACCTTTTCTGAAATATATTTCAAATGCTAATAGGTGAGTGTCAATGTTATCAGCAACAAGGTTCTTAAGAGGAATAAGGAACTTGATAGCTTCTTCTAATGGATTTTCTACCTATTTTAAAATAGAAAACAAAATTATTACATTAAAAAAAACTAACACAAGTCAAATTTCCCTAAAATTTTATATTAATATATACCTGAAGTAATTTACAGTTCTCTTTTATACAGCCAAGTATGTATAAGAAACCATTCTAAAACTATCACCTATAAACAAATTTAAAGGAAATAGTTAATTTCCAAAATGGAAATAATTCCATTGTTTTTCTGAGTACAAAATCAACATAATTTTATTTTAAAAATATAGCAATTTGTTCCAGAAACTTCAGGACATGGTATATCAAGTACTGACAGCCCTTATACCACAAACATCTAAAGTAAGGAAACAAATATAAATGTACTACAAAACTGAAAAAAAAAAGACAAATTTAAAATAATTATACTAGATTCAGTGAATTAACCAAAAATATTTCCCTAAATCTGGTCCCCAAATAACAATTAACATTTTAAAAAAATACGGGGGAGGAGGGGCTCTGCTCTCTTTATAGCTATAACACATCTAGCTAGATATATGCTTTCATATTTAATAAACAACTGCACTGCTGCTATAAAAAATTACCAAAAATTTAGTGTCCAAATAAGACAAATTTATCCCTAGGCTGCTAGTCCAAGAGTCTCACTGGGCTTAAAATGTGTCAGAAGGACTGTATTCCGTATGAGAGAATGTTTCAATACCTTTTTAGCTTATCAAGGCTACCCACATTTTTTTTGGTTTCTCGTTCTTCTCCCTCCATCTTCAAGACAAGTATCAGAGGGTTGAATCCTTGTCACACCACTCTGACTTCCTCTCCTATCTCACTCCTCCACTGTAAGTCGTCTGTGATTATATGAGTACACCTAAATAATTCAGGTTAATCTACTCTATTTTTAACGTCAGCCAATTATCACCTTAAATTCCATCTGCTATCTTAATTCCCCTTGTGAAGTAATGTAACATAATCACAGGTTCCAGAATTAACCTTGGACTTCTCTGGAAGGTCATTATTCTGCCTAACACAACTACAAATTCCATGTATCATTCATATTAGCCAAAATGTGTATATTATCACTCAAAAGTAATTGATGACTTACAGTGACAAAAGTCTTCTGATTTAGAGATTTGAACAAATCACATTTATGGTCAAAAGAACAAAAACATAAATTTTGTCAAATAAATTTCTCTCACCCTTTCTAATTTTTCAGGTATAAGCTCTTCTTTAAGACTACTGGCTTCTTCTTCATCATCATCTCTTTTTTTCTTTTGATATTTTTGTTGACGCTCCCTTTCTGCATGCTTTCTCTCTTCTTCTAATTTAGCCTTTTTCTGAGCTCTTCTCTGCTTGCTAAGCATTTTCTTCAGTTCTTTAGCTGTCAAGTTTTCTGTTGTAAATGAATGAATGGAGTCAGTTTCCAGTTCAGTTTTTTTTACATTCTTCTGTAATATATACTATCAGTATAGCTTCTTGTGGGGAAAGAAAAAGAGGAAACTATGCAAATATTTTTATAAAGTGTATTCCCAATGACCAACGCAATTATCTGTAACACAAAAGTTCTGATTCCCATACAATACACATAAATCACTTTATCGCTCAGCCTCAAGTCCCAAACTGTATAAAATGAGGCTGATAATACCAAATGTCCTCTTAGAATATTATAATGCATGCGAATACACATGTGACCTCTAAAACCTATATAAATATTAGGAAAGAAAGACCAGAAATATGCTATTTCTGAAATATTCCCTAGAAATTAAAATTTTTGTAAATAAAAAGCTGTATAGATATTCTCTCTGGCATTATAATTTTCAATAAAGTAAGTATTCGAAATGGTGAAAGTGTATTTTCCCCCTAATGGGTTCAAAGTTATTTGTAATTACCATTTAAAATAAAAAAGAAACTAGCCTGCACACATTTCTATTATTCCTGAATTTTATTAATGGGGGAAAAATTCAAGTCATTCTATTCATGATTTAGAAACACCAGCTACAGAACATTATCCTTCCAAATTTTTTCTAAAATTTCCCCTCTACTTTTTTTTTTGCGTATCATTTGCTTAATGTTGTCAACACATCCATTTGACAACATATTTTTCTGTGTACTGTTTACTAATGGCATCCTGAAATTTAGTTATCTCTTCAAATCTTTTAGTGAAAGTTCTTTTCAGTTACCTGAATTTATTTCTTGTTGTTTGCTTTCATTGGCTAAGGGACTGTCATACAACTTCAAGTATATTTCAATCGCTGATCTAGCAGCCTTGAAATAGAAGGTATGTCTTCTGAGTACATCTTCTAATCTCAAAAGATCAACATAGGCACGAAGGGTCATCTTTCTCATGCAGTATGTATGGAAGTCAAATTGATCATCGGTTATCTCAAAAAAGTGCTTAAAAACAAAACCACAAAGCATCTCTTATATTTATGTAAACAGTGTCCACTTTCGAAAAAAAATTATAAAAAGCTTGAAAAAGATTTTAAACAGCCATAATTTTATTTAGTCGCCCTCTCCAGTATATAACACTGTACAAGATACCAAGTTCTTCTTTACACTCAACTTAAATTTCTCTTTTTACAATTCATGACCATTCCCTATAAATCATGTTTTGTGATGATACTCAATTTTTATGTAATATGTCAGTAATCAGGCTATTCTTTAAACCTAGAAACTAGCACATGTTGGTATTTTCATTTTAATGGAATATTTCTTCTCAGTATTCCCCCCAAAATCAGCATGAATTCAGTATTCCCCCCAAATTAGCCAAAGCTCTGAATGAAGAGTAAAATATACAGATCCATGTAAAATGTTTACAAATTAGATTACTGTACTCAACAAGTTACTAATAAATTTTTCAAGGCCAAATCCTGTCAACCTCATTCCCACTGCCTGGCACAAGGCCTACCATAGCAGATGTTCAGTAAGCACAAATTTGTCAACACAGGAGATAAAAGTACTTATTACTCATATTGACCTCCAAATTTCTTAGAACCTCAATTACTTAATCTAAATTAAGGAATAAAGAAAACTACAATCAATTTCATAAGGTTATTAAGGAGGTCAAATAGGAATATAGTTTAATGTTCATCTAAATAGTAAAATGCTATAAAAATTCAGAGTATTATGGCTTTCTTCCACTACATTTCCATTAATCTACCTACATTCCGTTTTAGCAGAGGTTTTTTATCGGGAATCTATATATAAATAATCATAATAACATTTTCCTATGGAGAAGCTCGAAGCTTTTATTCAGTTCTATAAGTTTATATCTACTCTCCTTCCTCCCCCCAGAAAAGGCTAAGAACTAATTCCTTGTATGGAAACATTAACTCCCTAATTTGTATTTTTATTTTCTTCCCTACATGCATTTCTACCTCAAGTCCTCTTTCTTTTTCTTACTTTAGTTTCTCTAAAAACATACAGAAAAATGAATGATTCAATGTGAATATAAACCATGCTCTTCTACTACTACATCCTCCCTGTAATGGGGGTCTGGTACTTGCTGTACAGAGGACACATAAGTAATTTTCCATATCACCTGATAATTTTAGTAGTCTTGTAATTAGAAACACACTATACACAGAATTACATTAAGTACCTGAGACTTTAAGAGAATTCTAAGAATAGGACACAATGTAAAAGTGAAAAAAAAAACAACACACACACACAGAAAAAAATGAACATTTCACATTAGTTTGTATTTGTTAATTCAGATCATGTTTTAATAATGTTATGTTTGAAAATTTCATTCCTCCCATCAATAAGACAAGTAAACAAAAATAACAACATAAACTTAGGTTTTATTTTTTTTTAATCAGAGGATTACATATTTCATTAAATTGTTTGTGGTTTTCATTAATGTAAATCAAGTTATATCTAGCACAATAAGAAGATCTTAAAATCCAATACAACTAAGGAAAAAGGGTAGTGCCAAAAATCATGAACGTATAATGAGATGTAAGCATTTAAGAGGTTACAGGACTTGTTGAAGCTGAGAAATATTTATGTGAAAAGGCAGAGAGACGTTTCAAGAGATGCTCCTAGCAGTATTAGTAGACAAAGATTTTACGTCAAGGAAGTCATGTGGAACAACATTTAAGCCAGTCGCCTCTTTATCAGTACAGCCTATAGGCTGCCTCTCTCCAGTTAATGTCTTCCATAAATAGGGTAACCAACATATCCTAGGTTGCTTGAGGCCTTCTCAATTTTTCCACTGACAATCCAGTCAGGAAAGTCTCAGGAACCTATTCAACCTCAGGCAAACCTGGATGTTGATCACTCTATAGTAAGCTAATTAATGGGATAGTGATCACTCTATAACATGCTAGTTAATGGTGGTAAACAGAATGTGGCTAGATTAAATTGTGTAAAGTTAAGATATTGCAAAATATCTTTGTTTTTGAAAGCAACAGTACAATGCAATATCCTACCTTTAAATAACTAAAATAATCTTAAATTGATTTTCTATTTTTTTTAAAACTTTTTCAGAATAATTATAGATACACAGAAAGTTGCAAAGGTTGTACAGAGGGTCAATACTTCCCCTCAGTGTTCCCCAAAAGGTTACATCCCACATAACTATAACACAATATCAAAACCAAAAAATCAGCATTGGTACAACATGTGTACATATTTCAATGTTATTTTATTAAGTGTAGATTTGTGAAACCCGCTAACCTGGATACAGGATTATTCCATCACTACAAACATCTCATTTATACTATCTTAGGGTGATTCTTTACGTCTCCAAATTCATAAACTATTACAAAAAAAAAAAAAACACAAAAAACCACTCGGTAACACAACAGATAAAGTCAGCTTCCTGCACTTCAGCCAAATATTAACTTGACATGATCACATGACAAACCAAGTACCCAAATCTTAGCTTAAAGCTCACATCTTCAACTCAATTTCCCCTCATTGCAAACTCTACTTCTCTCTTGGGGTGGGGAGGACGGTGGGGGGGGGGGTGTTCAGCAAGGTAGCAGAGACAATGCTGGCAGGAATTGCTTAAGTTGTCAAAGTAATAAGACAAGTCAAGTCAGCAAAGAATCAATGCTATTCAGTTTAAGAAGGCAGTTTTCTTTTCGAATTCTCTTAGGCATTCTCTTTATGATCTAGATTCTCCCTCCCATTACTTCTCAAGAGTTCCTCAAAGAAATTTGTTAAGAGCACAAGTTTAGAAAGGCAACATAAATCTCTGCACTTCAAAAATAACAACAACACTAACTAGGGTAATAAGCAGCTCCATTTCTGTTACAGAGAATTCATCATCATTAAGGATCTATCAATTTGATAATGACTAAGATGTACTAGAAGATAGCTATGAATTTCCTATAGTTGTGATCTATCAGAAACCCTGTATCTTATAAAAATAAAACCTTGAGAGATATATATTACTGTATCCGTAAAAATAAGTACACTAAACACATGAAGAATAACCTCAAAAAAAAGGAAAAACTCAGTTCTTCAAAGAGAAAATATTTTAAAATATCATTCAGAACATAAGTTTATAGGTAATACTTTGAAGATGGCCATTTTCTTTGACTGTTAAGAAAACTCAAGTTCTAAATACCAGAGTGGGTTGGACTACATAGTCTTTACACATAATCCTAAAGGCAGGACACAAAAGAAAACAGAAAAGTACTACTTGAGCCATTCCAGAATTCCAATATTTCAAATCCAATTATTAAGAGCTCACAGCAATATATATCCTGGTTGAAAGTGCCTTCAGTGAAATAACAGACCTTATCTGAACTTAGTCTTCAACTTACTAATCTTCTACTTAGAAGGTAAAACTGCAGTTTTATTTTTGAAAAGTGCAAGTTACTTTACTAAAATATTTAAAGCTAGAAATTAACTCATAAAGATAACTATATAATAAACCTTTGAATTTTGTAATTACTCTGAAACTCTGAAAATTTTATCACTAAGACGTTTCTTTTTGATGTTAATTTTATTAGAAAATAATTTTAGAAGCCTTAGTCAGCAAATACTTAATCACCTATATGTACTAAGCACTGACATTTCTACAAATGACTAGAAAAGTTTTATTTATTTTTAGTATGAATTAATATAACATTACAAGTTACGTGAGTGTGGGTTCTTGTTTGTTCGTAGTTCTTTCTATTCTCAAACGCCAATAGCAAACTCTAAATACAGTCAAAGCTTCTAGCAATTAACCAAATATGTAACATAACCAGATACTGATTTCTGCCATGCTTTAATCTCTAATAGTTAATATTTCCTGTAATTTTTTCCCTTAAAAATACTTTCTACCAATCAAATCTCATCTCTTGAACTACCAGTAGTTTAAGATGACATCATACTTTTTTTTTTTCCCGATGAGTCAAAATCACTAAAAATTTAAGGGAAAGCACAATCTAAGTAAAACTTATTAGTGGAACACCTATTAATCATATTCTAATAATCATCCAAAAATATTAAAAACAAAGTAACACAGTTATTCAGGCTAGGAAGAATAGAACTGAAGATGGAGATTACTGTTACATTTACAATCATATCCTAATTATATACTATAATTACAATTATACCTGAGGATTGAACATCCTAAGGATAGTCAATTTTGTTAAATATGCAATTCTCAATTCTCCCGGAAAATGTGATACATTTCTAGTTATAGACTTACTAGAATCACTGATTTGTAAGTGTTTAGCTGCCTCTTTATTCAGGAAACAATCTACCACCTCTTGAGAATGTCCAGGTTAATAAAAATGTGTCTTTTCTTAATAGCAAGCAGAATGCTTTTAAAGTGATGGTCATCTTAATGTGAATGTCAAAATAAGCCAGTAATATATGGTTTTAGCTCACAAAACAAGAGCCTTATTTAAACTAAAATGAATGGCTATTGCCTGAATGTTCACCTATCATCAAGGACTTTATATTTTTCCAGACAAGAGATTTTCCCCAGAGACATATAGCTGTAAACCCCGGTGGGGAAAAGGGAAGGTAGTGAGTAATACACACATGCGCACGCACAAGCACACACACACACACACACACGCACGCACGCACACATACACACAGAGCAATAACTAGGTTATTTCTAAAAGGGCTCAGATATAATTCTAATACCAATTTCCATCAAAAGCCACCCCCTAAATCGTAGGCTTTGGGGGAGCGCCGTAATCTCAGAGACTTCACATGGGAAAAAGGCCAAAGTGACTGCCAGAGTGCAGACATCAGGCTCACCTGACTATGATGCCTGTGGTTTTATACTGCGTCAGATGGGAACAGTGGTGCCGACTGACCCCACAACTGAGGGCTGCTGAGTACTGCCTCAGGGGTGCATTTGTGGCTCTTTTCCTCCTGTTGTCCATTTGGAAGGAGAGTGCTTCAGAGATGACAAAGAACAGGAAAACAAAAATTCACACAAAGGAAAAGAAAAGTTCCCTCACTAAGGCATCACACACATAATCCTAAAAGCAAGTAATAAAATAAGCCTGCAAACCAGCCACTGACTGCTGTACAAAGTAGTGAATGTGAGAACAAATATCCTGGGAAGACAAACTGGAGAGAGGCTGACTACAGAGCAGACCCTGATGTGAAGGGGAAAGAGATGGCCACCAGCTTGTGTATCCTTCTAGGCTAATGCTGAAAATCAAGCAATGGCTCGATTAGGGAATAGAATTTTTGAATATATGTTAACAATGGCTTACTAATCTCTTTCTTCTTTGTTCAGAAAATATGTAGCATGTTGAAATCATAGGCACTAAAGAATAAAAAAAAATTATTTATTTACAACCTTTGATTGTTTGAAAGGAAAAGGATAAAGAATTCTTTCATTTAAAATGAGATTTCCAAAGTAATTAGAAGAGGTAGATGATCTCATGTAGCCATCTACCTGCCTTCTGTTCTGGTCACCTTAATGGAGAAAAATGAAGTCAAGTCTATCAACTTACCCTTTCTACTTCATGGCACTTTTTCAAGGCATCCCCATATCTCCCCAAACGCTGATAAGCTGAAATGCATTCTGTCTGAAACCACATACACTGCATTTCATTTAGATTTTCCATGGCAGATGTTCCTTCCTGAAATGGAAGCATTTGTAACTATAGGAAGCAAACAACACAAAAGATTCTGTAACTACAAATATTAGTATGACAAGAAATAACTAATAATGTAACAATGTGCTTCCAAAAAACTCCTAGTGTTCTAATGGAGAAGGAAGGGATAATGTGCAGTGAAATAAGTCAAAGGGAAAAGAAAAATATTGGATGGTTTCACTGATAGGAGGAATTATAGGGAAACCGAACAAAGTGTGGAGAAAAAAAGACAAAACTTGCAGGGAAACTATAGATCTGAGGCATACAACAGGAGAGAGGGAGGAAGAAGGCTCAAAACAGAAGAGGGAAGAGCACAAGGGACTATGGTGATGGTTCACGGATGATGTGGTGGTGGGAGATTTACAGGGACTACACCTGAGAGGAGAAATTAAACACTGTAGAAAAATGAACAACAATATAATAACGAAGTTTAATTAAAAAAAAAAAAAAGCTCCTACACATGGCACGGCAGACCCCGCTGCTCCCCTCAGCAGTGTATTTCTGTCGATCTCCCTGTTCTGCTCCCCACTCTGTCTCTGGTGAACCCTCTCACCGCCCCACGCCTCTGACCTGTACCCCAACTTGTATGCAAAAAAATAAAAAATAAACTAAAAAAAAAAAAAGCTCCTAGTGTTTTAGAACTCTCCAGTCCTATTATTCAATTCTGTGGGGATATTCAACACTACAAAGAAAAACTCCAAGTATTAAATACCAAAGGTTTATTTAAACTAAGACAGTAAGTTTAAAAGGCCCATCCTTTGCCCTTTTTGGGGGGGAGGTTGGTTTTGGGTTTTTTTGCTGGGCTTTAGTGACTTTTACTGCTTTCTGTACTACTTTTATAGTTTTTTTTATGTTTTTTAATTATTTTTATTGAAGTAATAATATATGCCACCATACATGATTCAGAGGTGTACGCTGACATTTCTTCACACTACACTCACCATCAAGGTAACCATAGTTCTCCACCATACTCTACTGGACCTCCACCACATTTTGCTTCCCCAGATACTCACCCTCAACCCTCCCAAGCTGGTAGTCTCAATTCTACAGTGGATCTTTAGGGTTAGTTTTGTCTGTTTCTTTGTTTTGTTTCTCTACATTCTGCGAGCGTAATCATCCAGCATTTGTCTTTCCTTCTGACCTACTTAGAGCATAATTCCCTCCAGTTCCATCCATGTTGTCTCAAATGGCAAAGACCTCATCTTTTTTTTAATTTTTTTTTTTTGTTCAAGCTGGGGTACAGGCCAGAGGAGGGGGGTGCCGAGAGGGTTCACCAGAGACAGAGTGGGGAGCAGAACAGGCAGATCAGAAATACACTGCTGAGGGGAGCAGCGGGCGAGGCAGGAGAGGTCTGCCGCACCATGTGGGATTCTCCCTGGCTGGGTGTTGAACCCACATTGCGCGCTGCCACAGCTCCACAGCGCAGCGCTCAACCGCTGCGCCACCAGGGAGGCCCGAGCTCATCTTTTTTTACTCAAAATGATTTACATGAAATATTTAGCACACATCCCATTTTTTATGCTTGGGTATTTTCCTAGATTTTCTTTTATCTTTCTTACTTTTTGACATATTTTGATGATATTGTCATATTTTTAATGTACTCTTTTCCAAAATATCCAAAACTAAATTATCAATTTGTTGGTGAAAGAACAGTGCTGTGACAAGAAAAAGAGTACATCCTCCCATTTCAATACATAGAATTTTTTAAAATATATACTGTGTCTAAACTAAATAAAATTAATGGCGTTATTTCATGAAGAACAAAAAAGAGTTCATCCTTGTTTTAACAGCTCAGTATTCCACTGTGTATATTCCACGTCTTCTTCTAATCCACTGTTGCTCAGCAACAAGGCTGTTTCCGTAACTTGGCTATTGTAAACAGTGCCTCAACGAACAGAGGAATGCATATCCCTTTGAATTAATGTTTTTGCATTATTCTGGTAGATACCTAGAAGTGGAAGTGCTTTACAATTTTGAAAAACTTCCATGTTGTTTTCCACAGGAGCTAGCCTGGTCTACAGTCCAAGAACAGTGTACAAGGGTTCCTTTTCTCCAAACCCTAACCAACATTTGTTGTTTCTGGCCTTTTTGATATGGGCATTTTCAAGGTGTGAGGTAGTTATCTCATTGTGATTTTGATTTGCATTTCCCTGATAACTCATGATGAGCATTTTTAATAAGCAAAAGTACTGAACCTCTCCTGCTGACTGAAGCCCTCCACTTTGTATGTATACATTTAGGAATATAAATTATTTCAAAATATCTTAATTAAAACTTGCAAATCAAACCTGCAAACATGGCTTCCTCTTCAATGTCACATTCAACAAGTACTATATGGAAGTATTGCAAGGAATTCTCTGAAGTTTTTTAAAAAAATTTTTTAATCATGAGTTAGAAATATCTTCTCCAGTTCTACTGTTTACCTTTTTACTTTGCTATGATTGTTCCTTGTTACACATAAACTTTAATATAATCAAATTTATCAATTTTACTCTTATAATTTAGTTTTTGTTACCTTAAGAAATGCTTCCCACTTCAAGCTTTAAAGTTAAAATACAAAATGTTTGGAAATTTTGTTTCTCATACTTTGAGTTTTAATCCACTGAAGCTAATCTGTGTACAACATAAAACAGGGATGTCATTTTATTTCTTTTCAACACAAAGAATTGTTCCAGCCATATTTTTTAATTTCTGATTTTTTACGCCACCTCTGGCTAATACCAAGTTTCTGAATATATATGTATCTGTTTCTATGCTATCTACTCCACTTCATTAGCTTACTTCTATTTTTAATCAGCAATATACACTGTTTTTATAATGTAACAGAAAGTCTATATGGGGAAAGATGGGGAGGAGGGAAAGGATGTTTAGCCAAACAATTTCAGATAAATTCTGTAATGTCACAGAAGCTAATAAGTCCACAGAAATTAGTTTCTTATATAAAGAACTCTATAAACAGGGGTCTCCCTGGTAGTACAGGGATTGAAGTAGCAGTGCTATCAAGCGATCAGCAGCCACTGCAGCATGAGTTCGATGCCCTGCCAGGTAGCTAACTCACGTGTAGCAGAGCTCTCCTGTCTCCCCTACTGCTCCCTCACCAGTGTATCTCAGTAGATCCACCTGTTCTGCTCCCCACGCTGTCTCTGGTGAATCCACTTACCCCACACCCCAGGCCTAGACCCCAGTTCTTGTAGGAATAAATAAATCTTTTTTTAAAAAAAGGACTCCATAAGCAGTTCTGAAGTAAGACACTATAAGAAACTAAACAGCATTCACAACAAAATAATAAAGAAAAAGGAAAAAAATAACAGAATAAAAGAGAAAAAGTCACAAATTACTAGTGAGACAAAAGAATTATAATCAAATTTTATACACACACAGTAGTATATAAACTACTAATAAACTATATTAGTGTACAGCGGTGTATAATCTACATATATAATAGTATATGAACTATAAACTAATAATAAGCAAAAGACTATTTTGATTATTGTTATATGAGTTCTTTGCTTCTGTTTTTTGCTCATAACACTGGTCAACAGTGAGATCATAACTTAAAAAGGCCCTAATCTGTAGTATCTTGGTGTGCTGAACATGAATATAACCCTGAAACATTTTTATTTGCTCTTGTTTTGAAGCTATTTCATATAATTCATTTTACATGTTTCACCGTGTAAATTTATCCAGTAGGACTGCAGCAACATCCTAAATCAGCCTAGAAGGATGTAATATTGCATCGCATTGCATAATATCATCAAGCACACAACATCCAGAGTTGATTGCATCATTTCCCAATGCAATGCAATACTACTGCCAGGCGGTTGCCGAAATAAGCTGACGTCAGCGGTGCACTATAGAAAGCCCTATCAGAAAGGCTGAGCATTAAAAATATTTCAGACTTTGTGCGAGACAGTTTAAGCTACTGTTCCATAGAACTGGTATTATTTTATCCATTTAGGCACAATACAGAACAGTAATGCCTCGAAAGTGCGTTAATAGCGTGGACAATTTCTGCTCTATTTGTGGGAAAGTGACATTTGCCAACCAGAAGGAAAGTATCACTTCTCAAGTGAAGAAGGCTTATCATCTTTACTTCGGATGCAAGGTTGGTGATCAAGACAAGCCTTGGGCCCCATATCTATGTTGTGCTACATGTACAACATGTACATGTACAGCTACATGTGCTACATGTACATGTACAGCTTTCACAGTGGTTAAATGGCAAAAGACCATCCATGCCATTTGCAGTCTCCATGGTGTGGAGAGAGCCAAGCAACCACATAAAAGACTGTTACTTCTGCTTGGTTCTTCCTCTTTCCGGCAGAATAACGAAGCAAAAGAAGTCGAGAACAGTCTACCCAAACATTCCATCTGCACTGAGATGACCGGTTCAACAACTTGCTGCAGGGTGATGCGAAACAAGCATAGAATGCTTTTCGCCTAGTGTCTACAAACTTTCTTGGGAATGTTAGGGCAGAAAACTACAAGGAACTAGTAAAAGATATGTTGATGCAGTATCAGAAACTTGGCTGCAATATGTCTCTAAAGATCCACTTCCTTCATTCCCATCTGGATTTCTTCCCTGAATACTGTGGTATGATTAGTGATGAACATGGAAAACATTTTCATCAAGATATATCATCAATGGAACAAAGATACCAGGGAAAATGGTCCACTACAATGCTGGCTGACTACTGCTGGACACTCCCCAGAGATGCTCCTGAACAGCTGTATAAGAGACAAGCGAAGAATCTAAGTAGTAGTCTATGACTTCATTTTTTACAGGTATTAACCATAGGCCTATTACTATTAGCATGCATTTTGTGATGTAAACTTCCATTTATTGCAGATTACAAAAAAAAAAAACCTAGAGCCAAAATTAGAATTTGACTGTCATATTCCTGTTGAGCACATACAAATTGATAGGAAATGACTAATTTTATTTCAGTTATATGACTTTTGTAAAAATTTGTTGACCAGTGTAATCAGATCCTAGAAGCACAAGCACATGTTCATGCATTTACACACATATACACTTAACCACAGTAAGAAACCACACTTAGAATATAAACTCAATGGGACTAAAAAATAATAAGGAACATAAATCATGAACTTCAGAGGCAGACTTTATATAGCATCAGAGAGCTTAAGTTTAATTCTACTAACTCAGGCAACTACATGCTCATGTATTTCCTACCCTTGTGAACTTGGAACACATTTCCTCTGCTTCTTTTATCATATTTGCTCGTAGCATATATTTTGCACATTTGGAATTGATGAATCTATCAGCTGTGTCCAAAGACTGCGCTTCATCCATCCACTTTGCAGCTTCTCTGAGATTACCTATATGCTTTAAGAAAACAAAACATTGAAGGGTCTCCCTGGTGGTGCAAGGAGTTAAGTCTTCATCACTATGAAGCTATCGGCAGCTGCAGTTTGATCCCCAGCCAGGGAGCTAACCCACATGGCACAGCAGACCTGTCCTGTCTTGCCCACTGCTGCCCTCAGCAGTGCACTTCTCAGTCAATCAGCCTGTTCCACTCCCCACTCTGTCTCTGGTGAATCTTCTCATCTCCCAACCCACCACACACCACTGGCCTACACCCCAGTTCTTGTATGCATTAAAAAAGAAAAAAAAATCTTAAAAAAAAAATTGAAAAATCACAATGTATGATTAAGAGAATATGGGTGCAATGTAAATGGGAAAAGTTTATAATGATAAGTTAGAAATGTAGTAACTATTTTCCATCAAATTTATCTGAAACTCGTTAAATTAATTATAATTAATTTACTGAGAGCAGAATTACTGATTACACAACTATGCAAAATAAAACTCCTTAAGATTATGAGAGGATTAGGAATAGGTACATTAGAACTTATTTCTACATAAAAGAGAACTCTAGGAGTTCTTAGAGTTGCCAGATTCTTCAACTATTCAAAAACATAACTAAAGTTTTACCTTGTAAATTTTTGCTTTCATACAGAATAGTTCTATTAGTGTTGGAGTACTAGTAATTGCAGCATTAATGTAATCTAAAGCCAAAGAATATTGCCCAAGTTTATCAAAGTGCTGTGCCAGGAAATACTGAACCCAGAGTAGTGTCGTTGGGGGTTCCTTGTCTCCTTCCTCTGGAATTAAACAAATACAAAATTATTATAGAGAAGGCAAAGTAAAGCAAATCATATACTTCCCTCCACCCAATAATTTAACGAAATTAATGATTATTAGAATAAAAAACAAAAATGACCAAATTCTACAGAAAGAGGTTTGGACTTCATGTCATGAAGGTCGAGAAGTGGTAGCCAGTTTCATAGGCTTCTTATCACTATCCCACTCCAAAAAATACAGTGCTGGGGAAACGAGGTAAATCAATCTAATTCGATGGGTTCTCAGACTGACAGCACATGGTCACAGGCCAAGGAAAATAACTTGGAGAAAGGATGTCACTAACACTGCAAGATTTCCACAAAGGCATAAAGTACCACAGACTTAGAATTTTCAAAGCCTTACCACTTAATTAGGGAAATCCAAAGTTGAAACCAATGAAGAGGCAACACTCCTTTGACAAAGTAGAATTAACCTTGCTATTTGACAAAAATAGTCATACACAATCTGAGCTCTATCCTGTTCCCTACCCTATACCTTCAAGCTAAAGAGGAGAAAGAAATACCAAGTTCTCAAAATGGATTTCAGAGGGAAGATATACAGGTATAAAATAAGGTAGAAAGAATTACCCATACAATATTAAAAAAAATCCATGAGGTATGTAGAAAACCTGACCAAATGACACAACAACAATGCAAACACTAAAATTAGCATGATTTTAAATACAAATAATAAATAAAGGCAGAGTTAAGTTTTTCTCTTGTTTCTTCTACGTAGAGTATATTTCAGGGGAACCAAATATTTGGTGAGGGGAAGTTCTTTTTAAGAAGAATTACACCTAAAATGCACATGAAATAATGATTAAAATTAAATAAGGGACTGAGTCACTGTCACTGATCCTCAGTGACTACAAAAATCATTAATCAAGCTGACAGATCAATGAGGGACTTTGGGGAGATCAGGCTGACATCTAAAACCTGATCAAACTTACTATCGCAAAGAGAAACATAATCAGAGGAGTGTTTTGCCTCCAGACATGATAGAAAAGGAAGTAGAAAGCACCACTTACGAAGTATTAAATGGAACCATTATCTAATCAGGCTGTAAATTTAACTACCAATTTTTAAGAAATGTGAGTGCTATTAAAATGTATTAAATGATACCATGAGAAAGCAGTCAGGCAAATTCAAAACAAGGGAAATTCCATAACACAAATAACCTTTCAATAAACAGCATTTTTTTTAAAAAGGGAGTGGAGATTATTGGTCAAGACCAATAAAAATCAGATACATAACAATCAAATGTGTGGCCCTTAGCTGAATTAAAATTCAAATAAACCAATTACACAAACACAACACGGGGAAAATTCGCATGTGGGTTATGCTTTAAATACTAAGGCTTAAGAGTTAATTTTGTCTGAGGCAGTACTGTAACATCTTTTGTTCAAGTACTTTAAATAAATGCATACTGGGCCTCCCTGGTGGCCCAGTGGTTAAGTCTCAGCACAAGCACCACTAGGGCCTGCGTTCTATCCCTGACCAGGTTGCTACCCACATGGCGCGCAAGAGACCTCTCTGTCTCACTGGATGCTCTTCTCAGAAGAGTATTTCAATAGATCCGCCTGTTCTTCTCCCCTCTCTGTCTCTGGTGAATCCTCTCATTCCCCGGACTTCTGGCCTACATCCAGTTCTTCTATGTGTAAATAAATATATAAATCTGTTTTTAAAAAGTCTAAA